>CM033644.1:167969088-168450006 GCA_019512145.1 Engystomops pustulosus
CTACACAATAAATAAAATTTTAAAAAAAATTATATATATATATATATACATACACATACATACACACACAAATGCAAATCTGTCACGAATAGTCTAAAAAGAAATACAAATATAATATAAAGTTCATTGAAAAAAAATATATATTTCTAAAATTAATTTCTAAATTAGACACCTTATTAATCAATATTTCCCATTGTATTGCCCAGACCCATCACAGCTGGGACAAATTAATTTTTAAACCCATTGTCCCTGAATTTAAATAGCAAAAACCTGTCACAAGTGCTGCGCCGCCTAGTCAATATATCGCTCAATGGGTGAAATTTGTCATGATGTATCGGCCGTGGCAGTGGGGCTTTAACATACCCCGGTGCACGGAGTGTCACCATATGATAAATCTCCCCCAATGACTTTAGGGTTTTACTTGGCTGAAAGTAATAATAATCAACATTACCCTAAACACAAGTTCACTCTGGATGTAAGGTTTCTATACGAGTTTCACTTTTTGGGATGCACTTGTACATGTAGATATCTAAAAATGCAAGGTTTCCAGCTATAAATTACTAAATGTGTCCTTGTAATTTAGAATGCAAACAAATAATTTTAAAGATAATTTGAAATAACATTATGCAATTAAAAAAAAAAAAAAAAAATAGATAAAGAGGTACCGTATATACTTGAGTATAAGCCGACCCGAGACCCCTAATTTTAACACAGAAAACCTGGAAAACCCTATTGACTCAAGTATAAGCAGAGGGTGGGAAATGCATTGGTCACAGCCCCCTGTAGTATACAGCCAGCCAGTTAAAAAAATAAACTCAGTAGTCACCATTCAGACGACCCCGGCAGCTCCGCTTCCATCTTCATGTTTGCGGGAGGTCTGCAACAACTCCGTCTACAGCGCATTTTCTTTCTTGATGCCAGCGCCAGGACCGCAAAATCTCCGTGCGCACGGCCCAGCCACTCGCACAGAGATGTCGCGGTCCTGGCACCGCCCTGAAGAAAAAGAAGAGAAACTGCAGACGGAGCTGTCGCAGACCTGCCGCAAACATGAAGATGGATGCAGAGCTGCCCGGGTTGTCTGAATGGTGACTACTGAGTCTATTTATTTTTTTATATACCCAAGTATAAGAAAGTGGGGAATTTTCAGCACAAAAATTGTGCTGAAAAACTCGGCTTATACACAAATATATATATGGTAAATATGAAATTGCTGTAGCGACTATTAACACTCACCTACATACTCATCCATATTAAATGTTTTCACATACTTGAAAGAGAGATCTCCATTTTTATGGTATTCAATAAGTTTTTTGTAGCATCCCAGCGGTGTGCTTCCTGTAATATTTTAAGGATGAAAAAGACACATGTACATCATAGATTATGTATAAAGCTAAATATTTCACTATTAGAAACACATGCAAGAAAAAAAAAAAAAAGGAGTAAAAGTACAGCCAAACACCAATAGAGAAAAAATATCTAATTGCCACCTTACCTGTGGGAAGGCCCAAGGTAAAATACTTCTCAGCACTTGGGTTAAACTGTATGATGCGATTTCTAATGTACTTAGCAGCCCATTCACTAGCTTGATTATAGTCATCTAAAATGATGAGCTTCATCTTGATCTAAAAATATAAGAATACATATATACATCTGCCACTTATAAATCCTGTTACAATGTTAATCCATTTAATAAAAGTTTAGAAGACCAAAGTGAAAATTTTGTATAGTTTTGTATAATTTTGTTATATTCTGTATAAAATATATAGTATGTAGCCCGGGCGAGCATACAGCCGGGTGCAGAAAGGTGTAGGGGGAAGCGCTCCTCAACTCTTCCCTCTACATTGAAAGCTGTGCTGTAATATGCCAAAATATAGGAAGTATCCTAGATTTTTTTGTGCAGCTGCCCAGCCTTATCACGGTTTGGCGAGACGGCGTATACTCACCGTACCGTGCCGGGCACTATAGACTGGTTGTCAGTGTTCGGGCCAGAGATTCCAGCCAAAACACACTGCAAGCGTGATGCAAGTTGGTTGCATTACACTTGTAAATATGTAAGAGGACTAACCATTGCTCACATGTTTTGTTTTTAGCTAAAATGCATAGTTCCTTTCACCAGAAAATGAACTTTAAGTCTACCTGGCCACCTGCTAGAAGGGGCAACGAATCCCAAGGGCGTGTTTTATTCATGCAAGCCAGCATGTCAAACAGCTCATGTGCCTCATCCTACTTTCCCTTTGACATCTGCTGAAGGGAGGAGGAATGGGGGACATGCCAACACACATGAGCGGAGAGACATGTTGACTTGCATAATTAACACGCCCTTGGGAATGGCTGCTCCTTATGACAGGTTGCAGGAAGGCTTACAAAGTTTATTTTGTAGGGATAGAAATTCTACGTTTTTTTTTAGCTAAAAACACTATGGGAACCTTTCATTAGGTTTATTTGTGAAAATATGGTTGATTCAGGAAATCTACCATTACAATCCATCATGATGAACCTGGGACACTTACTCATAGATCCAGGCACCATGACTGTTGTAATTTTTATTTATATTTTTTATCCATGGCCTCCTTCCTTCTAAAATCAAATTTTAAAATTATGCTAATGAGAATGAAAGGCTTTGGGAGGCGTTACCTCAACTCCTTTTCACCTCTATGGGAGGTACAGAAATAACATTGAACAATACCATTCAGTTTTTGTTAACCGAATGATGGATAAAAAACTACTCTCATCTCAGTGGGTGTCCAACCACTGGCACCTCCACTGATCCCCATAACTGATGGCAAGTATACATCCTATTTCTCTATTCACACTCATAGGAGCTATATATCAAAGATTGTACGCCACTTTTCTGACATACAAGCCTTTAAATAGTTGCAATTCCTGCTGCACGGCCAGGAATTGTGACTATTTCCCCCTTCACAACACCCACATTACCTGCTGTGTAGTTGGCTGGTGTTCCTGCGCATGCGCTCTAGCTATAACATGCACAATTCTACTCCAGGCAGGACCTGGAGTAGAACTGCCCGGCCACTGGATATATTAAGAGGCTAGATATATCTGGCACATCATTACTCCCCATAGACCAAGTTGTTGACACTTAATACTCAGGCCTACGACTGGACAGAAACAACTCATGCGCTACCCTGGATTGACCACAGTGCAGATCATAGGACTCCAACCACACTGGTATATGATAAACAGAGTCCCTCCTTACCTGTGGAAAAGCAACCGTTACTATGATAATGATTACAGCGAGGAAGTAGGGACTCCTTGTATCATATCACTGTGGTTTTTGTATCCCCTCCATGAAACCCAGCTTGCGCATGATCAACGATTTACGTACCGAACAAGGTTGTGTACTTCTGGCCTTACGGGTAGTCTGCCAGCACTAGAAACATCCCAGTGAAAAACATTAAAGCTTTTCAGACATACCTATTCCATTTACCATACATCTGCCAATTTAAGAAAAATGAGCTTCTAAGGGCGTTTTTGGGCCGTTTTAGTGCGTTCTCAGATCGTAAAAAACGCATGCTTAAAAAACGCATCCATTTTTGAAAAGAAAAAAACATGCGTTTTTTGAAAACGCATGTATTTGTCCAGTTTTCCAAATTTGCGCAGTTAAAAACTGACATAAACACATGTGTTTTTTTTTAAATGGATGCTTTTAACAGATGCGTGTTTTACAATCTGAGACCGCAGTAACTAAAACCGGCCTAAAAACGCTATGTGTGATATCACCCTTAGTGCACCCGTGTTATTAGCATTCATGTTGTTGCATCGGTCTACTTTTATGTAATGATTGACAATCCCCTTAAAAATGAGGTGTAGAAAGTATGTCGGAGGACACGGCGTGATATCTCATTTGAACACAGGTAACAATAACATATCAGCTGGAAATAGGGAAGGTCTGAAAAGGTGCTCAACTATGTGGTTTATAGTACAAAATGTATTTGGATGCCCCTCACCTCACAACTGGTCATTATAGGTTTCTACAGGACTACCATGATTTATGGGCATCCCAACACCAATACTATTTATATGGGATGCTTCATAGTATTTCATACGTGTAATCCCTTATTGTCCAGGGACATTAGCTATATGTAGCAGACTTCTTGTAAGAAAATCAGGAACAACAACTCATACAACAAGTAGTTAACTTTCCTGATGCTTTCCGGGGGGGGGAAGGATAAACCCACAGAATATTTGGTTGTTCAAGTTCCTTTGAGCTGGAGATTTTCGCTGACTCAGAACCTCCATCACTACAGCCGCTTGTTTTTTCCTGCAGAAAGTTGCTGAGCAGCAGAAAATATTGCAGCTGTACTGCTGAATGTGTGCGCCGTGTCCAGTTATAGATAAACCGGATACTCAACTGAAAGGGTTTATACCAGGAACACCTTTTCTGTGACAGGAGCCAAGGTTGCGGTCACACGTCGCGTTTTGTTTGCGTTTAACTCACGCTTTTTAAACAGCTGAAGAGGAGATTTGCCTAATTGCTTTGTTGTCAACATTACGTTTACAAAACACGTGTGTTAACGGGTTGTTAACACAAGTATAAGCAAAGCGTCATCGCATGTGTTTTGTAAACACAATGTTGACAAAAATGTAATTAGGCAAATATCCTCTTCAGCTGTTTAAAAAGCATGAGTTAAACGCAAACACAACACGTGACCGCAGCCTGAGGGTGGTGGCACACGTGGCATTTCGAACACGTTTTTAGGCCATTTTTAAGCAGTCTGTTAAAATAAAAAACGCATTCGTTTTTTTTTTAAAAGCATCTGGATGCATTTTAAAAACATGATTTAACGTGCTAACATTATGTTAACAAATGTAAACACTAATATAATTACATTATATAATACCACAGGGAGAAACTTGGCACAATCACATATGCGCTTCCATTCAAACTCATGCGGTCATTATCTTGGAAGTAAACCCCTCTTCAACTCAATGGAAGCTCCAAGTGTGATCACTACCTGACTGTCCTATTCACCTGAATGGAGGCTGTAAAAAAAGTGCTGCCCAAATATCCCCAGAGGCTTTAAAAAATATATATATATGTAGGATTTGTACAACTGATCTGTCCATATAATGAATGTGTCAGTACCACCAACTACCAGAACAGGGGTCCCACATCTAGAAAGTCTGAATCTTCTCACCACTGTTCCCAAGCGGCGTTTCTAAACCTAATTCAGACACAGTGTGAACACGTCCTTACCTGACCTGACATTATACTGTATAGTCCTCCCTCACCTGCTGCTCCAACATTATAACAAGGAAGAAACAACAAAAGAAATACAAAACAACTCGAAACTAAAAAGAAGAAATGTGTTTTCACAACAAAATCACAGATTCCAGTAGCAGCTATCATAAGGACCCCCTGCTCCGTGTATAGAGGATAGTGGCAGCCCAGTACTTACACGGGAGACTATGGCAGCGCCCGCAGGGTGTCAGTCCTCTCGGCTATCTATCCTGGCTGCTTGTTGTGCTTGCCTTGCTCCCTCCTTCCTGAGTGCAGGCCGCCCTCCTCAGCTGCTTTCTCTATGGCGTCCAGTGTTATGGCACCCAGCAGCGCCCCCTGCTGTATGTGTCCCTCAGCAGCAGACAAGGAGGAAGCGCCGTGTGCCCTCTGTGCCCTTCCTCCTCAGTAAATCCACAGAGATTTACTGAGACAATATAAGGCAGTGATGGCAAACCTTTTAGAGGCCGAGTGCCCAAACTACAACAAAGACCCGCTTATTTATCGCAAAGTGCCAACACAGAAATGTAATTTGTGATTTATACTCCCTTCTCTGTCACAGTTTTCATTGATACCAGCACCTGAGGACACCAATAAAGCAGAAAATAGTCCCAGGTAGCTGTCACCTTAAAATAGCTCTGTGCACAGCAAGTCCTGGGCTGTCTGGGACTGCAGGAAGATACCTGGAGTCATCTCTGGTGATGGCCTGAGTGCCCACAGAAAGGGCTCCGAGTGCCACCTCTGGCACCAGTGCCATAGGTTAGCCATCACTGATATAAGGCATTACATGCCCCACATCTACTGCACAGCTTTAGCATTTACTTCTTTCTCATTGAGCTGGCAACTCACATTGTATGAGGCAGCACAATCACCGTCCATGGACCCACAGCGTACTATAGTCGTAACACAAGGAAGGGGAATTATACAGGACCTCTCCCCATGCTCTACAAAAAGATTTTCAGCTTAAAGGACATCTACCACCACATTTAGGGGGGTAGACTGTTCCCAATAGTATGCTTGTTACCTTAGGGGTAACGGGGCGCAGCTGCAGTCATGCTCCGGGCCATCTTCTGTACCCATATATGCAGTTCTAAATTTTATGCAAATGAGCCGTTTGGCTAGCAGAGCGCCTCCATAATTTATGCACACCACATCATCTATATAAATCCTCGGCGAGGCACATTAGACGTGTGTTTTTTTATTTTTCCATGGCTGTGTAACAAATTGCACTTCATAGTATTTAATATTCCTTGCCGCTTACTGGCAAGCGGGAAAAAGTTTCCAAATGCAGTGAAAATGGTGAGAAAACGCATTTGCGCCATATTCTTGTGGGCTTGGATTTTATGGCTTTCACTGTGCGTCCCAAATTACATATCTACTTCAATCTTTGGGTCGGTGTGATTACAGGGATACCAGATTTGTACAGGTTTTATAAAATTTACAAAATTTTGAATTTACAAAACTTAAAACTTCCTGTACAAATATAAATTCTTCATTTTGCTGTTTTCTGGTGCTAATAACTTTTTCATACTTCGGTATACGAAGCTGTCTTTTGATGACGTTTTCAATGCTATAATTTTTAAGACTCTATGGCCTTTTGATCACTTTTTATTAAATTTTTGGGGGGGCGCTATACAGGGTTAAGCGACGGGAAGAACCGTTATTATATTTTGATGGATCTGACATTTTGGGACACAAGGCGATAAAACATGTTTATGCTTTTTACTGTTTATTTTGATTTATATCAGTTCTAGGGAAATGGGTTTTATTAGAATTTCTTGGTATTTTTAATATAATTTTTTGTACTTTTTTTTTTTTACTATTTTTCTTCTCCGCCATAGCCGGAATGAATTAATAATATACAGAAATTCTGTCATGGGTGTCCCTGGCATGAGAGGCCCTTTATGACATGATGGAATCCCTTATGGAATCGGACCCGTGTGCTTCTCAATACCTGCGGCAGCAGATATATGAAGAGAGCTCACATGCTGAGCCCTAAACGTGGTCACCCCGAAGCTTGTTAACACCCATGATCTTAGGTTGGATCGTCACCCTCCTACTGTTACAGATCAGTATTAAATCCTCATGATGCAATACTGTACAGTAAAAAAAAATGTTTTTAATAAACAGTTCAAATCACCCTCCTTTGCTAAGGACTGATATAAAAATAAATAAATTTAATCCCAAACATGTTAGGTATTGCCACTTCCCAAAACACATAAAAATTTTACTAAAAAGCAATCAAATAGTCGTACACTCCCGAAAATGGTGACAATGATAATGTCATCTTACTCTGCAAATAATGACTTCTTTACACAAGTCCGTACACTAAAGTATCTAAAAGTTATTGACCTCAGAATATGGAAAAATGAAGAATTTGAAAAAAAAGTTTTTAATTTATTAAATCTACTAAAACATAATGCATCCCTATGTAAATTTGGTATCTCCATAATCTTACCGATCCAGAGAATAAAAGGGAGGTGTCATTTGGAGCACACAGTGAAAGCTGTATATACAAGGTCCAAAAGAAAATGGCGCAAATGTGTTTTCACAGCATTCCTAGTACATAGCATGGAATATTAAATATCAGGACTTAGCTATACCCCCAGGACACACCACATGCTGCTGGCTGGAAGTCAGGTAATGTGAAATAAAGTTTTATTAAGTCTTGAAATGATGCTGAATTTTGTTAGGTATTTGTTAAAATCATGTCAACCTATCCAAAGAAAACAACAGGCCATGCACGTAGCTCTATTAAAACATCCAAATTATTTAATGAGATATACTAAAAAACATGAAAGAAATGCATGAAATGAGAAACATGATCCACAGATGGTTACAAAGTTGTGAACAACAAGTGTGGAGTTGTACACATGACAATATTTGATGGTACACAATTAAATTGAGAGCTATGTAAACATTACACTGAATTAAAGGTGTTGTGAACACACAGTATTAGGCTCAAATAAATTACCATAGCAGCAAAGCTATAATAAAGTGCCCATGCGCAATTGTGTGCTATGTTTGTAAGTGAAGACCTAAAGTGCCAAAAATGCCATTCACAACATGCCCATATCGTACTGTATTGTACCAACGTGGTCGCAAGTCTGCAATGCGCTTTTGAGCGTCCGTGCCTTTCTCCCCGTGAGAAAGCCACAGACGCTGAAACATGTGTCGGGGACTTTTTGTGAATGGCACTTCGGAAACACATAGGGGCAGATTACTTACTTACCCGGTCCTGTCGCGATCCCGCGGTGCTTTGTCCAACGAGGATTCGGGTCTGCCGCGATTTACTAAAGCTGTGCGTCCAATTTCCTGAATGTGTCGCTTCCACGCCAAGGTCCCCCGGTGTTCACCTTCTTCCTTCCAGTGCTTGTAAGTACGTGTCTTGCGACACAATTCTAAATGTTAAATCTTGCGCGTTGTCAGAATCCGTCAGGTTGTCCCCTGGCCACGCTCCCCCCCCCCCCCATTTCTGTCGCGTGCAAGCCGGTGCTGATGCGCCAAAATCCAATCAAGTGCGCTAAAATCCCAGGGCAATCCGGGTATAACGGAAATCCCTGGGAAACCCAACGAAAATGCGCTGTGCGGACCCTTAGTAAATGAGCCCCATTAACTTTTTACATCTTGTGCATTCTACCATGTTTTTACCTTCTATATGGAATAAAATGTAATGCTTTCATTGTACTCGCTGGATCACCTTTTTCCTTTTTCTGGACTGCCAAATGTATTCATCTGAAGCAACTCAGCGTTCCTTGCTCCATGCGCAGTTTTTCATTTCTCCGTTCAATGACATCGTCCACACTTTGTGAGCTGTATCCGTTTTTTCGTTTGCTTTGTATTATCGCTTATTGCGTATTGTTTGCAATCCTGAACAGGTGGGTTTTCAAGTTATGCTTGAAGGTTTGGAAAGTAGGGGACAGTCTGACACATTTTGGTAGAGTTCCATAAAATGGGATATGCACTGGAGAAGTCCTGGATACGCTTGTAAGTACAGCGGATAGTAATAGAATGAAGCTGAAGGTCCTATGAGGAACAAAGATTTAGTGTGGGATGGTATTGGCTGATAAGTTAAGAGATATATGGAGGGGACAGGTTATGGATAGGTTTGTAAGTCATGGTTAATATTTTAAATTGAATTAACTGGTTAACCAGTGGAGAGACTTGCAGAGAGGAGAGACAGAGGAGAAGCACGGATTCAGATGGATTAGCTGGGCAGCAGAGTTAAGGATGGATTGGAAGGGTGTTAGAGAGTTAGCTTGAAGACCACAGAGAAGAATGTTACAGTAGTCCAAGCGGGGGATAATGAGGGCACAGACTAGTCGTTTTGTAGACTATGAGGAAGGGTCGGATGGGAGAGACTGATTTGGCAAACTCTAGTGTAGCGCTGTGTAATCTGTGTGTGCTATATAAATAAAGGAATTATTATTATTATGTTCTTGAGACAGCAGGTTGTAGTAAGGGCCTGGATGTGTGGCATAAAGGATAAGGCAAAGTCAAGGGTGACTCCAAGGCAGTGGACTTTAGGGACTGGGGAGGAGGTGGAGCCATGAATTGTGACAGTTAGGTTGGTGGGAGGGATGTGTTAGGTGGAGGAAATATTATGAGTTCAGTTGTTTCCATGTTGAGTTTTAGAAAACAAGAAGAGAAGAAGGAGGATATGGCTGACACTCTGGAGTTCTGGCTAGAAGAGAGGAGATTGATATTGTAAGCCATGAGACTTAATGAGCTGTCCCAAGCCAGAGGTGCAGATGGAGAAGAGTAGGGAGTCCCAGGACTGAACCTTGAGGGGCGCCAACAGGTCAGGTTAGAGATGCCACGAAAATAGTGTCTGCAGCAGGAGAGAATAGTCACCAGCGTCAAAGGTCAAGGACAGACCCAGGAGAAAAGTAGAGTAGTGGTGTTTTGCCTTGGCAGCCAGTAGATCATTGGATACTTTGGTCAGGGCATTCTCAGTGGAATGATTGGGTCGAAAACCAGATTGTAGTTTGTCAAAGAGCAAGTTGCAGGAAAGGTAGGAAGATTGTTCTAGATGGACATGTTTTTTTGTCCAGGAGTTTTGAAGCTAATAGAAATAGTGAGACAGGAAAGAAGGGAAAGCCACTTCACACGATCCAGCTATCAAGGAGACGCCAGGTAATAAAATCTTCAAGGCTTTATTCTTTGATTAAAAAACACATGGTAGCCATGGTCTCCTTGGACACGCGGTTCCCAAAAGGCATGAACAAAAGGTTAGATATGATTTGTCATTATTGAATATTTGCACTTTATTGTTAAAACTGTGTTTGTTCTCGTGTTTTTTTATATGTATATGACAGGTTAAATTGATCGGGATTGGTGTGGAATCCATCACGTGTTTCCACCCAACCAGTATTTATTTCCTTGAGTATATCCCAGGAGTAGTCATGAATAAGGATATGTGATATCCGAAACCTGTAGACCGTCCTGATGTGTTGTATGTATCCCCTGGCTACCATGTGTTTTTAATCAAAGAATAAAGCCTTGAAGATTTTATTACCTGGCGTCTCCTTGATAGCTGGATCTTGTGAAGTGGCTTTCCCTTCTTTCCTTTCTTTCAAGTTGCTGCTCTCAAGCCAGAGTGATCCGTGCATGGATGATCCCAGGTGCTACAAGCCTTTCCATCAGGGTGAGCTGACTACATTTTTGTTTGTGAAATAGTGAGACGGTTCAGCGGAATAGATGGGTCCAGCGATAGCTTCTTTAGGATGGGTGTGACAGTTGTATGTTTAAAGGAAGATGGAACATTACCAGTGTACTGTATAGTGAAAGGTTAGAGATGAGTTAGAGCTGGGATAAGCACAGTGGTGAGCTTGGGAATGAGATGCAATGGAATTGGGTCAATCACACAAGTAATGAGATGTGAGCTTGACAGCATTGAGGAAATTTTCTCGTCAGTAAGGGAAGAGAAGTTGGAATAAGCGAGAGAGACATGGAATATCCAGGGTGGGTCGCCGGGATTGAGTGTTGAAACTGTCCATTAAACTGTCTATTTTGTTTTTAAGACAAATCTACCATCAAAAATCTATTTTCTGAAGTAGTTCAAGATGTAGATTCCCCCTCAGTGAAGCATCTGCACAACTTTTGTATCTAATTCTTGTATGCAGCCATTACTGAAATAACTTTTAAGTCTTTCCTTATGCAAATGAATTACAGAGGCTACTGTGGGAGTGGAGTAGCCTTAGACGGCTCCGGGGCGAGGGCTACTCCACTTTCCCAGTCACCCCTGCGTACCTACCTACACACTCATCGCGTCATCTTTGCGTCACTTCTCCGGCAGCAGTACCTGTTTGCTGCCAGAGACGCACCTGCTGCCAACACATTGCCAACTGACGTATTGGAGCTACTGCGCTTGTGCAGAGTGCGTCTACTGCCACTGAGTTAACTTGATTTGTTTTAGTATACATTATTGGGGTTATTCATCTTTGCTTTTTCTCTTTGGGCCCATTTGTAGATTTTCACAAAAATTTGCAACTTCTTCATCTGCCCAGCAAAGTGCTCTGCGGGCAAGTTTACCAATGGTTGTGCCTGATTTATCTTTGGAATCCAAAAGTTGCAAAAAAAAAAAAAAAAAAGATAAATCAAGCCCAACACCTCCCAACCCCAACAAAAAAAAGTAAAAATTTCTAGACCCCCCCCCCCCTAAATAATTTATTCAGGCTGTGTTCACACGTTCCGTTACCCTCCCGATTCCATCTGGATAGCGTTTTGAAACGCTAGACGAAACATACGAATTCAGCCTCACAGAACTCAAATACCACATGAAATTTTATTCTTTGTCCCTTTTAAAAAAAAGGTACATGATGTACTGTAAATTGGATTGGGGTAATTATTTATTTTTCTATAACACCAGAGGAAAAAAAACATTATTTAGTTGGTTGTGGAATAAATAATATTTTCTTCTTGGTATCTTCAGCATGGTTATACAATTTTGCAGTTAAATCAGTCTTCTACTTTTGTGTAGAAATAGCGCAACCAATGTTATCTGTAAATAAATAAACACAGAAAATTATTCTCATATTCCATCCATAAGTTCCGTATTGTTTCATAAATTTGGTAACGTATTACAGGGGTTGTGTGTGTGTATATATATATTTTTTTGATACATATATATACCCAGGGGTATTAGAAAAAATGTAAATGACAAACTGAACATACTCCATCTCCAGTGCTCCCATGCAGTCCATCAACACTGGCCTCTGTTTATACACAGAGGCTGCTTTGACACGGTGTTGACAGTTGCACGTCTACTACAGGAACAGCTACAGGCTGCTGCAGGTGACATCACTACCAGCCTCTTGACACAGCGGTCGGTGGTAATGATTGCCACCGTGCTGAATGGAAGCGCCAGAGAGGGTGAGTATGCGATATTTGTTATATTTTGCCCAAAAACCCAAACAACCCATTATTGTAACACTGACATTGAACAAGTTTAAAAAGCAGCAAGTTTTAACAAGCTGCAGTGCCTTGATTCTGCCAACACACAGAGGATGGTGCTGTTTGCTTCCTTTTCCATTCTCTGTGTATCAGATGAAATCCACATGACATATTACCGCACACTTACCGAGTTCTGCAACGTTGAGGAGGGTTAAAATGTTTATACGGGTCGTCTTGAGGGAGTATCTTCAAACAGATCCAGCAGAAGTACTGATTACATCCGCTGCAGGTCATTTTATTACATCCATCAATTTTCTGTCAAAGAAAAAAATATGCTAAGGAACGCTGTACATCAACAATTTACTTAGTGATTTTTTTTGGGAAGCTATAGATTTGTCTTATGTTAAAGGGAACCTGTCACCAGGAGACCTCGATTTTAGCCCTCCACACTTCCCCATAGAGCATTGCATGTACACTGCTAAACATCTTTTATCGCAAGAATCGGCTTTACAGAGAAAAAGATAACTTATATTTTACCTTTGAAAGACCTGTGCAGTGTGACTACTTCAGTCGCCAAATGGGCGGGGTTGAAGAGGAGTATATTCCCCCCCACCCTCGGGAAACGTCTCCTCAGTGTCTCATTTTCAAATCAATATTACCGCCCCTCATCCCCCCTCGTCTTCATTTGAAAGCCCCCTTGCTCGGCCCTACTGTTGACGTCACCTACTCACGTCCCGCCTGCTTGCCGCAACTCTCGCTGACCGCGTCTGGCATTCTCGCACCTGCGCGGTCAGCATAGCTTGTGCTGTGCGCACAGACATGCGCAGATGAAGCAGTGCCGGCCGCAAGGTCCCCGCATTCATCTGCGCATGCGCCACACTACGCTGACAACTCGCCCATTTGGCGACTGAAGTAGTCACACTGCACAGGTCTTTCAAAGGTAAAATATAAGTTATCTTTTTCTCTGTAAAGCCGATTCTTTACATAAAAGATGTTTAGCAGTGTACATGCATTGCTCTATGGGGAAGTGTGGAGGGCTAAAATAGAGGTCTCCTGGTGACAGGTTCCCTTTAAGGGGAATATTATTTGGGTTTTTTGGGATGTTTGCATTTGAGGGGGAAATAATATGATGTGCTGGTTTTCAATATCTTCAGATAGTGGGTGGATGGATAGCTAGATCATTTGAACAGTTCTTTAATCAGATGACATAAAAGACTTTAGGAAGCCATCGAAATAACTTCAAGTTGTGAGGAAGGAACCTAATAAATAACAGACATATAAGGTAGTTCTCTATCTATGATATTTTACCTCAATGGGAACTTTACAGCTTGGACACGGCTTGGAGTTCCCCTTTACCCACTCATTACTCTTCATCTCTTCAACAACTTTCTTTAACTGGCCAAATCTTTTCAACAGTTCTTTCTTTCCTTTGTCATCGGCCGCCAGATATTCTTTGGTCAATTCAACAAGTTTTTCTGGTGGGAAAAGGAAAATATGTCCACTATCTATCTATAAACATCTGGTCTTATAGCAGCCCACCCTTATGAATCACCTAAAACAAGCCTTTTATTTCTACATTATTTCATGATGATTAATTCCACATTAAAAATTAACCAGTGATCAACTCTAAAGTGTATTAATAACCCAGCCTTACACAAGTAACCATCTACTGAATGGATGAAGAGAGTGTCTGGGACTTGGACTAACTATTCCTAGAGGGAGATTGGGGGGGGGGGGTTGTAGGGTTGTTTGTCTATGGGTTTTTCTTGTGTATGAAAATGGAAAATATTTTGGAAGTTGTCAATAAAAAGACCTGATTTAGAAAAACAATTGCCTGTATATGATTGCTGTGTTGATGACATTTATTAGACATTCATATGTATGTGGTGGTGTCAATGGTGCCCTCTAGTTATGTGATCACTTAGTTGTTTCTATAACTGTTTTATCCTCTACTTCGCTAACTTCACAGCAGTGCTGGTCACCGCCAATCTGATATCCTATTGATAGGTTATAAATATATTATTTTAATACAAAATAGTATAAATAGTGTATAACAAACACTATTATTTTTGAACATACCTGCATTTACTCTGCAAGGGGCAAGTCCATGGAAGCCCTTTCTGCAATAGATACAAAATGCATATTTGCAGACAGAACAAATGGCCATTGTACCCCCCGGCTCCTGCATCACTGGTGTCCGACAACTTGGACGTGGGCAGTAAACAACGTCAACCATCAAATCCAAGCTTGACTGCAAGAGGAGACGATCATAGCGGCTGAAAATCTGCTCCCCAACCAGATTCTTTACCTGCAAGTAACCATGAATATGAAGAATTTCCTATTGCTTTTATACTCAAAAATGTCATCTTTGTCAGCAGATAATTTATTATCATTATCCTTATTACTAGAATATGTTTTATCAAACAAATTAAAAAACTGTGTTTTTTTTCATTGAATATTGTTGAACATATACGGAGAACGTGTGTATTCTACATATTGAGATCATGTGCATGTAATGGGGGTTATTTATCTTTATTTTTCTCCTTGTTTTCTATCTTTCTTGCTACTTTTTTTGTCACATTGCAATTTTTGCGCCTTTTTTGGCAACTTTCCGAAATGTGCACCGAAGTCCACCGGGCATGAGTTTATTGTCAGTAAGGCAGCTTTATCTTCTATTTTACATGTGCTAAATTTTTTGGCACGAACAACTGACATTTTTGAGAAATTTCTTAAAAAAGTCACACAAAAAAAAATAACTAAGCAGACAAAATAATAAATCAAAAGGTGCTTAGAGGTAAAAAAAAAGATGGACAAAAACTAGTAACACAACACAGATAAAAAGATAAATGACCCCCAATGACTTGTTGATAAAAGGAGTCAAAGGAGGATATCTGGCACGAGTAACATGATTCAAAGGTACCTTCCTGTATTAATAGGTCAGACTGGTTAAGATGTATTAATGTTGTGGGAAATGTTTTCTTAGCACACCCAAGATCCTCTGATATCCATGTCACAACCTTACTTTACCTTATTGCATACAATCATAATAATTGTCTAGTATAAGCAGGGACTTGGGCAACATGAGCTGTAAATATATATCAGAGTCTCCTTAGCAACTTGAAGGAAGTGATCATGTCAGAGGCATAGCTATGGCCCCCAGGGCTTGAATAAGCATTATTTATTAAAGGAAATCTACCATCAAAATCCATCATGATAAACCAGTGACACTCACTCATAGATCCAAGCACAGTGACTGTGGGACTATTTGATATCCATGGCCTACTTCCTTATAAAATCAAGTTTTAAAATTATGCTAATGAGACAGAAGGGCTACCATAGCCACTTTATGATCTGGCTGTTGATCTTGATTGTAGATTTCCTTTGATGGCAGAAGGACATTTTATGCAAAAGAATGTACAATGTCATAATATATCATAAAGCCATGGATAGGTTCCATGCTGGACTGCCCTGGCCCTGGCCTGGTTCCACTCTTTGATTAAAAAGGAAAGAAGGTGGGTAGGTGGCATTATAAATGACGTGCTGCTGTAAAAGGGGCATAAATCAGAGGGCTACTGTAACATATAAGTGGGTCTACAAAAGGAGGGAGCTACAGAAAAGGGGACTTAATAAGTGGGAAGCCTAAGAGGAAGGGGACAATGTACTATTTGGGGGGCACTAAGGCCAGAATTATACAGCATTTGGACAAGTGAATGGGGGGAGTTTATGATTTGTGGGCACGTAGGGGGGGATATAGGATATTGATAGGGCTTGCAAACTTACATTTTTGGGACCCACCCCAATGACATAGTATGGGCAAGACCCCTTTGGAGCAAGAAACTGGTGGAGGAGGTCAATTAATACTGGATCTGAGATAAGCGATGAAGAGATGTAGAGGGGAGATTTAGAAGAGATTAGCAACAGTCTGGCTCTCATACACTTTTGATAACTCTCCAGCCAGCACGTTCTCTACCCAACAAATCTATCTTTCAGAAAAATGAGATTAGTAATTATGCTATTCTAAAAAAAGACCCAGCAATTTTTAGCTGTAAACTACAAGTGACAGCACAGTGGAAAGTGAACTGATCTGTATTATGTATGTCCTACTCCTTCACCTTTATTAATACATGCAAAAACACATGCTTTATTTACACTTTATATTATTAATAAAAGATGTCTGATATTGGTGATATGAACAATGAAATGATCTATTGGATGTTAATTCCTTTTGTGATCCTTTATATTATAACTGTGTTTGCAAAGAAAAAGAGAAATTAAAAACACAAATCCAACCTTTGTGAATTTTTACTTACCTGAGCAGGTGTTGCAATAGACTTGCACTCAGGATCAGGACAAATTAGTGCATGGACTTGTCCTTGTGTAATCTGGATTTCAAAGTAGTCTTTGAGGCAGATATTACAGTACACGTGTTCACAATCCTTAAAGTGGGTGCAGTCACTTCCTAACTTCTCCATAAAACAAATATTGCACAAGAATTGCCTGACATCAAAAGCTTTCTGCTCTTGAGCTTCATTTGAGTCCAAGATGCATCTGACCAGGACAGACGCTGACTGCACGTCCTGTATGGCCCTCTTATCAAGTGATGGCCATTCCCCAGCACCAAAGGTCTTCTCAGGGGATTGTGTCCAGCTCTGTAACCCATTACTGGGAACCTCAATTTCATATGGAGATCTTATATTTAAGTAGTCAAGCGTCTCTTCCTTCAGAAACTGAATCCAGGGAAACAAGACCACCGACCCCCTGTTCTCCTCCCAGAGGTCATCTAAATGCTGGCACAACCGAGTGAGCTGAAAGAGGATAAAAATATAGTAAACAACACTATTGCAAGTATATTGTAACACTTTGGATCAAGACACTTCCAACTGATGCTGTGCATGAATATTATTATCCAAATGGGTACATTGAGAAATAGTGCTAAAGGCCATCACCACCAAATGTACTCAACATATCATAACATCTTAACATGTTTACAATGCTTTTGAGATGCCTGCAATTACCGTACATACACGAGTATAAGCCGACCCGAGTATAAGCCAAGGCCCCTAATTTTACCACAAAAACCTGGTAAAACCTATATTTTTTTTACTCAAGCGTAAGCCGAGTTAGGGTTTTCTGCACATTTTTTTGGGCTGAAAAACTAGGCTTATACTCTAGGAAGTTTTTATAAAATGCCTAGGGCATTCTCGCGCTGCAAACAGCTCATTCGTCGATGCCTGTCCAAGCTGCAAACCGTGCACCTAAAAGAATGTGTAAAGTCCAACAGAAAACTCCCATAGTAAATGTGCCTTACTGTGTTTCAGCTTTAAAACTAAAACCTTTGTTGGCTCCATCGTGGCATTCAATATTGTGTTTACACCAATTTTTTGGTGGTCTGGGTGCATAGTTAGTGTTAGAAATTCCTGTGCCATATTTATGAGGTGTTGGCACCACAAAAAACTGTTTTCCACACTCTCACACCTTTTTTTTAGTCCCACAATTTTTCCAGTACTTCTAGTTTCCCGACACTTTTTTGGCCCTCCATTAGAGCAGCTAAAAGGCTGGTCAACCAAGTCCTATTTCACCTTCACGAATGTGGCATTAGCCAATTTTGTTACAATGTAACATCCCAGTGTAAATTACTGCACGAATTGCTCCAAAAATATGGACCCTGCAACACTATTAATGACAGCATGTGGCTTCCACGAATTTACCGGTTAGCCATCACGGGCCATCTGGCATGTAGCATCCTAATATATTGATAATGGGCCTATTCCTTCTAACACCTAAGGTGAGCTGGTGATCCCAGGTGTCATCCACGGGTGAACTGTAAACACGGGCAGGAATAGGACATGCCATATCTTTTGCTGCTCACACAGTCATAAGTAATTAAAAAAAACTAAGTGTTTCCTGTTTATTGTGGTTTTGTAATCTGCACAGCCAATCTTCTGTTAACTTAAAAATTTCCATAAATAATACATTTATTATGAAATATTGGTATACTGGGGTAATTGCATAACTGCCCGTGTAATTGTACTCCTGCAGAGCTTAAAGGGGTTTTCCCATGAAGGAAAGTTAAGACCTATCCATGGGATAGGGCCTAACTTGCTGATCAGTAGGGATCTCAGGGCTGAGACCCCAGCAGATCCCGAAAACAAGGGTCCGTCAGACCCATTGTCGCTCTGTTAGATTAATGGAGCAGACGGCCGTGCTTGACCGTTATGCTCCGTTAATCTCTATGGAGCTGACGGAAATTGCCAAGCGTCAGCACTGAGACCCCCACTGATCAGCAATGGATCTCAGGGATAGGGCCTAACTTTTCTTTGTGGGAAACCCCTTTAAAACAGGAGAAAGAAAAAGGAAAATTACTAAATAAATACAACTTGCTTGGTGAATATTGTTGGTATACAATCTTAAAACTAACCTGTTTTGGTGAAAGCCACTTGCAACTGAGTGTAAAGTTTGGAGCTGTAGTAGAAGGGTAACCAGGAGGAAGTTCAAAATTCAACACAATTGGTGGAAGAAAGGACACTGTGTTTTCAAAGTTGTCTATAAAGGAGTTTGTTGCACTGTCACCTTCAAAAAAGTACAAAAATGGTGTTAGTATTTTGATAACACTGAATGCTTACATTGTGTTACCCTTGTACTATTAATCTATGCAAAGTCTGTTAAAAAGTTTAAGCAAAATTTAGTTTTAGGCTTCAAGTTGGGTGTAGTTTCTTGGATGCGTATCGTGTCCTTTCATATTGTATTATTATAGAAGGAACTGGTTATCATGGAAAACGTTATATCGGACGCTTTGGCTGTCAAGTAAACAGAATCACAGATGAAATTGAGGGGTTGCGCTTGAGAACTTCCAGATGAAAACAGTGAAAAACAATTTCAAGTCGTCCTGAGTAGTTAAGGAAATGAAGCACTTCTATGTTCAGTCCGTCTGCAGACCAGACGGTCTTAGCCCGACCCAGAGGCAGGTCAAGGAAGAAGCCGTAATTGGGTGAAACCTAACAGGCTAAAACCGTTTGGTGGTGCACAGACTGCTTTTATATTACAGGCGGTCCCCTACTTAAGGACACCCGACTTACAGACAACCCATAGTTACAGACAGACCCCTCTGACCTCTAGTGAAGCTTTGTGAATGCTTAACTATAGTCCCAGATTGCAATAAGCAGCTGTAAGGTGTCTGTAATGAAGTTTTATTGATAGTCCATGGTCCCATTACAGCAAAAAATGTTTAAACTCCAATTGTCACTGGGGCCAAATTTTTTTTGTCTGGATCTACAATTATAAAATATACAGTTTTGACTTGCATACAAATTCAACTTAAGAACAAACCTCTGGACCCTATCTTGTACGTAACCCGGGGACTGCCTGTATAGGCTTTTTTATATATACCTTTGTGTGTTTATTTTTATCAATAAATTGGTGAATTACCCTTTGATAACCTACACTATGTTGCTGCCTATACTTTCCATTCAGTGGATATGGACGAAGTATATTTGTCTATATGGGAGATTGTGTGAACATAGAAGTGCTTTATTTCCTCAACTACTCCGGATGTGAAATTGCTTTTCACCGTTTTCATCATATGCTTGTCACCTGTCTGGGAGAGAAGGAGTTCTCAAGCGCAACCCTTAAATTTCATCTATGAATCTATATTGACACTTTATTGGGACAATCTCTGGGTGTGCAGCTCCTCTGATAAGTAACGAGCCGCCGGTGTTTTGCGTTAATTTAACGTGAAAAATGGCGGCTCGTTCCCGACCGCAGGCGTTTCCATAGAAACACCGATGCGATTGAGCCGAGGCCTGCCCCAGTGGGCGCGACTTTGTCTGCGTTTGCAAGCGCAGACAAAGCGCTACGTGTGGCGCCGGCCTTAGGCAAAGTTCATACTTTTGTCAGTGGTTAAGGCTTTAGGCTGCTCCTATGAGTGCTATCTAGGCCAGTGTTTCTAAGCCCTGTAGCACTGGTGCCCTTTTATGTTTTTGCCTAACATGTTTATGATTAGATTTGCTTATTTCTATTTTTATAACAATTTTTTATGCTCCCTGGAGAACTTGAATAATTGGGGATCTGATTGCTTATAGAATATACCTCAAAATGACTATATTTCAGTTTATTGTGATTTTACATCATCTCAATTACTTCTTTTATTTAATTTTTTTTCTAACTTATCTCAATAAATAATCAGAATAAAATACTACCAACATACTACTAATTATTATGTAATTACTCACTTTTTATAGATATTACAAAGTCTGAAGGTAGGTCCAAAAACAATTGAATTTCTCCCCCTGGAACAGCATCCTTCCTCTTAAATTCTTCTTCAGGGTAAATACTCACAAGGGCTAATAGTTCGTCCTCCTGTGCCTCTTTGTCTTCTGTTGACATTTCTGTGGCAGTCAAAAAAATAAGAATTTAGAAAAGAAAAAAAATGTTCATATACCGGTATATCCATTATAACATTTACAATTGATTTCTCCCCACCCTGCAGGTCGCACAGGATATGCTAAGAGGTCACAGCCCACATGGATCAGTGTATTGCGCTATAACCTGCGTCAGGAACTAACACGTATATACATATTGTGAGAAAGTAAGAGGTGTTGTGTGGGAAAACCGCTATCTGTCTTACAGATAATCTTTCATTTGCTGCACAAAAAGAACTGACCGGTTTCAAAAATTAGATGGCAGAAGACCAGGTTTTCCAGCAACATCTGAGAAAAAAGTTTACTTAAATGTCATCCGCGTGATATGCGGACCAATTCACTTCGATGTCCGGGTTCCACATGCGTGAAAGAAATGGTGCATGCTGCAATTTATTTCTAGTGGTCCTCAGGTCACTGACAAAATAGGGAGATGTGAATAGCCACATAGACAATGAAGGTCAGTATGGTCTCTGTGGAAATCATGGGTAGCATACTGATGTGAAAAATGGAGTAAATGATCCTTTTAGTGTGGTTGAAATGTCTAAGATAGTTTTTGGGTTCTGCTGCAATAAAGGGTTTTCTGAATTTATAGGGGTTGTCCACTTTCAGCAAATAATTGATATGGTTTGTGCAAGGAAAAGTTATACAATTTTTCTATATACTTTCTGTATCAATTCCTCATAGTTTTCTGCTTGCTTTCCTTCTATAGAAAACTTCTATGTTTACTTCCAGTGGATAGAAATCTGTCCATGGTGCCACAGGTGCACGGCTTATTATATGACACAGCTCTTATTACTCTCTGTGATGCTAACGAGGTGTGCACTTGAATGTCCATCACATGATCATGGTCAAATTTTCTATCCAGGAAAAGTAAATATAGAAGCTTTATATACCACAACAGCAACAGAGATCTAGAAAACTGTGAGGAATTGATGAAGAAAGTATATTGGAAAATTGCCTAACTATTCCTTACACAAACCCAATTTTTTGCTGAAAGTGGACAACCCCTTTAAGGGATAAAATATTTATATAACAACATTGGAAGGCATTTATAAAAACTTTAGTATTGAGCACCAGTCCTACCCCTCACCAGCATATTGTACAAGGCTCAGGCCTCTTAGTAAACTGCAAGTGTGCTCCGTCTCAGAAATCAAAGGTGCGCCTTATCGTCCAGTGCGCCTTATATATGAACCGTACTTACAGACAACAGCTGCCATGAACTGTGCACAGGTCTGCCACCTGCTGGCCACCCATCCTTATAATCAGGTGCGCCTTATAATCCGATGCGCCTTATATATGAACCTAGATGTTTTAGCAGGCATTTATTGATGCACCTTATTGTGCACCTTATAATCTGGTGAGCCTTATAGTCCGAAAAATACGGTAGTCTTCACCAGCTTTCTGGCCTGGCCCGGCCATATTAGCATGGAAGGGCATGCAGGGAAACTGACAAATAAATGTAATTTCCACCATCCTTGTCCACCATCACATAAATCCTGAATGCGTGGAGAGATTTGTAACATCCTGTCCACCAATCTACTGGAAGAGCATACCTACGGGGGGGGGAGAAGCGCTCTTATAATACTAGTATGGTGTATGGAACGAGTAAATAAAAACCAGTTCTACAGCCTAGTTGCTTAGTAACGTGACAGGTGGAGATGTCACATACAGAGAGATCATACAGCTTCAACAATAAAACAATAAAACTCCTACGTAAGCCTCAGTACATTTGTATCTAAGGTCACATAGTGCAGTGACTCAGCACCGTCTCCCTCCGAGGTTACTGAACATTAGGAATGGACTCGGAATGTTCCTCTGGGAATTTCCAATCTTACGTAACTAAAGCTGAATCATGTGGTGATGATAACTCTCTCTAAACTTTAATATTCACAACGTTATGAAAAGTGTTGTAGGGTGTCAAGGAAAAAAAAAATTAAAACATATTTAAAAATTTAAGCCACATTATTTTTTTCATGTATATTAGTCAATATTTTGAGAAAAAAGTGCTACCTTCTGACTTTGTCCTAATCGGTCACAAAACAATACAAACAACGGGACAAGTTTTTTTGTTTTTTTTTTTATAAATATGATAATAAGGTGATCATGCTGGTGAGATTTGCTCCAATTCCTGATCATCCACCATATTTATTTTTGACTTTTAAAATGAATCATGACAATTATTCTTCATTCTCATTCTTCATTCTCTGCTACAATTCCTCATTCCATTTTTTTTTTTTTTTAAAGTAGCCATGTGTCCATTTTAATAGACAGTCAACCAGATCCCTGTTTGAGGGTTCACTTTGGTGCAGTGCTTTGCGTATTCCCAGAGCCCATAGTACAGAGCCATGGTACCTTAGCCCATCAGTGTGGGTACTGACAGGCTTCTGGGTCTTGGTTCCTGTCAGTGGCGCTGGTGGACGCCATGAGATGCTACTCCGATTAGTCTAGGGACCCTCTAAAATGAGGTGCAAATGAAGAGGATAATGGACTTATTCTGTTTTAAATTCAGTGAAAAATGAAACATTGTGGGTACAAAACACAGCAGCACATCGCTAATAATCCAGACATGTTCTCTTTCAGCGATATAAGAAAAAGATCTTGAATATAGTGAGAGACTTAAATACTATGTACATTAAAAGTGTTGTAACTATTTGTTAATAATGCAGTTATATTAACATGAAACCCTTTAAACTGTCAGGTCCTCAGTTACTTACAGTTCTCTACTGATGTCCTCGTAGATTTCTTGAAGCTATTCCCTGCAATAAGGAAGGTGTAGACTGCAGAACTGTACTTAGTAGAATAGGCTTATATCACAGGGACATAACAGGAATCCACAAAATGAGGACTGCACAGCAATACACACCCAACCCAATAGAAACACGTGACCAAGTGCAGTCTCAGGTTTAAAGTGACAGTACTTCATATTACTATAAATAACAAGTGAGTCATCTGGAATCACGTCACTGCCTTACCTGTTTTGTCGGACATTTCATGAAGAGACGGTATACAGTGCAGGCAGTTGGAAGGGAAATACAGAATCTTCTGTCAATTTGAAGAAGCCTTGCACTTCTACAAAGAACTGTCATGAGAAAACCGTCTCTGAGTGAACATTTCAGGAGATAAATGTACATATACATACAAATTCACACGGCGTTATTTCCCCTTCATAGGAAACAGCGGCGCACGGCCGCACACTCGGGAGAAGATAGAGCATGTTCTATCTTATCCAGGTGTACGGCGCGGATCGGCGCCGTGCCGCCATTGCCGTCTATGGGGAAGTATATGGGGCCGCATATACCGTATATACTCAAGTATAAGCCGAGACCCTTAATTTTACCACCAAAAACTGGGAAAACCTATTGACTCGAGTATAAGCCAAGGGTGGGAAATGCATTGGTCACAGCCTCCCAGTATATAGCTAGCCAGCCCCCAGTAGTATATAGCCTGCCCAGCCTGCCCCCTGTAGTATACAGCGAGCCCAGCCTGCCCCCTGTAGTATACAGCCAGCCCAGCCTGCCCCCAGTAGTATACAGCCAGCCCATCCTGCCCCAGTAGTATACAGCCAGCCCAGCCTGCCTCCAGTAGAATATAGCTAGCGCAGCCTGCCCCCTGTAGAATATACCCTACCCTATATAAACGTATATACTCACCCTCCGGCGGCACCGATGCTCAGCGCGGCACCTGATATCGGCGCGGATCCTCTTCTATCAGCTGGCTGGGAGCGGGCATGCCATCTCCCGGCCAGCAGGCGCATACTATGACGTCAGCAGTGGCCACGTCATAGTATGCGCCTGCTGGAAGATAACATGGCCGCGTCCAACCGGCTGTTACAGAAGATAGAAGAGGAGCCGCGCCAAACATCGGTGCCGCCGGAGGGTGAGTATATACGTTTATTTTTTTTTATTGACTCGTGTATAAGCCGAAAGGTGAGGTTTTTCAGCACATTTCAGCACAAACCTCGGCTTATACACGAGTATATACGGTATATTGGGAAATTGTATAACTTTTCATTACTCATACAATAATGTTTATTTGCTGAAATGGGAATACTTTAAATGTCAATACTCTAAAATGTATTAAGGGGCCCATATTACTGTAAAGGCTAAGATGGTTCGGCGTTGCAAAACCAGAATTTGCCGTAACTAAAGCAGTCACCATCATTGATAATGGTCCCCTAAAAAATCTACATATTGTATACTTACACATGTGAGTTACAATTACACATGCCGTAGAGGTGCATTATATGTGGCCATGGTGGCTGAGCCATGTAGCCATGCTGCAGGTCCTAGTCCCACCCAGATTTTGCAGTTCAGCCGCTCTGCTCCCTATAGAGAGTATAGGGGTGTGACAGTCTCACCTCCCTCCAATCTCCACTCGGCCATGTGCTACAGCCCAGACTATGGCCTAGTTTAACACGGATGTGTGAATGGAAATTTACACACATTTATTCACTCATTCGCACGCTTCTTATATACACCTACAGTATATACACATACAAATAGTATAGATACATCATATTATTATATATAACAGCATTGACATACTATGGGGCAGATTTACTTACCCGGTCCATTCGCGATCCAGCGGCACGTTCTCTGCGGTGGATTCGGGTCCGGCCGGGATTCATTAAGGCAGTTCCTCCGACGTCCACCACGTGGCGCTGCTGCGCCGAAGAGCATCGGAACGCACTCAAGTTCACTGGCCTATTCCTAGTGAAGGTAAGTGCAAGCTCCGCAACACATTTTCTTTTTTTAAATGCGGCGGGTTTTCCGAAAGCGTGGGGTTTTCGTTCGGCCACGCCCCCCGATTTCCGTTGCGTGCATACCAGCACTGCTGCGCCACAGTCCGATCGCGTGCGCCAAAATCCCGGGGCAATACAGGGAAAATCGGCACAAATTGGAAAAATTTGGGTAACCCGTCGGGAAAACGCGAATCGGGCCCTTAGTAAATGACCCCCTATATGTTCACATGTATGCAGTATTTACACACCATATATGCACATACAACAGAAACACAGTATATACACATTATATATACACATATACATGCACTACCACATACAGGCATACAGTATTTACACACACATACAGTATATACAAACCATATACACACACACATACAGCATAAACATACCTACATAAACAAATCACATATACACATCCAAATATGTATACACGTATGCACAACTGTATATACCCACTCTCAGGCAGTCTTCTTATCCCAAGGGCAGTAGAGATAAGAGATTCCAGTCGTGTCTTTCTGCTGTCTCCTTCCCCTCCTCCAATATTTCTTATCTGAGCTGAAAACTTAGGCATGTACTGTGGAAGACGGACACTTTATATACATAATATGTTATACAATGTGCAGCATAAAATTGATATAATGAAAAAAAAAAAAATGCGTGAAGAATTTTCTTCCAGAAATGAACAAACTACAGAATGACTTCATGAAAGGAAATACAAAAAAGCTGGACTCTTAGTCAGGACTCTGTACGAATTGTTTAAGACATGGAATACACGCAACAAAATTGACCTGTAAAATTATATCTATTCGAATGTAAGATGTAACTTTTGTTTTTCATTCTGTAACAATTATAACATCAATAAATAAAAATTGTTATTAAAAAAAAAAAAAAATTGATATAATGGTGCACATTCTCCATTCTTTAGTATGTTGGTTGCTGAGGCCCCCTGGAACTGTAGGCCCCATATCAGTTGCTACGCCTGTAGTTGTGCCACTGAGACAGGCATAGGAAGAAACATGGAGGATATATATGAAGAAAAATGCATCTGGATTTTGGCACTATTTTGTGGCACATATATAAAGTATTTTTAGACATTTTTTAGAAATTTTTATGACTTACTGAGCAAGTGGGTGTGGCCTCAGCAAAATTGAGATAGAAGAGGCTGCAATGTAGACCCTGAATTGCAACTAACAGCCATCTATAGTCTTGTATCAAGAAAGAATTACAAACTTTCATATTGCTAAGTGGAACCACTTGCCAGACCAACATTGGTTGATTGTTTTGGCAATATCCAGGGAATGCACCTCAAGATTTTTCTAAATTGTTGCATCTAATTAGTTTGTATTGGTATTTGTATTTTGGGTGCTTGTATTGTCCCTGATATAGTTTGCATCATTTGTGCCTGCAATTTTCCTACAACCACACTGAAGTTAGTCATGGAATATCCCCAATAAGTGAAGATTAACAGACTGATGAATTTATAGTGAATGATAGATGCAGATGCAGAATCTTCTCCATATGCCCAGAAGTTTTAAGTCTTTTCTATGACATTTTAGAGTAACACACAAATCAAATATGGAGCATATATTCTTCCAGTGATCAGAGCACAATGATGCTGCTGCTAGGTTTCCATTTAATTAGTATAGAGAGTTGTGTATGGTGTATTTGTGTATGGAGAACAGAAAGAGATGTACGAGGATTTCATAGTTTCATAGTTTATACGGTTGAAAAAAGACACTTGTCCATCAAGTTCAACCGAGGAAGGTAAGGGATTGCATGAGGAAGGGATTTAGGGGAAACAATTCTATATAACATAACCATCAATGTTATTTAGGTTTAAAAAGGCATCTAGACCCTTCTTGAAGCTCTCTACTGTCCGTGCTGTGACCAGCGCCTGAGGCAGGCTATTCCACAGATTGACCGTTCTCATAGTAAAAAAGCCCTGTCGTCCCCGGTGATTAAACCTTGATTTCTCCAAACGGAGACAGTGCCCTCTCGTCTTTTGATTTGATTTAATCTGAAACAACTTACCACCATATTTTTTTTGTATGGACCATTCATATATTTAAATAAATTAATCATGTCCCCTCGTAGTAGTCTCTTTTCCAGACTAAATAAACCTAGTTGTTTTAATCTTTCCTCATAACTAAGACCCTCCATACCCCTTATCATTTTTGTGGCTCTACGTTGAACCCTCTCCAGCTCCAGGGCATCCTTTTTTTGGACCGGTGCCCAGAACTGGACAGCATATTCCAGGTGTGGCCGAACCAGTGCCTTGTATAGTGGTAATATTACATCCCTATCACGAGAGTCCATTCCACTTTTGATACATGACAAGATCCTACTGGCTTTAGAGGCAGCTGATTGACATTGCATGCTGTTATTTAATTTATGATCTACTAGTACCCCCAGGTCCTTCTCAACAAGGGACTCTCCCAGATTTACTCCCCCAAGTACATATTTTGCCTTTGGATTATTGGCCCCCAGGTGCATAACCTTACATTTATCCACATTAAACCTCATTTGCCAAGTGGATGACCAAACATTCAGTTTGTCCAAGTCACCCTGCAGCCTATGAACATCCTCCATAGACTGTATTACACTACACAGTTTGGTGTCAAAATAGACACAGTGCTATTAATTCCTACCTTTATAACATTAATATATTAAATAGTAGTGGGCCAAGCACAGAACCCTGAGGTACACCACTCATAACTGGTGACCATTCCGAGTAGGAATCATTGACCACAACTCTCTGGATACGATCCTTCAGACAGTTTTCAATCCAATTGCAAATGATTTCTGCCAAACCAATAGCCCTAATTTTACCCATCAGGCTTCTATGAGGGACAGTGTCAAATGCCTTTGCAAAGTCCAAGAACACAATATCCACAGCTGCTCCTCCATCCAGGCACCTGCTCACCTCTTCATAGAAGCAGATAAGGTTAGTTTGACAACTTCTATTCTTAGTAAACCCATGCTGGCTGTCACTTATTATACTATTTGATGTCACATACTCCAGTATGTAGTCTTTTACTAACCCTTCCAGTATTTTCCCCACAATGGAAGTTAAGCTTACAGGCCTGTAATTGCCTGGCGAAGTTCTAGAGCCCTTTTTATATATTGGCACCACATTTGCCTTGCGCCAGTCACTTAGCACCACACCAGACATAACGGAATCCTAGAAGATGTTAGACAGCTGTACAGCAATAACAGAACTGAGTTCTTTAAGAACTCTTGGGTGTAACCCATCTGGTCCAGGAGCTTTGTACACATTGATTTTATTGAGCTTAGATTGGATCATGTCTACATTCAGCCAGTCTAGTATATCACAGGATCCATCACCCGCACTGGCACCACCCACGTCAGAAGTTCTTTCTTCTATCGTATAAACGGAGCTAAAAAACCTATTAAGTATCTCTGCCTTCTCTCCAGTCACCGATGCCCCATTTTCAGAATAAAGGGGTCCAACCTGTTCCGACCCATATTTTTTTTGCATTGATATACTTAAAAAATTTCTTGGGATTTGTTTTGCTATCTTTAGCCACCTGTCTTTCATTTTGTATTTTGGCTGATTTGATTTATTTTTTACAGATTTTGGTAAGTTTTTTGTAAGTATTGAAAGCCTCTGGTAACCCGACAGATTTATATTTTTTGAATGCCCTCTTTTTCTCATTAATTGCCCTTTTAACTGTAGCTGTAAGCCACGCAGGGTGTAATCTAGCCCGTCTATACTTGTTACCTATTGGAATAAATTTAGAAGTATAAAAACCCAGGATAGATTTGAATTTCTCCCATTTAACATTAGTATTTTCATTTGACAGAATCTGATCCCAGTCTATATCCAGTAGTGCAGCCCTGAATTTCTGGAAATTAGCCCGCTTAAAATTCAAAGTTTTCGATTTTCCCACCTGTTTCTGTTTTTTAAAGTTTAAGAGGAACATAATTATGCGTCACCTCTTGTGGGATCTTCTACAAGCTGCACCATAAAATTATCCTGAAGAATGTTCATAAAATGTCTCCCCTCCACAGATGAAGAAGAGCCCTGACCCCACTGAATATTTGTAAAGTTAAAGTCTCCCATTATCACAACGGTCCCCTCCGGTGCAGCCCACTCCATCTGTTTATATAGGTGACCCTCTATTTCCACAGAGATGTTAGGGGGTCTATATGTTACACCAAAAATAATTTTCTCAAAGCTCTCTTGGCTTTGAATTTCAACCCACAAAGTTTCAGCCTCCTCACACTCTGAGACCACTGACTCATTCACAATCGCTTTTAAGATTTCATGGGTGAAGGCCCTTCTCAGTTTATAATTTGGTGGGAGGTTTGGGTGGCCATGGGCCCTCTAAAAGGCTTGTGCCCCGGGCTACCGCCCAGACCGTTTCTATTATAATCCACTACTGCTAGTCACAGGCCATTTATGTGGGCATCAATGGCAGGTTCTTTGAGATTTAGCATTACATAGTTAGAGAACTTTTAATGATGTATTCAGATGACCGGTAAGGCGTCATGAGGGCAGAGAAGAGTCACTCTGGGATGTCTTCCCCTTGTTGAATAATGTCCCATAGGCCAGTTACATCATCACTAGTCTTACATCAGTAACTGTTGGGTAGCTTATGATGATATACCTGTGCGAGAACATTTAGAAGGGTTCGTCTCATTGTGACTATTCTCTTCTCCTATGAATCTTTAAAGGTTAGTTGAATACAGCAGTCAAAGTTCTTTATCTGCATAGTATAGAGGGGCATCATTGGGAACCGGTCAACGTCCTAAATAACAAATTGATGTCATTTTTGGTGGGTTTTAATCCCCATAACAGGATCCCTTTAACTAGTATGTTTTCCACCATAGATCTACAAACAGCATGAAAGAAAGTTGGTTAACGTTCTACTTTCTAACTTTATCTAACAATAAATAAAGCAATGCACGTAATTGATCAATATATTTTTATTTCAAATCTTTTAACTTTTAAAATAATATATTCTGAGGTAAAAGTGAACAATATTTGTTACTGTGCAAATGTCCAAAATCATGATGTTTCAGGTCATACAAACTTTTTAAAATGCTAAAATTTAAACAGATGAAAAGAAAACCATGAAATATGAAGTGTGCAACTGATTTAGTATTCATCACACACTATTGGTGCTGTATAAGGCCACGTTTACACAGTTTGAAATGCAATTGAAAGGCTCTTTGCATGTTCTTTCATGTGCAAACTGCTTGCACATGTATTTAAGAAGTGTCCAAGACACATATGTGGTGCATGCAACCCTTTTGTGTTGCAGCCTCACTATTCTTCATGCAACACAACATTTTGGTGCACAGTGGTGCCACATGTAACATGCAAATTCCGACAGATGTGTATTGCATGCCCCATGTTAAAATAAAAAGTTGATTGAGTGCGCCAGATTCATGAAGAACGGGCGCCACAAATCATGAATCTGTGGCCGTTTGCATTGTTTTTGATAAATGTGCTCCATTGAGTTAATGGGGTTTTCCCATGAAAGAAAATTCTCACATTTTAATCCCCTTTGTGATGTTAACACAATAAAGATTATTTTTAACTCTTTACTTCACAATTTGACTCTTATTACTGTTTTAGCTCTTATCACTCACTCTTATAACTCTCTAAACAGACACATTATGATCCCTCTAGTGCTATGTGCAGAAAATGTGGTTAGATTATCAGGGTTTGTATACACTTTCATTTAGCTTCTGAAGATTGTACTTGTATCTAATACATAGAAACAGGGATGAGACAGATCAGAGATTATGAGATCCTTAAGATGCCTATTACACACAATGACACAATAGACTCTCCTACATCTCAGCTATTCCACAACACACTAAATCTGCTGTACCTCCCCAGATAAAGAACTTATCTGCCTTTAGCTTTACACTCCTCACGCTGCTGCCGGCAGGATGTCAGTATCTCTGTATCAGTGAGAGCTCTGTCCTGGAATGGGAGGGGCTAGAGGCAGAGAGAGACAGAAATCTCAGCTCCACGGCTGTCAGTCAGAAAACCAAGATGGCTTCTAAGTCAGGAGTTACAGGGTTGTGTCTAGGGGCACCTGAAATTGTGTACACCAGGACTGACAGAGACAGGTTGGACTTGAGTACATTTTAGAAACTTGTCTTTGTGGGAATACCCCTTTAACATTCTGTTTCCTGAGCATCTAGTAAACATTCAGGAAATGCAATGTTGACTCAATAGGTTGAATCTATTAAAGCGCCAGAATTGTAAACATTTATCAGGGCTTTTAGACCTTTTTTGACACTTTTCCAACTTGTCTGACTAAGGGGTTAGCTTTTCCCTTTGGGAAAATGGGCATAGTTTGCTGGAAAGGGGCATGGTCAATGGAAAATAGTCTGTGTGGCAAAAATTCTGGTGCACAGTTTAGACTAACTAAAACAAGGTCTAAAGTAGAAACAACAGTGATAAATCTGGTGCACGAAAAGACTAGTGATTTCTAGTTAGAGACTGGCGGAACATGAGATACATTGGGGCTCAGTTATTAAAGGTCGCACTGCTCACTTTTGTCGGATACATTTTTGTGCAGTTGCGCTGGCTTCCATGAGACACAATTTAGGGGGACGATCCTCCTGATTCGGACTGAGTGCGGGATTTAACTTTCAAATTGTGTGGCAAGCCCAAGCACTTACATACAACCATAAAAAGATGGTGAACTCTGTCGGACCTGAGCAGGGAAGCGACACATGCAGGATATCGGCGCATGATCTTACTGAATCGCGGCTCAGTGCTTTATCGTGGGACAATGCACTTTCGTTGAACTCCAGCGGGAATGTAAGTAATGTGCCCCATTGATATTTTGCCCCCACTGTGTGATCAAGGTTGGAACCTTTCAATTGCATTTCAAAACACAATGGAAACACCAAATGTGAACGTGGCCACAGACCATGTCCATTCTAAGTTTCCACTGTCCCTTAGTATTCCTGACAGCTCAATAAAAACAACAAGTGGTTAAGTGTCTAAAACTATTAAAATAAATAATTCTGTTATATTTTTAACAGTAAATTTGTCCCAAATCACCAATGAGTACATCTGGAAATCCAATTCTTTATTAAATCCCGTAAACTTTTGTGCAAAAAAATATGTCTGATGCTTTGTCTTAGGCAGCTCTGAAGAACCAATATAAACGTTAGTCATGCTCGATACCTACGCATCTGCACATGCTGAAGAATCCCTGAAATGTTCATATGGATCTTTATAAGAAAGTATCTCCGAACAGATCCAGCAGAAGTACTTCTTACACTTTGTGCAGCTCATTTTGTTACAACCACCAACTTTCTGTAAAATAAAACAATAAACAGTATGTCTAAAAAAGCTGATCTGCTGAATAGGAACAGAAAAATACATTTTGAGAATGTAAGGACTGTAAGGGTGTGTTCACATTTGGCATTTTGGTTTATATACATTTTAAATAATGTTTTGGTATTTTATGTTTGTGTTAATTATTGCTGATCCCATTATGTGCTTAGAGATGTGAGGGCCCTTTAAGGTTGCAGTACTAGAGAAGTTGAATGAGTCAAAATGGGTCTAGGAGCACAACCTCAGTACACACTTTCTGGACTGTGGTGATTAGACCCAAGACTGAAAGGTTTGTATCTTGTCCCAACAAAGAGGATCATGGAAACTAGTTTAAATAGTGCGCTCCTCTTCTATAATAGATAGTATAATATATATACACCCAGGGATTCAACCAAGGGCTATTAAAAGAGCACTTTATACTTTGCCCACAAAAGTCCACTTGTAGGGGGCCCCTTTAGGACAGGAGGCCCTGGGCAAATGCCCAGTTTGTGTGTTTGTGTGTTGTGCTAACATACAGGGTAACACTGCTTATAGTAATTTACCTCTGGAGACATGAGGAAGTATATAGTAACAAGGTGATAACTTATTAAAGGACAGTATAATATGCAAGAGGCACAACACTTATAGGTTACAAAATGATGAAGATACATATAAAAGCAAAACAGTAAAATAAATAGGTATAAAACAAAGAAAAACAGACCACTGACTAATTAGATTGGCAAAAGAGGAGGAGAACCAATGAAATCCTGGACAGCTCTGCAAAACTAAGTTGCATCCTGTTGAAACTGACCGTGAGTCATTGTTGGGATGCTCTTTTTGAATAACCATCTTACCCGCCTCTATTGTCATGTAAGAGGGACATGGGTACACAAGGTGGGATGTTGGGGAGATATTCCCACATTTCCCAGCATGAATTTTCAAATCTAGCCATAGTCATGCATACTCTAAGCCACCAGTTTACAGAAGAACACATGGGACTTGGAGTTTTAGTGTATACATCAAACTTTTCTATTCATGGTACAAAGCACACACAGAGGGAGAGCAGGATAAGCATATTTCTTGGTGGGAAGGTGTTAAATCCATTATCTTATAGTCAAGGTGGTTTTAGCTGGGGGAAGTTGCATAATAACTCCTAACTCATCATAGGATCAATTACCAAATTCAATCATGAATATAATAGTGGCATTAGGTCATTCTTGTACAGGATAGAGAGAGTAGTGGAGGGGCGATGTACAGAGAAATAATAATCATAACTTGAGTAAACAACTATTTCCCCTTGAGATCCTCCAGACACGTACCCATCTCACTACACAATGTACCAGTATGGCTAAGCCCCTAGAGTGAGTGGAGTAAGGGGGATGAGCAGACCATATTAACCATGGCCCCTCCAACATATAAGTATGGCTAGGGATCATGTGGGTTTCCACCATACAAATTGAATGTGGATTATGATTACGCATTCGAGAAAATTCATTTGCTTGTTTCCCACCAACCCTAAAATACAATTTCCTCATCCTGTTAAGTCCATATCTACCCTGATTTTTTAAATATTGGTGGTAGTAGTAGAAGCTCGTATAGCCAAAAGAAGATGCCATGATACCTCTTTCAGCTTCAGAGTTCAGTGTCATCCGAGTCGGAGTCTGGGCCCTCGTCTTGCTGAGAAAGTGTGGGAAACCTGGTAGGTGTTGCAGGAGATGAAGGGCTAGCACCATTTTGAAATCCCCGCCAAGCAAATTCATGAAGCTTTGCAGTAGTCGCAATGGAGCTGGATTTGGTCATCTGGCTTGGTAAATAGCCATAGCTAGGTCTAGATTTATAGCCCGGTATGGTGGCAGCAAAATATCCGCAGTATTAAGGAAGTAACACTGGGTGAGCATGTAGCTCATGCCATATGCGACCTCTCTCAATGGCTTCTTCCAATGTCCGCTGTCTCCTTGACGTAGTTATATCCCATTTTCCTCCAACTATATTGTGCTTGGTACAGTGAACAACGTGTTTTAAGTAAGTGTCACGGGTGCCCCTGCGACCCACATCTTGGGTCGCAGGCGCACCTGTGTGCCCCTCCATACCTCACTTACCTCTCCATGATCGGCACGTTCGTCCCTGCCTCCTAGGGAGTTCCGGCTCTTTAAAGTTTAAAGGGCCAGTGCGCCACTAATTGGCGCTGGCCAGCTGCTGACCTGTTAAATCCCTGGTGGATCTTTGTTCCCTTATGCCATTGAGAAACCGTTCCCTGGCTGTCTGTTGTGATCTCCTGCTACGTTCCTGACTTCGATTCTCTGCTGCCTGCCTGACGTTCCGCTATGTCCCCGACTCCGATCCGTGTGCTTCTGCCCTGACCTTCTGCCTGACGACTACGATTCTGCCTGCTTACTCTGTAACTCACCTTGGCCACCTCCGTGTGCAAGTCGCGCCTGCGGAGCGACCTGGTGGTATCCTGCCACAGCAAGTCCAACCCGCTTTGCGGCGGTTTCTGGAAAACCGGGTGCCAATTAGACTCCACTCCCAGTTGTCAGCTTACGTCATCGCCCGCGGTGGATCAGTGGGTCCAGTAAGTCTCCTCTGTATAATTCCTGGTTCAGCAGCTGCCTTGGACAATGAGGTGATCCCGACATTTTGCATAGGTACTTAACCAATAAAGACTGTGACTATGTATCATATTTACCATATGAGTCTGTGATAGAAAATCTGCATAACGTTGATAAATGTACTGTAGAAAAATTCGGATAAAATAGAAGCCTTTTGACTAATAAAATGTCAGGAGAATTACACTTTAGACTACAAAATTTGTGGTCAGAAAGCTGACTTTAGTAAACTGAGTTAGTATAGTCATGGGGTACATAGCATATGTATTATTCTGTGTAGATATACCTATTTCAATCCAACAATAATCTAATATGTTGGGGACCAGCGTATTTTTTATAAGGATCAAGTAGTAGGATTTCAACATGCCCTAATAAAATTAAATAAAATAAACTTTACTCTTTCTAGATTCACGGCCCTAGATTACACCAACCAACCTTAAAAATCATGTTTTTCTCTAGGATTTGGGGGAGAGTGACCTGAATAGGTGTACACAAAACTTCGTTATAAAGAACGGAAATGAAGGGGGCTCTCCTCATATTTCACCTCAATGGGAGAATTACAACCAGGGCAGGGCTTGGAGTTCTCCTTTATCCACTCCCTGTTCTTCATTTTGTTAGACGCATTCTCCAGTGTTCTCCTTTGTTCCTCTTCAACAGACTCATTCTCTTCTTCCGATTCCACATCTTCTTCTATGCAACAGGAAGAAAAAAATCTTTCTAAATAGGCTTTATATAACAGGCTGCATTAAACGCAAAAGACTGGTAAAATAATGAATTATAATCAACACTGATTATCAGTAAATCTGGTCAAGAAAGTCAAGGTTGGATGAGGACCTCAGCAGGCTATCTTTAAAGAGAAGCTGCCATAAGCTTTAGCCATAAAACAGTGTTAGGCCCTGGAGATCTGTGTATTCTTATTTTCGTGCGTCGTTACTAGCCACAGGACTGAAAAATAAATATGTATGGCCAAAACTTCTGACAGATTCTCTGTTAAGAGGACCTCTTCTGTCGAGGAACTCAACCAACCTTGACTTTCTTGACCAGAGTAGCTGTAGTTAAAGTTCCCAGGCTTAAAAAGAACTCTGGTGCACTGGTGTGTGAGATCTTTACTGAGCACATCACAGCCTAACAATTAGAGTATTTGCAGGGCTTCCTTATTTTTTTTTATTCTAATTAAAATACAGTTTTATTTTATAAGGCAGCAGAACAGCCGCTACTGAACATACCTGTGGGTGTTTTGCAAGGGGCGAGTCCATGGAAGGTCATATTGCAATGGACACAAAACGCATACTGGCAGACTGAACAAATACCCATTTCCCCATCTGTTTCCTTCATCACTGGTGTCTGACAACTTAGACGTGGGCAGTAAACGACATCAGCCATTAAATCCAAGCTTGACTGCAAGAGGAGACGATCATAGCGGCTGAAAAGCTGCTCCCCAACCAGATCCTTTACCTGTAAATTACCATGAACAATTCACTGTTTATAATTTACTTTCTTTATAACTTATATTTTTTCACTTTGTTAAAGAACCAAAAACACATGAGATATAGTACAAATATAGAAATATGACAGCGAGTTCTGGGAAACAGGGCACAGCCACAGTGATCTTGAGATTTTTCTTTAACTCTCGCACCAAGGCTCTTCTTCCATGATTGCTTAGCTTAGCTGGACAGCCAGGTCGAGGAAGAGTTATGGGCAGCTTCCAAACATTTTCTATTTAAGGATGATGGAAGTCACTGTGCTCTTAGGAACCTTGAGTGTTGCAGAAATTATTTTGTAACCTTGATCAGATCTGTGCCTTGCCGCAATTCATTCTCTGAGCTCCTTCATTCCTTAGACCTCATGATTCTAATATGTTTTGACAGGCAATGTAAGCTGTGAGGTCTTGTATAGACAGAAGTGTGACTTTGCTAATCAAGTCTATTAGCTTAAATACAGCTGGACTCCATTAAAGGAGTGGAACCATCTGAAGGAGGATCAGAAGGAAATGGACAGCAGGTGAGTATGTAAATGTAAATATGAGAGTGTCTGAATACTTAAGACCATGTGATATTTCATTTTTTCTTGTTTAATAAATTAGCAAAAATATCTACATTTCTGTTGTGTTTCTGTCAAGATGGGGGCAGAGTGTACATTAAAAAAGATTTTTTTTGATATTACCAATTGGCTGCAATAAAATAAAACATTTAAAGGGGTCTGAATACTTTCCGTACCCATTGTATATCATTGTGTCCTGTATAACTGAATGTTTTTATAAGCATAAGATTATTGAAAATAAGATGTTATCTGTCAATTCTGTTACCTACACAAATATTCTGTTCTGATCCACTCTATAACTGTGATTACAGAGAGTTGCATGAATCTCATGTTAGATATAGATGACCAACTCAGAAGCAAAAGTCCTATCTACAGTATGTGTTTGTTTTTCTACAAGAATGTTTTCCTGCATATGATTGTGGATGGAAATTATTTGGCTAAACCAAGCAAAAATGCAAATAATTTACTCAAATGCTCCAATGATCTGTCACTTACCTGAGCAGGTGTCGCAATAGATGTGCACTTTGGTTCAGGGCAGTTTAGTGCATGGACTTGTCCATCCTTAATCTGGACTTTAAAGTAGTCTGTAAGACAGGTATTACAGTACACGTGCTGACAGTCCTTAAAGTGGGTGCAGTCACTTCCTAACTTCTCCATAAAACAAATATTGCACAAGAATGGTTTGCTATCAAAAGTCTTCTTCTGTTGAGCTTCATTGAAGTCCAAGATGCATCTGACCAGGGCAGACGCTGACTGCACGTCCTGTATGGCCCTCTTATCAAGTGATGGCCATTCCCCAGCACCAAAGGTCTTCTCAGGGGATTGTGTCCAGCTCTGTAACCCATTACTGGGAACCTCAATTTCATATGGAGATGTTATATTTAAGTAGTCAAGTGTCTCTTCCTTCAGAAACTGAATCCATGGAAACAAGACTACCGACCCCCTGTTCTCCTCCCAGAGGTCATCTAAATGCTGGCACAACCGAGTGAGCTGAAAAGGAAAATCCGATAAATAGCATTAGTGCAATAATATTGTTACATATACATGCATGGGGTCAATACACTTATGTATTCCATTTAATCGCCATCCTGAAATAATATTCGTGTTGGGAAAATGAGGCAAAATAACAGCATAGTTTTCAAGCCTTCCATCCCCTCCACCATTTATGTGTCACAAGTTGTAATATAGGGCATAAAGGGTAGTCGTATGCTTTGCAACTTACACAGAATTCTGTGTTGCCTCCTTTTGCTACCTTGAAATGTATCCCCCTTAAATTGAGACTTCTGCTTGCAGCCAGAAAAATTAACTTATATTCATGATCCGCTTCCAGTCAGGGGGTTGGGTTTTGGGCACAGCAGTCAAGGAGGCGCCGGCCCTCACGGCAAAATTTTTGCATAACCGCACCTCCTTATCTTATCGTATCCACAGCAGGCTCTGCCCCCTGGCTTCTTGTCCTCTCCTTGGCCTGATGCGGTCTCGTCTCAATTCTCCCACCGCATACATGCAGGGTTGGAGCAGAGACAACCTGCGCAAATGTGAGAATTGAGATGAGACGAAGATTACAGGGAGATAGGCAGGTTCAGTTATGTAAAGATGCGGTCGTGAGGGCCGGCACCTCCTTGACTGCTGTGCCCAAAACCCCACCCCCCTGACTGGACGCGAACCATGAATATAAGTTCATTTTTCCAGCTGCAAGCAGCAGTCTTAATTTATAAAGACATGTCCAGCACACATGCAACCGGCCCTACAAGGTACTTATTGTGGTTTTATATCCATTTGCCTGGTGACCGGTTCCCTTTAAGGCCATCTTGTGGTCGTGTGGAGACGTATAGCCACTCAAGCTCCACTAGGGGATTCTAGGAAATATGCAAATTTCTTTTCCAGGCAAGGTGACCTTGTTATATTTGTTATCCACAAATTCCTTCCTTCTAAAATAAACTTTTAAAATGATGCTTATAAGTCAGAAGTGCTATAACTTCATAAGTTTTTACACCTTACATGAGCACTTGCCCTCTACCACTGTGTGAAACTACAGCAGGCAGAGAGAGGATGAAGTGCCAAGAGAGCAGGTAGGATGAGGAGACAATGGAACAGCCTGTGAAGTTATGGAGGGCTCTGGTGACACCCACTTTCTGGCTCACTAGCATAATTTTAAAAGTTGATTTTAGAAGGAAGGAGGCCATGGATAACATTTATATAGGATAATGACCACAGTCACTGTTCCTGGATCTAGAAGTATGTGCCCCTGGTTTATCATGCTTGATTTTGACATCTAAGTATGTAACAGCAAGATCTAGATCTTTTCCCGAAATAATTATAAATAATTATTTAAATTAGTAAATTTTGAGTCCATATAGCATTATACCACCATAGGACATCTTGTTTTATTGCCTCCTGCTCATGACCACATTATAGCTCCATGTTATACAGATCCATAAGACATTGTCCATAGACTATTATAAACTGATAATGCATTAGGTCCAATACTTAAGGGAAGGATTCACATATATTCCATTTAAAAACATGTTTCCAATGTATGAATTACTGCAAATGTTCTCAAGCCAGCTACAAGATATACATCTCCTGTAAAGAACCATGTAAGTATATTATATGAAAATAACCTGTATTGGTGAAAGCCACTTGCAGCTTAGTGTAAAGCCTGGGGGTGTACTGGATGGATAACCTGGAGGAAATTCAAAGCTCAACACAATTGGTGGCAAAAAGGAAACAGTGTTCTTAAAGTTATCTGCAGAGGAGTTTGTTGCACTGTCACCTAAAAAAATACAAAAAAATTATGATATCTTATGAATATATATGAAAAGTATATATTTTATGAAACATTTTATATGTTTTTTTGTTACTGAAAGCAGTATACATGCTGTACGGATGTGTGGTATATGTGGGCATAAACCATTATTGAGTACCATATATACTCGAGTCAAGAAAAAAAAAAAACAGTCTACTCAGCTTCCAACTCCCCCTCCTCCCGACAGGTCCTCTTCTATACAAGGATGCTTCGGCATCGGCTCAGTGTCCCCGCGCCATCCAGGGGCTGGCAGGCTATATATACTACAGGGGGCTGGCAGGCTATATATACTACAGGGGGCTGGCAGGCTATATATACTACAGGGGGCTGGCAGGCTATATATACTACAGGGGGCTTGCTGGCTATTTACTGGGGAGGCTGTGACCAATGCATTTCCCACCCTTGGGTTTCCCCAGTTTTTTGTGTTAAAAGTAGGGGTCTCGGCTTATACTCGGGTCAGCTTATACTTGAGTATTTACAGTAATTAATTTGCAGTTTCCACCAAAAAATTATTTTAAAATTAGCTTATTGCTTAAGTGCTCAAAAGTTTACATACACCTGTAGAATTTTAGCTTTCTTGGCCTTTTAAATAATAATGATAACACTTAAACTTTTTTTTCACTCATGGTTGGCACTCCAGCGTGCACGTCCCCGTCTGCTAGGGCGTGGCTCTGTAAAATTTACAGAGCCAGTGCGCCAATAGTTGGCGCTGGTCAGCCGTCTGCCCTCATGAATTCCAGCCCCTTCCTGTGTCCCTTGCCGGATCTTTGTGCTCTATACAGGGCCGGATTAAGGTTGGTGGGGGCCCCTGGGCGCAAAATCTGGTGGAGGCCCCCACTGAGTGTAGCGTACACACATGTCTTCCTGCTTCCTTTCCACTATCCTAGCAGTAACACAGCTACATACAGCCGCCTCACCCCAGTAACACAGCTACATACAGCCGCCTCATCCCCAGTAACACAGCTACATACAGCCGCCTCGCCCCCAGTAACACAGCTACATACAGCCGCTTCATCCCCAGTAACACAGCTACATACAGCCGCTTCATCCCCAGTAACACAGCTACATACAGACGCCTCATCCCCAGTAACACCGCTACATACAGCCGCTTCATCCCCAGTAACACAGCTACATACAGACGCCTCATCCCCAGTAACACAGCTACATACAGCCGCCTCATCCCCAGTAACACCGCTACATACAGCCGCCTCATCCCCAGTAACACAGCTACATACAGCCGCCTCATCCCCAGTAACACAGCTACATACAGCCGCCTCAACCCCAGTAACACAGCTACATACAGCCGCCTCGCCCCCAGTAACACATATATATGAAAAGTATATATTTTATGAAACATTTTATATGTTTTTTTTGTTACTGAAAGCAGTATACATGCTGTACGGATGCGTGGTATATGTGGGCATAAACCATCATTGAGTACCATATATACTCGAGTCAAGAAAAAAAACAAACAGTCTACTCAGCTTCCAACTCCCCCTCCTCCCGACAGGTCCTCTTCTATACAAGGATGCTTCGGCTCAGTGTCCCCGCGCCATCAGGGGGCTGGCAAGCTATATATACTACAGGGGGCTGGCAAGCTATATATGCTACAGGGGGCTGGCAAGCTATATATGCTACAGGGGGCTGGCAGGTATATATACTACAGGGGGCTTGCTGGCTATTTACTGGGGAGGCTGTGACCAATGCATTTCCCACCCTCGGCTTATACTCAAGTCAATAGGTTTCCCCAGTTTTTTGTGTTAAAATTAGGGGTCTCGGCTTATACCCGGGTCAGCTTATACTTGAGTATATACGGCAGTGATGGCGAAACTTTTAGAGACCAAGTGCCCAAACTGCAAACCAAAGTCTACGCTATCATTGCAGAGTGCCAACCCGGCTATTGAGCCTATAATTACCGACAATCCCCCTCTACAAGGGACATATAATAAAGTAGTATCATGACCATTACCAGTACAACATGATAAATACCACCATACTGATAATAAACAGACCAATATCACTAATAATATCACTAAGCAGGAGCAAATACAGTGAGGGACACTACCCCCATCCAGTGAGGAGCACTACCCCCATCCAGTGAGGAGCACTACCCCCATCCACTGAGGAGCACTACCCCCATCCACTGAGGAGCACTACCCCCATCCACTAAGGAATACACGACCACTGTTCTCCTCCCGGTAGGTAATCTAAATGCTGGCACAACCGAGTTGAGCTGAAAAGGAAAATCACGGCTAAATAGCATTGTTGCATAGAAGATTGTTAATAATACATGCATGGGGTCAATGACCTGCTTATGTATTCCATTAATCGCCATCCTGATAATTAATATTAGTGTTGGGAAAATGAGGCAAAATAAAAGCAGCGATATTTCAAGCCTCCTACCTCCACCATTTAGTGTGTCAACACGTTTTAATATAGGCAATAAAGGGTAGTCGTTGCTTTGCAACTTACACAGACATTCTGTGTTGCATCCTTTTGTCTACTTGAAAGTATCCCCCTGTAAATTGAGGATTTCTGATTGCAGCCAGAAAATTAACTTATATTCATGATCCGCTTCCAGGAAGGGGGGTTGGGTTTGGGACACCAGCGTCAAGGAGGCGCGGCCCTCACGGCAAAAGTTTTGCATAACCGCTCCTTATCTTATCGGAGCCACAGCAGGCTCTGCCCCTGGTTCTTGTCCGCTCCTTGGCCTGATGCGGCTCGTCTCAATTCGAACCACACCGCATAACATGCAGGGTGGAGCAGAGACAACTGCGCAAGTGAGAATTGGGATGAGACGAAGATTACAGGGGATAAGGAAGTTCAGGTAAGATAAAGATGCGGTCGTGAGGGACGCACTCCTTGACTGCTGTGCCCAAAACCCCACCACCCGACTGGACGCGAACCTGAAGATATCGTTAGTTTCGCGCAAAGCAGCACAGTCTTAATTTATAAAGACATGTCCAGCCACACATGCAACCGGCCCTACAGGTACTTATGTGGTTGTTATATCCATTTGCCGAGATGAACGATCCCTTTAAGGCCATCTTGTGTCGTGGGAGACGTATAGCCACTCAAGCTCCACTAGGTATTCTAGGAAAATATGCATAATTTCTTTTTGCAGGCAAATTAGGTGACATGTGTTATATTTGTTATCCACAAATTCCTCCTCTAAATATAAAGCTTTAAAATGATGCTTATAAGTCGGAATGCTAATCACTTATAAGTTTTACACCTTACATGAGCACTTGCCCTCTACCCTGTGTGAGACTACAGCAGGGGCGAGGAGAGGTAGGTAAGTGCCAAGAGAGCCAGGTCGGATAATAGAGGGAGACAATAGGACACAGCCTGTGAAGTTAATGGAGGGCTCTGGTGACACCCACTTTCTGGCTCAACAAGCATAATTTGAAAAGTTGATTTTAGGAAGGAAGGGAGGCCAATGGATAACATTTATATAGGAAGAACCACAGTCACTGTATCCTGGATCTAGAAGTTATGTGCCCCGGTTTCTCATGCTTGAATTGACATCTAAGTACTGGTAAGACGCAATATTAGATCTTTCCCCGAAATAATTATAAATAATGATTTAAAAATTAGTAAATTGTTGAGGCCATATCAGCATGTAACAACCATTAGGAGCATCTTGTTTTATGCCTTCCTAGAGCATGACCACTTATAGCTCATGTTATACAGATCCATACGACATGTCCATAGACGATTTAGAAAATGGAGAATGCATTAGGTCCAAACTAAGGGAAGGATTCACATATATTCCATTAAAAACAGTTTCAATGTATGCATTATGAATGTTCTCAAGCAGCTACAAGGATATACACTCCTGTAAAGAACCATGTAAGTATATATATGAAAAAAACCTGTATTGGTGAAAGCCACGTGCAGTTAGTGTAAGCTGTGGGGTGTACTGGAGGGAGGAACTGGAGGAATTCATAAGAGAAGGAGGAAAGGGACAACTCAACACAATTAGGTGGAAAACAAGAAACAGATGTTCTAAAGTAATTGCAGAGGAGTTTGTCGCACTGTCAACCTAGAGAAATACAATAAAAATTATGAATATCTTATGAATATATATGAAAAGTATATATTTATGAAACAATTTTATAGTTGTTTTTGATACTGAAAGCAGTATACAGCTGTACGGATGCGTGGTATATGGGCATAAACCATCATATGCGTACTATATACTCGAGTCAAGAAAAAAACAAAACGTCTACTCAGCTTCCAACCCCCCTCCTCCCGCAGGTCCTCTTCTATACAATGGATGCTGCGGATCACCGTGTCCCGCGCCATCAGGGGGCTGGCAAGCTATCCTAGATACTACAGGGGGCTGGCAAGCTATATATGCTAACAGGGGGCTGGGCAAGCTATATATGCGACAGTGGGGCTGTTGCAGTTTAGATCTACTACAGGGGGCTTGCTGGCTATGTACTGGGAGGCTGTGACCAAATGCATTTCCCACCCTCTGGCTTATACTAAGTCAAGGTTCCCCAGTTTTTGTGTGTTAAAATTAGGAGGTCAGCGCTTATACCCGGTCAGATTTATACGTGAAGTAGATACGGCGCAAGTGATGGCGAAAACTTTTAGAGACCAAGTGACCCAAACTGCAAACACCAAAGTCTACGCTATTCATTGCAGAGTGGCCCACCCGGCTATTGAGCCTATAATTGACCGACAATCCCCCTCTCAAGGGGACATATATAAAGTAGTATCTTCAGACCATTACCAGGACAACATGATAAATACCAACATGTACGAACTAAACAGACCAATATCAATAATAATATCACTAAGCCGGAGCAAATTACGTGAGGGACAGTAACCCCCATCCGTGAGGAGCACTACCCCATCCAGTGAGGAGACACACCCCCTCCATGAGGAGCACTACCCCCATCCACTGAGGAGCAATACCCATCCAATGAGGAGCACACCCCCATCTCACTGAGGCGCACTTCCCCCATCCGGTTGAGGAGCACTAGCCACATCCAGTGCGGAGCACTACCCCCATCACAGTGAGGAGCACTACCCCATCCAGTGAGGGGCACTACCCCCATCCAGTGACGGGCCCTACCCCCATCCACTAGAGCACTCCCCCCATCCACTGAGGAGCACTACCCCATCCACTGAGGAGCATCCCCCGCAACTGAGGAGCACTACGACCCATCCATGAGGAGCACTACCCCCATCCACTGAGGAGCACTACCCCCACCAGTGAGGAGCACTACCCCCAATCCAGTGAGGAGCATCTACCCCCATCCACTGAGGAGCACTACCCCCATCCACTGAGGAGCACACCCCCATCCAGTGAGGAGCACTACGACATCCAGTGAAGGAGCAACTACCCCTAATCCAGTGCGGGCACTAACCCCCATCCAGGTGAGGAGCACCTACCAGCCCCATTGCAGTGGGAGCACTTACCCATCCAGTGAGGAGCACTACCCCCATCCACTGAGGAGCACTACCCCCATACAGTGACCAAATATCAGGGGCAATATGAAGGATTGTTGAATTCAATTTGGAGGGGGGCACCTGTGCCATGCTGTCAGTGAGGGCAGTGTAGTGCACCCTGGCATCACTGGCAGCATGGCACAGCAACAAGGGATCCAGCCAGGGGCAGTAGATTTGTGACCATGGGAAGCTGTCATACAGGGCAGTTTGGGACACTAAACAATAAGGACCTGTAGTTGTTTAGTGTCCCAAAGCTGCCTGCTGCCTGTGTAACGCACACAGAACAGCTGCTGCTTCCATGTACTCACCGGGCGTTGTGTAAGCTCCGGATGTTCTGCCCTCATTCCCGGCTGCAGGGGAGGAGGGGGAGGGAGTTGAGGGGCGGGCACTGACTTGCTCTGTGTCTAAGGCAGCATTTGTGAGCACAGAGCAGGTCAGATGCAGACTACAGTATGAGAGATCACTGAAGCTCTCGGCAAGCGGCAGATTTTCCTGCATTGCCTGAGCTACAGTGATTAACAGGGAAATGGAACAGGAAGATGGTACGCGTGCCCACAGAGAGGGCTGTGCGTGCCCTCTCTGGCACGCGTGCCATAGGTTCGCCACCACTGATATACGGTAATTAATTTGCAGTTTCCACCAAAAAATTATTGCTTAATAAATAATAAACTTATTGCTTAAGTGCTCAAAAGTTTACATACCCCTGTAGAATTTTAGCTTTCTTGGCCTTTTAAATAATAATGATAACACTTAAACTTTTTTTTCACTCATCGTTGGCACTCCAGCGTGCACGTCCCCGTCTGCTAGGGCGTGGCTCTGTAAAATTTACAGAGCCAGTGCGCCAATAGTTGGCGCTGGTCAGCCGTCTGCCCTCATAAATTCCAGCCCCTTCCTGTGTCCCTTGCCGGACCTAGAGAGAAAGCTGTATTCCTTGCCTTGTGCGTTTAGACTGATTTCCCGTTGTGACCTCGATTCCGTTCCTGACTTCCCGCCTTTCCTGACCTACTGCCATGACCCTGACTCTGATCCTGTGCTGTCTCAACCTCCTGCCTGTCCCCGACCACGAGTTTGTCTTACGATTCTGAACTTCACCTTGGCCACCACCGCGGACAAAGTCGCGCCTGGTGGTACCACCCCGCAACAAGTTCAACCTGCTTTGCGGTGGGCTCTGGGGAAAACTGGGTACCACTTGGACTCCGGTCCCAAGTGTCGGCTTATGTTATTGTCCGCCATGGTCAATTTTGGTCCACTACCGCTGGTGCCTGACACATACCCTGGTGATTTGTGCCTGATTACATGTACATCAGTTGACACAAAGGGTTTTGAATTGCTACTAAGGGCGCAGTTACATGTGGTGTGCATATGTGTGTGTGTGTGTGCATTTCAAAACGCATTGCCACATCTGAAGAGAGATTTGCCTAATTAAACCGCTGTTAACATTTGTGTTAACAAAACAAAACTGTTAACTCAACGTAAATAAATGTTACCATTGTGTAATCGGTTGCGTTTTGTAAACTCAAATGTTAACAGCTGTTTTAGGTACATATCTCTTCTGCTGTTGCATTGTGCTTTGAAACACATACATTAAACGTCACGTGTGACCGCACTCTAAAGGTTCAGTAACACCCTCAACTGTGACCAATTTGCTTGTAATCTGTAAATTAAGTGAGTTAGAATGCAGACACACTCTGGCATCTTTCATACAGCCACTGACGTATCTGGATTGTGAGTCATAGGGAAAGCTAAAGAATTAGGATACAAAAATGACTATACACTACAGGAGCTGGCAGACTATATATACTAGGGGGGGGGTGTGACCAATGCTTTTCCCACCCTCGGCTTACACTCGAGTCAAAAGGCTTTACATTTTTGTATTAAATAAGGGGTCTCGGCTTATACTCGAGTATATTTCTTAAGGTTTGCCCTGTTGAAAAAAATACCTAGAAACAGCCCTGACAGTGACCATTGCTTAATGTATTGTAGGACCAGTAATACTTATATTACATTGCTCAGTATTAATTTTCTTTATTTTCCAAAATAAAAGACCAATAATTCAAAAGTATATATGTTTTTTTTTTTATTGTTTGGCTTCTCCTTACAGTTGAAAAGAGTGGTCACTGCTACTAAACTCTTTATAACTAGAACTAGACTATACTGCAGATCTAGACAATAATAAAAACCATCATCTTCTGTATATATCTAGCCTTAGAGCCTATACAAAGATGAGATCGCATATGACTCTTGGCATTGACCATATACAAAGAAGAGATCACATTTAACTCCACCCATAGATTATATACAGAGAAGGGATAACATATAACTTTATAATTGCTGGATAATATACAGGGAGGAGATCAAATAGAACTCATTCCATATATTATATATAGAGAAGAGACATTTAACTCCACTCATAGACTATATACAAAGTAATGATCATATATCGCTTCACCTATACAGATTTCATGTCAGCTCCAGTTTCTGGAAATGTCATTGGTGATTATCTCTGCACTAAGGGAATCCATGTTTTAGACAACTAAGAGGTGATTATCTCTGCACTAAGGGAATCCATGTTTTAGACAACTAAGAGGCAAAAGAATAATGAGGACTGGCTGCAGTAAAACTACAGAATACAAGAGACCCGGGAGGCCTCATAAAATACTAGACATAAAATAAACATAGGAGATCATGTTCCTAGAGGTGAGCCCCAGGTAATTCTCTCATCACTCCTCTCCTGATAATATGGTACAGGCAGTCCCCGGGTTACATACAAGATAGGGTCTGTAGGTTTGTTCTTAAGTTGAATTTGTATGTAAGTTGGAACTGTATATTTTATCATTGTAATCCCAGCCAGAAGTTGGATTGTCATAAGAATCAATATTAACACTAAAGCTTCATTACAGTCACATTTTATAACTGTTACAGCTGATTATTGTAGCCTAGGACTATAGTACAGCAAATTACCAATTACCAGAGGTCCGTTTGTAACTAGGGGTCGTATGTAAGTCGAGTGTTCTTAAGTAGGGGACCGCCTGTATATTCTTGCAGACAGGAATCCAATGTTTTTCCACAAACAGAAAAAGAATATGAATACCATGAAGTACTGTACAAGTTCAATAATATTTCATCAATTAAAACTAGAGTCTTCAGCTACTTACAGTTCTCTGACGTTATCCTTGTAGGTTTCTTATCTCACAATGTCTAGTAACTGCAAATGAGAGGTAGAGGCTCCTGAGTGATTATCTCTGCACTAAGGGAATCCATGTTTTAGACAACTAAGAGCCAAAAGAATAATGAGGACTGGCTGCAGTAAAACTACAGAATACAAGAGACACGGGAGGCCTCATAAAATACTAGACATAAAATAAACATAGGAGATCATGTTCCTAGAGGTGAGCCCCAGGTAATTCTCTCATCACTCCTCTCCTGATAATATGGTATATTCTTTCAGCCAGGAATCCAATGTTTTTCCACAAACAGAAAAAGAATATGAATACCATGAAGTACTGTACAAGTTCAATAATATTTCATCAATTAAAACTAGAGTCTTCAGCTACTTACAGTTCTCTGACGTTATCCTTGTAGGTTTCTTATCTCACAATGTCTAGTAACTGCAAATGAGAGGTAGAGGCTCCTGAGCTGTACTCGGTAGAAGAGCTTGATGTCACTGCGCTAGTAACAAAAATCAACAACACGACAAACACAGTGATACACACCCAGCCCATTCATGGCATGTGATCAAGTGCAGTCTGAGGGTTAAAGTGACAGTACTAGGAATTACACTATGTTACATCATTTGAACACACGTCAATAGCTCGTTCACCTGTTAAGGCAGAAATTTTAGAATTAACATCAGACGAAATGTCACTTTTGACAGAAGGAATCACATTTTCTTATGTAAAACAAACAATGTTATCAAGTCAGAAATTCCAGTTTCAAATTCAGCTTTATGTTACTACTTTGTGATTCTTTATCAAAATAAACAAGACGCAAAATCACAGGCGCAAAATATCAGTACAGAGAGCATGCTCCTGGGTCAGCACAAATAGTGACATTTGCCACTGTTAGGTCATCCATTTTCACCTGCAATGGGTCTGCACAGTAACCCTGGTTAAAGTGGAATAGTAAAATGTAAAAAAAAAAATAACTGAATGTGTACTACGTGTAGTCTGACCTCTGATGATGTCATGGAGAGCGACAATCATCTGGAAAATGGCGGCACAGGAAATTTAAATACCTGGCACCGATCGCAGGTTTTTATTAGCGGGAGTTAGGTCTTCTGACCTGAACACAATTTTGACCTCATTGGGTCAGAAGTGCAGATGGACTGACCCCAGTGTTGGATGGCTTTTGGGTTTTTGTAGTAGTTTCCGTGCAACCTCCTTGCAAACCTATGGGGAAAAAAAAGTGGATGGACCCCCACAACATCGCTACTGGTGTGTTCACACGTTATAGTGAGGAGCACTACCCCCATCCAGTGAGGAGCACTACCCGCATCCAGTGAGGAGCACTACCCCCATCCAGTGAGGAGCACTACCCCCATCTAGTGAAGAGCACTACCCCCATACAGTGACCAAATATCAGGGGCAATATGAAGGATTGTTGAATTCAATTTGGAGGGGGGCACCTGTGCCATGCTGTCAGTGAGGGCAGTGTAGTGCACCCTGGCATCACTGGCAGCATGGCACAGCAACAAGGGATCCAGCCAGGGGCAGTAGATTTGTTGGCACCGATCGCAGGTTTTTATTAGCGGGAGTTAGGTCTTCTGACCTGAACACAATTTTGACCTCATTGGGTCAGAAGTGCAGATGGACTGACCCCAGTGTTGGATGGCTTTTGGGCTTTTGTAGTAGTTTCCGTGCAACCTCCTTACAAACTTATGGAGGAAAAAAAAAGCCTGAGTGGATGGACCCCCACAACATCGCTACTGGTGTGTTCACACGTTATGTCTGAATTTCGATCCCCACCACATGACCACTTTTAGTTTTTTTTCCAGGGCCACTCTAATTTCCTAGTCTGGCCCTGGTAGTCAGAGATTACTCCTGTCCCCAATCCTTCACACCCTCACTCCCCTATGCTCTATGTGTAGTCAGGCAGTACTGATGCAGCTTTAACCCCTCAGTGACCAAGCTCATTTGCACCTTGATGACCAAGGCCTATTTTTCAAAACCAGTATGTGTTACGCTATCCGGTTATAACTTTAGAAGGCTTTATCTTACCCAATTATTTTTAAGTTTATCTTTCCCCGTGGCCGAGCCGGAATCAGCAGTCGTGGGGTGCGATGATATCCCCGAGTAACACCCGTGGTCGGAGTGGGATCTGATCGGCTGCCGACTGTTCCTGATCAGACCCAAGGGCTGTGACATTAAGATGGCGACTATGACGTCATCTTAAAGGCCCAGTGTCAGCCTATGCATGTGCAGTATTGCAGAGCATTATCAAGAATTATCATAAAGCATTACATTAAAAATGAATAAAAATGCCCATATACTACACGGGGGCTGGCAGGCTATATACTACACGGGGGCTGGCAGGCTATATACTACACGGGGGCTGGCAGGCTATATACTACACGGGGGCTGGCAGGCTATATACTACACGGATTATTTTAGGGACCATTTCATTTCTATAAGGGTTTTGGAAGTTCTATTAATAGAAACCCCCACATATCATCCGTTCTATTAACTTCACCCTTCTGACTATTTAAAACAGCAGGTAGGTAGCTTGTTAACCCTTTATGTATTTTACAGAAATTCTAACAAAATGAAGGTTTGATTTGGAATTAACTAATACTCATCATTAATATATTCATTTAGCTGCAAAATTTACCCACATTAACTGAATAAATTTAGAAAATGCACCTAGGAATATATTGTGCAGTTTTTTCCGAGTAAGCGGATATCCCATATGTGGATGTCACCCACTGTCAGGGCACATGGCGGCACGGAAGGGAAGGAGCCATTAAGCTTTTGTAGGGCAGGATAGTTTTCATGTGCCAGGACGTGTTTGTATCGCCCCTGGGGCCACGTTCACAGGTGGCATTTTGGAACGCAATCCAAATGCTCCACCTGCGATCTCATGTTGGGGTAAGATTGCATTTACTTTGCGTTCAGTTAACGTATTGGAAACACAATGTAACAAAATATGTGATCACGAGTGGAGCCTTTGGAATGTGTTTCCAAACGCAACCAAAAAGCCACATGTGAATGTGGCCTCAGGTACCACGAACCTTTATCCCAGAGAGTTTATAAGCTTTTTATCATGGTATGGGGGGGGGGGATTTTAACCCCTTGCCACTCATGGGCTTTTTCCATTTTACTTTCTGTTTATCACTCACCACTTTCAAATAACTTTTAATTTTCCCTGTACAGGGCTGTATGAAGGCTTATTTTCTGTGTAGCAAAACTTCCTAGCGATTGTACTTTATATTCCATCCCGTGTACTGGGAAGTGGAAATATAATTCAAAATGCGGTAATATTGAAAAGATCCCACATTTGCGTCATTTTCTCGTGGGCTCTATTTTTACCTCTTTCATTGTACATACCAAATAGCATCTCTAATATATTATTTGGTTTGGTACGATCACAGGGATACCAAATTTATATAGGTTTTATTAGGTGTTAATAGATTTTACCAAAAATTTAAACCTTTTGTACCAAAAACAATTTGTTACTTTTACCATATTCTGACTCCAATAACTTTTTCATACTTAGAAGTACGGATTTAGCTAAGGTGTAATTTTTTCAGGGACAAGCTGTTGTTTTGATTGCTATCATTTTCGGGACTGGGCGACCTTTAAATCAGTATTTATTACATTTTTTATGTCTTGCGAAATGGCAAAAAAGTGTCAATTCGGACATTTGAACACATTTTTCCATTACGGGGTTTACCAACGTGAAAAAAAGGTTTTACATTTTTATCGATTGGGAATTTTGGGATGTGGTGATACCGAACATGTGTTTTTTTTCCCTTTTTTTATTATTTGTTTTATATTTGTGTAAGGGCCTTTTGGGACATTCTATTGAATTTTATTTTTAATTTGTATTTACTTTAAATTTTTTTTTTAAATTTTCACAATACTATCATATGAACGAGTGATTATGTGATCACTAGTTCATACTAATGCAGTGCATTTGAAGTGTCAGCCTATGCATCCGCTACTAGTTCAGCAGCTACTCGGTCCAGCCAGGTGCAGATGCCGATGACAGACCCGGGGACCTTCATTAGTTCCCCCGCTGCCCGGCTATGAAGACAGAACCCTGCGATCACTTCACGAGGTGCTGGGAGTAAAGCAGGGAGCCCCCTCCCTCTGACGGTACGTAGATCCCGCAGTCACAGCACAGCAGCTCACTGCGCATGCATCGTTTTTCCTGCGCATGGTTGATAAACAGTGAGGCGTCGGAGGCATGCAAACTCCGTAGTGAGGCGCATCGCTGCTCACTGCCCATGTCAGCAATACAAGGTTTACCGTGCAAGCGCAGAGTTTACTTGTGCGGTGAGCCAACATCATTAGGGGGTGGGTCAGGACAGGGGGTTTGATTGCATCATGTAGAGCCGGACGCCTAGTCCATCTATTATGCAAGTTTGAAATGCGCAGCCACCAGGACTCCACAGCGGGTGGTGGCAGGGAGCCATGCATATTTCACTAACAAAGCCACACATTTCATAAAAACACCATTGCCCTCTACTGAATGGTGTCTATAGGAACCTGTCACCAGTAAAAAGTACCCCTCTGGTGACAGGTTCCCATTACAGCTTAGTTGTTTTTCATTTGTGTGATATTTTTGATACAAGATACAGAGACAAATAATAAAAACTACAGCCATTTCAGCAGCCAAGTGAAAATAGATGTCTTTATTTTGGCAAATGAAATCAGTATCTGACATTTATACTTAAGGCAACATAATACCAGGTTGATGGACATTAAACATAGTATTCATATGGATTTCAAAAATAGATGTAGCAATAAAAAGTAGGAGAATCCTTTCAAAATGCTTGGATTTATGTATTAATTTCTAATAATATATTGATTGTGTGGGTCTGTAATTGTGACTATGACCAGTCTTGTCTTTTTGGAATGGCCAAGAGCTGACCCCACAAAGATGCTGTGTCCCTTAAAAGCCATTACGAAATAGTGAGAAAATCATTTGTAGGGATTAAAACATTAACATTTCCAAACTATGCAAATCTAATTTCTGCCTGCATAAAATGTTTGGTGGAGGTGACTGCTCCTAAGGGAAATGTGCAGGCTAAAGGATAAATTGTATGGGTTCCCATTTTTTTTTTTTTGAAACTATGTCAATACAAAAGACCAGTATGTCTTGTATAAGAGTGTGCTAGCATTATTTGTAACATTTAGAGAACAGGTCAGATATAGTAGTCGCTATAAGTCTTCTACATCGCCTTCAAAGAAATCATGATCTGCATCTATGCCAAGGAACAACCTGCAAATGAATAAACACGGGAAATAGTTACCATTGTTCCTGTAGGCTCCACAATCACTATTGTAGTGGTCAGCTTAGTTATTGTCACTTCGAAACTATTGTCACTTAGGGGTTGTCTTGGTTGTAATTGTGAAAAAGCAAGCCTTGGAAATGGTCATCAGTAATCCAATCTGTGTTTTTATGGATACAGCATTGGGCTACTGCAGATGGGCTGCAGTGGTCACATACCATATGCTAAAAAACAGAGGAGCAACAAACAAACAGTGCTGGACAACACGGGAATGGACAGGTTAGTATTCAATCCTTTTATTTTAGGCTATTAGCAGGGGGTACAAAAGTACAATTTTGCAACCCCTCTAAAAGACATTGAGATCTTTTAGCAAAATATCATCAATGTCCATGCCGAGACAACTGCATATAATTAAAAGGGTTTTTAAAAGCTGATCGGTAAGGTGCTGACCCCCACTGATTTCGAAAACAAGGCCTCTTCAATCAGGAGAATTTTCCCTTTATCACTAACGGGTGGAGTTGGAAGTCAGGTCTGTATCCTTCTGCTCCATTCGTTAGAGTGCTGGAAGTTGCCAAGCACAGTGCTCGTCGCACCCCAGCTTTAGGCTTCCAAAAAAGGGAAAAATATATTTTTACACCAATTAAAATATCCCTGTTGGTCACACTAAAGCACAACACACACAGCCCTGCGTCATCCATGCAGATGCCCACACAGAGCTCTGCGTCATCCATGCCTGCGTCATCCATACAGATGCACACACAGCCCTGCGTCATCCATACTCAGCTATAGACACATCCCCCCCACACACATTTCCCCTCTTCCTCTTCTTTTTACCCTGTTCCAGCCCAGCATGTCCCCATTCTCCCAGTATCAGATCCTGTGGTGATGTAAGAAGCATGTGATCAGTCACATGATTCTGACATCACCGCAGGTCCTGTACCTGAAGGCAGAGGGAGAGAGCTGTACAGAGCCTCTCCCCTATGGGAGATCAGGTACAGAACTATATCAGGGCATCACCCGATCTCCATTAAAGCGGTCAGGAGGGTCTGGCAGTGCTGAATCCTCCTGACGTTCGGTCTATAAGACGAGGCACTTTTTAGCAAGATTTTTTTCTTGCTAAAAAGTGTGTCTCATAGTCCAAAAAACATGTAGTTGGACACCACTAATTAACACCTTACAGTGTGGGGGGGGGGGGGGGGGGGGGGGGGAGGTTTTACTTCTTTAAAAATGGTGCATACATACTGATTAAAGCATGCTGAAGATGGGTCATTGAAGTGAAGATACGGGTTTCCTCGATTCAGTGTGCTGCTACACAGCCAGCAAAAGTACTGATGACACCCGGTGCAGGTCATTTTGTTACAGCCATCTATTTTCTGTTAAGAGGGAAACATTTTAACTGAAATCAGAGATGTCATAAAAGAGTCACTTTTTTAATCATTTAAGCGAACCTGTCACTAGGGACTTCATTTTCACTAAAGACAGGTTTCAGTAGCCCAACACATCTGCAATGAAAATATGAATTTCTTCTTTCTCTAAGCCTTTGGATTACAATATAATTTTGTGTTTTAACTTCCCTGGCTTCCTGGCAAAATCCTCTGTTTAGTCCCAGGGGTTTGGCTTTGGTTTGGATTGATTTTGAAGCTAGAAACAGCTTTTATTTTTTAAGGTCTAATATTATAGTTTAAATGCTCATGCAGGAAGTAGTTTTGTCAGCATTGATAAAAGAAAGGCTATTTAAGCTCAGACTATATTAAGGGCAGGTTTATTCTGACAAACTCATTCTGTGTATCAGCGGGTTTATTGAGTTCTGTTCAGCCATTGTGGGTTCGGGATTGTAAATTGGACTGACCCACACAGAAAGATCACACTGGAACAAACTCCCTTATGTGCAAATATAGGGGCAGCTGAACACAGGTGAGTTTGTTCCAATGTACTCTCTCTTTACTAGGGAACAACACATGAAACAAATTTAGGGATGCTGTAGTGGTGGTCTGGTAGTCAGTAACTATGCTGTGAGTGAAAGCCAAATGCATGACGTTCCCCACCCTTGCATACAAACCCCCTGACACACACATCTTATTACAGAAGTGAATCTGCTCTGCTCAGTATTTACCTGAATATGAGTTCCACAGCGAGGACAGCACTTGGAGTTCTGCTCCAACCATTCCATACTCTCCATTTCTTCCACAGCTTTCTGGATAACTCTCTTTCCATATCTCTTCTCCAGAAATTTCTTGCCTTCGTCATCTGCAGCCAGATACTCTTCACGCAATGCAACAAGTTTTTCTTACAGAGTCAAAAAAAGAAAACATAAAGGATGAGTATCCCTTTGGTCACATGATATCAGTTCCCAGATCACAAAACTCTGAGGAGGAACTATTTGTTTCCTATGAGCTTCTGATACTGAAGGAAGGTGTGATCTGATCAGAAAGGGTTTACTCAATGGTATCTCACATTACACCTCCCTGCACTGGAATGTGACCTTTTAACAGGGCACAAACGACAGTCTTCAGAACCGTTTTTTGTGTCCCATTTTTCATCGGTGGGTGACACAACTGGCAGCCCGTATATCATCGACTGCCGAAAACATAAAAAGAGTCTCAGGCAAACTCAGGCAGGGATAAGACCAGCTCCAATTTTTGCTGCATATGTAAATCGGTTACATCCGGTATGTCCCCACTGTTATAGTAACAATGAATTCTAGACAGGAGGCAATACAATGACATTTTTGATTGTTAGTACAAAGAAAAGCACCTAAACATACCTGCAGTTACTTTGCAAGGGGAGAGTCCATGGAAGGTCATCTTACAAATGATACAAAACGCATACTGGCAGACTGAACAAATGGCCATTGTACCCCCCGGCTCCTGCATCACTGGTGTCTGACAACTTGGACGTGGGCAGTAAACAACGTCAGCCATCAAATCCAAGCTTGACTGCAAAAGGAGACGATCATAGCGGCTGAAAAGCTGCTCCCCAACCAGATCCTTTACCTGTACACAAAAATGGACAAAACAGAAATCTTGTATGAAAAATACCTGACCTAATCAATGTCTCTACATATAACTGGATGAGGCCGTCTTTCATTTTATTACACATTTTATTAAATAAAATAACGGAAAAAACCTTCCTATACTATGCTGGTTTTAAATAAACTTTAATACACAATTCATACTTTTAGAACAAGCAGAATGATATTGTGGCACTCATGTTTTTAGAGATACATTATAGATGTTTTGTTCTATATCTAATCATATTCTAATCATATACTGCACGCTGCCCTTATTTCTCTGATGCTTTGTGTTCTCCTATAAAGGAGCTCAGCAGCCAATACAAAGAGAATTCAACAAGTAAATCCAATGTTCTTCACTCCTCGTCCCAACCCGTTTATAAAGACAGCTTTAGCCAATTGAAAGTTATTGTTGAATTATAGTAACAGAGTAAGGCTGCTTTTACACAGCACGTGTGGGTACATACAGATATACGCCCCCATAGACGGCTACAGCACCCCGGTGGCGATATGGTGCCACCATCACGTGCACAGGGAAAAGATACCATATACTCCATCTTTCCCTGTGTTTACGGTCGTAGCATACGTTAAAGGACACCTGTCATCAGGTCTGTGTCACTTGTCCTGTCACCTCTTCCTGTTGGAGCAGCTCACAAGGATCCCATCCCAGCCTTTATCTAGTTATTTCATACATTATTCATTGTAAAATCATCTATTCTTTATTATGTAAATGAGGCTGGTCACATGGTCAGAGGCAGTTACCCCTCGCCTCTCCTCCCCCTGCTCATGTCTGTGTGTAATGTATAGTAAAGCATTGCTGGTGTGTGTGCTGCATCCTCCTAATATACAGGTGAGAGACACAGACATCAGCTACACATGAATCTGACATGTTCTGCTGTAACATGGCTGCCTGGAGCTGCTGTATCTCTCCTAAACACACACACATGCACACACAGACTGCAGGGGGCATGGCCAGCAGCACCAGGAAGCACATCATTATACAGCCTCACACCATTATACAGGCTGTCAGTCATGCACTGGGGGTGTGGCTGTTCCTCCCACTCATGAATAAGGTGGACAGCTTGAATATGCTAATGCTTCATTGGACATTTCACAGGTCATTTGCATACAGCTTTAGGACCTCATTGCTTAGGTTTACAGGCATGTAGAGGGACAATGAAGGGATAGAGGCAATGCTCTCTAATGGCAGTTTATGAAAATATATTTAGTTTAGGGGGGTTATTTTGCATGACGGGTTCTCTTTAAGTGTGCCACGCGTTATTCATAACTGATACTCTCACACAGCCCGATGCTGGCAGCTGAAGTCTCCGTGTTAGGGCGTTTTTGACATCAGTATGCTGGGGGGTTTTTTGCAGAGAGCAACAAGTCTGTTTTTTTCACTGAAGTGCTGAAAAAATTGCAGCATGCGTTTTTGCGGATGCATATACTTGTAAAAATAATGGATGTGGATACAATATGGACTGAACACGTATAATACACGTCCAAGTTTTTTTTTGCAGACTGAACAAGCCCTTAGTGTACATGACCACAATCATCGTTTTTGACCATGTGTACCTCGTTGTGGGTTCATCCATATGGCTGTGGTTTACATGGTCCTGTGCACGGGCACATGGTTTCCGATCCATTGGGTACATACCCACACTCCGCAGATTTTTTCTGATCTCGGGTGTTAGTGCCGGGTCTGGGCTGTGACATCACAGCCCGACCTCGGCACCAGAAAGACCGTAGAAAGGCGTCGCGTCAGAAGAAGTACCCTTAATGACCGCCGTAAAAAGCCGATAGGGCAGTCATTAAGGGCTTAATCTATCCAGATCATGATAGATTAAAGCAATTCTAATCCAGGTCCTGCCTGCCATAGAATTCAGCTATTGTAACCAAAAAAATGGTCATGATAAATGCCCCCCATTGTATTTCATTATTTTAATTTCAAATGGCAGCTAGAACTTACCTGAGCAGGTGTCGCAATAGATGTGCACTTTGGTTCAGGGCAGTTTAGTGCATGGACTTGTCCGTCCTTAATCTGTATTTCAAAGTAGCCTTTGAGGCAGATATTACAGTACACATGTTCACAATCCTTAAAGTGGGTGCAGTCACTTCCTAACTTCTCCATAAAACAAATATTGCACAAGAATGGTTTGCTATCAAAAGTCTTCTTCTGTTGAGCTTCATTGAAGTCCAAGATGCATCTGACCAGGGCAGACGCTGACTGCACGTCCTGTATGGCCCTCTTATCAAGTGATGGCCATTCCCCAGCACCAAAGGTCTTCTCAGGGGATTGTGTCCAGCTCTGTAACCCATTACTGGGAACCTCAATTTCATATGGAGATGTTATATTCAAGTAGTCAAGTGTCTCTTCCTTCAGAAACTGAATCCATGGAAACAGGACCACCGACCCCCTGTTCTCCTCCCAGAGGTCATCTAAATGCTGGCACAACCGAGTGAGCTGAAAGAAGAAAAATCATATGATTTTCACCTTTTTAAATCAAACATACACTTAAGCTACACTTGATTTAATATTAAACCCTTCCAAGACCAAGTTTTTTTTATTTTGCATTTTTTAACACTACACCAACACAAGTTGTAAGTTTTTTTTTAATTTACAAAGCTATGATGGCTTTTTATATGCGAGACAAATTATCCTTCCTAGTGGTACCATTTAATATTCTCGAACATGTACTGGGAAGCTGGAAAAAAATTAAAATGTGGTGGAATTGGCAAAAAAAACACAGTTACGCCATATTCTGATTGGTAGCTCTCCTTTAATCTTTGGGTCAGTACAATCGCATATTCATATAGTTAAGTTTAGGTTTGTTCCTTATGTTTTCTACCATTGTATTGCAGTATATTATGAAAATAATACTCAGATGGTAATACAGGATGCCAAAATACAGATATGGGAGCCTTTATAAGGCTCCCGGCTGTCAAGGCAACCAATGGGTTTCCTGCAATGACCTCAAGTTGGGGTGGGGGTGTCGATTGACCATCAAAGATGGGGGTGCCTATATACAGCACTGCAAGGTGTAGTGGTGGGGTTCAACCACGGCACCGAACAGGTTAAGTGCCGTGATCGGTGCCAGCACCTGTAATACACCTGCTGCATATATAGGTAGCATGTGTATTTGACTGCCAGCGGTCATTACTGAAAAAATGTGACTATATATAGATGTAACCAGAGGTCGCATTAACATTTTTCCGGAAGGGTAATAATACTTTTATTCGATGAAGAGTATGAAATTTTCAATAATACAAATATAAATAACTCCTAGGCATATATAGTGTTAGTAGACGAATATTTATTCATGAAAACCATTACAGCCAGTGTGTTCAGTGCTTAAATAGCCAATTGAGACCATTATAGTAATTTTACATCATGCATTAAATAATGAATAAATTGCTACAAAAAAATGCTTATTTGTCCACATACATGTTTCTTATTTAAAAAAAAAAAATCTTTCTTTTTCTGCCTTGCTACTAAGATGGACAGAAGGGTCGCGAAATTGTCAGATTGCATAAAATGTTCTACGAGAGGAAATGGAAGCTCAGGGAGAACTAAAAATCACAGCACAATATGGTATAAAACTGGCTGTTTCTACAAAATATGTTTACTTTCAACCACCAAAGTAGGCAACCTTACCTAAAACAGAAATGTACAGGAACCTAACAATTCTGTGAATAAAATAAATGAAAAGTCACCTGTTTAGGTGAAAGCCATTTGCAGCTTAGTGTGAAGTTTGGGGGCGTAGTGGATGGGTAGCCTGGAGGAAGTTCAAAGTTCAATACAATCGGTGGTAGGAAGGACACAGTGTTCTCAAAATTGTCAGTAATGGAGTCTGCAGCGCCGTTGCCTTGTGGGGAAAAAAAAAACAGCTCATAACTGGATTTTGGTTCTATTGTGTGATAAATCTGCAAAAACACTCATATATTTGTATGCATATAGCAACTACTGCATTGTGTAAGTGACCCCACACATTCTAGGAATTTCAGGAGATCACATTGATTATAGCAGGAATATAGTAGCTCCCAAAACACCATACTAAACTAAAATTTGTAGTGAGGGCCCTGCTCACAAGAGCTTACAGTCTATGAGGATAAGGGGGTGACTTATAAAATAGCTGGACTATTATAAAGAATAGCTGGACTATTATACAAGGGAATAGAACACAATAATAAACAGTAATATAAATATGAAGTTTTATGCAGTTAGCAAGTATAATAGGCTTGCCTAAAGAGATGGGTTTTAAAAGGTTGGGTATTAATCTGATAGTCCGGGTCAAGGCATTCCAGAGAACTGGTGCAGCTCGAGAGAAGTCCTGTAGACGTGCTTGAGAGGTTCTAATCTAATATCACTGACAGATCGAAGAGCACAGGTTCAGCAAGATGAGATAAGAGAGATAGGGAAGTGCAGCATTATGCAGAGCGTTGTGGATGAGGGCGATTATTTTAACCCCTTAACACTCAACGCCGTACTAGTACGGCGCGGGATCCCGTGGCCGAGCCGGAATCAGCAGTCGTGGGGTGCGATGATATCCCTGAGTAACACCCGCGCTCGGAGTGGGATCCGATCAGCGCTGTTTAACCCGTTAAATGCCGTGGTTAACTTGCCTGCCAGGTGTCTCTGCCCCAAGATCAGTCCCCGCGTCTTCTTCGGGGGTGCCGATGGTTCCTGATCAGACCCCAGGGCTGTGACATTAAGATGGCGACTATGACGTCATCTTAAAGGCCCAGTGTCAGCCTATGCATGTGCAGTATTGCAGAGCATTATCATGAATTATCATAAAGCATTACATTAAAAATGAATAAAAATGCCCATATACTACACGGGGGCTGGCAGGCAACGGATGATTTTACCAGAACGTGTGCGGTACATACAAGATAGACGCCACATAGACGGCTTACGCACCCCCGGGTGGCGTATGGGCCCACCATAACGTGCCAGGGAAAAAGCTACACATATTACTTCCATCTTTTCCCTGGTGTTTACGGTCGTAGCATACGTTATAAAGCGACAACCTGTCCATCATGTTCCTGTGTCACTGTGTCCTGTCACAGCTTCCTGTTTGAGCACGCTCACAAGGATCCCATCCCCAGCCTTTAATCTAGTTATTTTCATAGCATTATTCTTGTAAATCATCTATTACCTTTATTTGTAAAGAGGCTGGTCCCACATGGTTCGGAGGCAGTACCCCCTTCCGCACTCCCCTCCCCCTGCTCAGGTCTGTGTGTATATGTATAGTAAAGCATTGCTGGTGTGTTGCTTGCAAATCATCCTAAATAACAGGTTGAGAGACACAGACATCAGCTACACTGAAGTCTGAAATGTTTCTGCTGTAAAATCTTGGCTGCCTGGAGCGCTTGTCTGTATCTCTTCCCTAAAAACACACAACACATGCACACACAGACTGCAGGGGGGGCAATGGCCACGCAGCCCAGGAGACATCATTATCAGTCCTCACACACTGAACAGGATGGGTCAGTCATGCATGGGGGTGTGGCTGTTTCCTCCACACTCCATAAAGGTGGACAGCTTGAATTGGTTCTAATGGCTTCATTGGACATTAAGTATTGCATACAGCTTTTTAGGGACCCATTTGCTTAGGTTTACAGGCATGTAGAGGGAAATGAAAGGGAAGAGGCAATGCCCTCTCTAATGGAGGTATGAAAATATTTAGGTTTTAAGGGGGGGTTATTTTTGCATGAACGGGTTCTCTTTAAGTGGTGCACGCGTTAAATCCCATAATGATACTCTCAAACACCCGATGCTGGCAGCTAAGTCTCCGTGTCTTAGGGCGTTTTTGACATCAGTAATGGGGGGTTTTTTGCAGAGAGCAACAAGTCTGTTTTTTCTGAAGCACAAAATTGCCAGCATGCGTTATTTGAGGATGCATATACTTGTAAAAAATAAATGGATGTGGTACAATAGGGCTGAACACGTAACATACACGTCAGAAATTTTTTTTGCAGAGATGAACAAAGCCCTTAGTGATACATGACCACAATCATCGTTTTTGACCAGTGTGCTACCGTTCGTTGTGTTCATCCAATGGCTTTGGTTTCATGGTCTGTGACGGGCACATGGTTTTCCGATCCAATTGGGTTACATACCCCACATCTCGCAGATTTTTTTGATCGCGGGTTGTTAGTGCCGGGTCTGGGGTGGACATCACAGCCCGACCTCGGCACCAGAAAAGACCGTAAAAGGCGTCGCGTCAGAAGAAGGACCCTTAATGACCGCCGTAAAAAGCCGATAGGGCAGTCATTAGGGCTTAATCTATCCCAGAATCATGATAGAATATAAAGCAATTTAATCCAGGTCCTGCCTGCCATAAGATTAGCTATTGTAACCAAAGAAATGTCATGATAAATGCCCCCCATTGTATTTCCATTATTTTAATTTCAATGGCAGCTAGAAACTTACTGAGCAGGTGCGCAATAGACGTGCACTTTGGTTCAGGGCAGTTTTAGTGCATGGACTTGTCCGTCCTTAATTCTGATTTCAAAGTAGCCTTTGAGACAGGATATTACAGTACACATGTTCACAATCCTTAAGTGGGTTGCAGTCACTTCCTAACTTCTCCATAAAACAATATTGCCAGAAAAAGGTTTGCTATCAAAAGTCTTCTTCTGTTGAGCTTCATTGAAGTCCAAGATGCATCTGACCAGGGCAGACGCTGACTGCACGTCCTGTATGGCCCTCTTATCAAGTGATGGCCAATTCCCCAGCACCAAAGGTCTTCTCGGGGGATTGTGTCAGCTCTGTAACCCATTACTGGGACCTCAATTTCATATGGGATGTTATATTAAGTAGTCAAGTGTCTCTTCTTCAGAACTGAATCCATGGAAACAGGACACCGACCCCCTGTTCTCCTCCCAGAGGGTCATCTAAATGCTGGCACAACCGATGTGAGCTGAAAGAAGAAAAATCATATGATTTTTCCACTTTTTAAATCAAACATACACTTAAGCTACCCTTGATTTAATATTAAACCCTTTGCCAAGACCAAGTTTTTTTTTTTTTGCATGTTATTAACACTATACACCAACATCAAAGTTGTAAGTTTTTTTTTTAATTTACAAAGCTATGATGGCTTTTTATATGCGAGACAAATTATCCTTCCTAGTGGTCAAGTTTAATATTCTCGAACATGTACTGGGAAGCTGGAAAAAAAATTAAATTGGTGGAATTGGCAAAAAAAAAACAAGTTACGCAGATTCTGATTGGTAGCTCTCCTTTAATCTTTGGGTCAGTACAATCGCATATTCATAAGTTTAAGTTTTAGGTTTGTTCCTTATGTTTCTACCATTGATTGCCAGTATAGTATGAAAATAATAACTCAGATGGTAATACAGTGATGCCAAAATACAGAATATGGAGCCTGTTTAAGAGCTCCCGGCGTCAAGGCAACCAATGGGTTTTCCTGCCCAATGACCTCAAGTTGGGGGTGGTGGTGGTCGAATTGACCATCAAAGATTGGGGTGTGCCTATATACAGCACTGCAAGGTGTAGTGGTGGGGTTTCAACACGGCAACGGAAACGGTTTTTCAAGTGCCCGTGATGTGTTGGCCAAGCACCTGAATACAACCTGGCTGCCATATATAGGTAGCGTGTATTGACGCAGAGCGTCATTACTGAAAAAATGTGACACTGAGATAGATGTAACCAGAGGGTCCGCATTAAACAATTTTCGTTTTGTCGAAGGGACATATACTTTATTATCCGATGAAAGAGTATGAAATTTTCCAAATACACACAATATAATAACTCCCCTAGGCCATATATAGTGTTAGTAAGAAAACGAATATTTATCATGAAACAAACATTAACAAACCAGTGTGTTCACGTGCTGTAATAGCCAATTGAAGACCATTTATAATAATTTTTAAATCTCCCAGGCATTAAATAAGATAAAAAATTGCTACAAAAAATGCTTATTTGTCCACAATACATGTTGTCTTATTTAAAAAAAAAAAAATCTTTTCTTTTTTTCTGCCTGCTACTAAGATGGGACAGAAAGGGTTCCGCGAAATTGTCAGATTGCACTAAAATGTCTAAGAGAGGAATGGAAGCTCAGTGGAGAAACTACAAATCCACAGCACAATATGGTATAAAACTGGCCTGTTTCTACAAAATATGTTTACCTTTTTCAAACCAACCAAGTAGGCAACCTCACCTAAAACCAGCAAGGGTTACAGGAAACCCCTAACAATTCGTGAATAAAAAATAAATGAAAAGTTACCTTGTTTAGGTGAAGCCATTGCAGCTAAGTGGGAAGTTTGGGGGGCGTAGTGGATGGTTAGCCTGGAGAAAGTTCCAAAGTTCAATACAATTCGGTTGAGGGGGGGGGGAGCTAATGACACAGTGTTCTGCAAAAATTGTCAAGTAAGTGGAGTCTGCAGCGCGCGTTTGCCTTGTGGGAAAAAAAAAAACGAGCTCATAAACTGGATTTTGGCGTTCTATTGTTGATAAACATCTGCAAAAAAACACTCAATATTTGATATACATTATAGCATACTACTACCTACGCATTGTGTAAGTGACCCACACATTCTTAGGATTCAGGAGCATCACACATGATATAGCAGGAATATAGTAGCTCCAACAAAAACACCCATATCTAACTAAATTTGTCAGTGGAGGGGCCCTGTTTCAAAAGAGCTTACAGGTCTATGAGGATAAGGGGGTGACTTTAAAGAATAGCTAGGACTATATACAAGGGAATAGAACACAATAATAAACAGTAATATAATTATGAAGTTAATTTAATGCAGTAAGCCAAGTATAATGGACTTGCCTAAAGAGATGGGTTTTTAAAAAGGTTGGGTATTTAATTGATAGTCCGGGGTCAGGCATTCCAGAAGAACTGGTGCAGCTCGAGCAGCAAGTCCCGGTAGGACGTGCTTGATAGGTTCTAATCTAATATCAACTGAACAGATCGAAAGCAACAGGTTCAGCAAGAAATGAGATAAGAGAGATAGGAAGTGGCAGCATATGCAGAGCGTTGGGATGAAGGGCTTATTATTTTTAAAATTTAACCCCTTTAACACTCAACGCGTAACTAGTACTGCGACGGGATTCCCGTGGCCGAGCCGAATCCAGCAATCGTGGGGGCGATGATATCCCCGAGTAACACACCCGTGTCGGGAGTGGGGATCCTGATCGCTGCCGACTGTTCCGATCAGACCCAAGGGCTGTGACATTAAGATGCGAATATGACGTCATCTTAAAGGCCCCAGGGTCAGCCTATGATGTGAGTATTGCAGAGCATTATCAAGAATTATCAAAAGCATACATTAAAAATGAAATAAAAATGCCCCATATACTACACGGGGGGCTGGCAGGCTATAGACTACACCGGGGGCTGGCAGGCTATAACTACACGGGGGCTGGCAGGCTATATACTACACGGGGGCTGGCAGGCATATATACTACACGGGGGCTGGCAGGCTGATAACTACACGGGGGCTGGGCAGGTGTATAATACACGGGGGCTGGCAGGATTATACTACACGGGGGCTGGCAGGCTTATTAACATAGGGGGCTGGCTGGCTATATACTACACGGGGGCTGGTGGCTATTATACGGGGGTGCGGGCTCTATACTACACGGGGGCGGCTCTATACTAAATACAGAGGGGCTGGCGGATTATAACTACAGGGGGCTGCAGCTAATTATACTACAGGGGGCTGCAGGCTGGCGGGCTATATACTACAGGGGGCTGGCGGGCTATATACTACACGGGGGCTGGCGGGCTATATACTACACGGGGGCTGGCAGGCTATATACTACAGAGGGCTGGCAGGCTATATACTACAGGGGCTGGCTGGCTATAAACTGGGGACGCTGTGACCAATGCTTTTCCCACTCTCGACTTATACTCAAGTGAATAGGTATTTCCAGTTTTTTGTGTTAAAATTAGGGGATTATACTCGGGTCGGCTTATATAGTATATACGGTAAATAAAGTTTATCTAATCTAAGAAGTAAGAGGACATGATGTTAGAGACAGCAGATAGACAATCACTGGTGTGCTGAATTAGGGCAGGGGTGTTGTTATGTGCAGAAGTATATAGCTGTGTATCATCAGAATAAAGATGATACTGGAAACCAAATCTGCTGATGGTTTGTCCTATCGGGGCATCATAGAGGGAAAAGAGAAGAGGACCTGAACCCTGAGGAATGCCAACATAGGAAAAGGAAAAGAGGGAGATCCAGAAAAGGGGACACTGAAAAGACGATTGGGGAGAGGAAGAAAACCAAGAGAGTGCAGTGTCCTTCAGGCCAATGGATCGAAGGATACTTAGTGCTGATATTCCTGAAGAGCAAGACATTTTTGTGATCCATGGTAGAAAGATCTAAAATTGATGAATACAATTTTCATCACCATTTTCTACAAACAGAGCATGTCAGCTACCACACTGATAGCTATATAGCGCCTACACCAGTTGCAAAACAGTATTACATTACTTAAGTTGCATAAATCTCTTACTCACTTTTTACCAATACTTTAAAATGTGAGGGTAAATCCAAACATACTAAAATTTCCCCTCCTGGAGCAGAATCCGCCCTATTAAATTCATCTTCTGAGTAAATACTAGCCAGGGCTAGTAATTCATCCTCCTGGGCCTCTTGGTCTTCTGTTGACATTGGTTATCTGTGATGGGCAAAAAACTCAATTTAGATACAATAACATTCAACTAAACTCAACTAAGTATACCACTGCAAATACTATCTGATATCAGTGCATCAGATTATGGGCATCTAATGTCATTAAAGGGGTTGTCCGAGATTAAGTTCCAGGATGGCTGGGGTTGGGCTGCACAAAAAATTCAATGTGTACCTCCCTGGCCTTGCACCGCATTCCCTCTGTGCATTGCGTTTCTGATTACAGGCACACAGCACCTCAGTACTGACCACTTCCAGGTGGCCATGCACACCCACCCATCTCTTGTCCCAGCGACTGGCAACCTTGCAATTGTAACTTAATCTTGGACAACCCCTTTAATACCCAATCTTTCCCTAAACTTTCCCTAGCACATTTCTGTCATATTAGATCCTCTGTTATTTGAAATGCTGTAGAGAAGTTACCCTTCTAACTGCCCTTTACAATCTACTGAGGAACTTATGGTTTCCTTATTCTTTGGGGTTTCATGTAGTTTTCCCCATTTTGTTCTGTGGACAGATGTGTGACAGACTCGGAAGCCTACAGTATTATTGAATATGGTGTGATGACTTTTGTTTTTTTATGGCAAGCTGGATTGCTCCCATTCTTCTACCCTTCATCATATTGGTACTCAGCAGTACTATTCTACTACTATATCCTACTTTATAGAACAATGTTTAATAAGTTGAATACTAAAAGGAAACCGACAAGTTGTGACAATGTAACATGTTTTAGTATATGTGCCTGAGCAGTAGTGGAGAAACCACAGGTGCCAGAGGTGGGCACCCAGTCAATCCAGCAGAGGGTTCACCAGTCAGGATTTAAGGCATCCTCTTGCAGTCCCAGGCCACCCAGGATGTGCTGTGATCAGCACCCTGCATAGGACTGCAGGAGGTACGAGAAGGCGTGGACAGAGCTGGATTATCATTGTAGCTCCTCCAGGTCCCGCAGTTCTTCCGATTCAGGGAATCTGAAGGGAAGTTTCAATCATAATCCAAATTTCTCCTCCTTCTTTCTACTATATTGTTGTCCTAAACAATTGAAAGCTGTGACAGACCAGTGAGCAATAAATTACAGCTTCATTTGCCATGTGGGCACTGCACAATAAATAGGTGGGTTTTGTTGTAGTGTGGGCACAGCAGACTGTCCTATAACAGTCATACAGCAGAAGGAGCTGAACAGGTTGCACATTGGGTCCTATCTGTAAGTAGCATGTTACAGAGCAGGAGGAGCCGAGTAGATTGTTCAAAAGTTGAATTTGGCTACAAAGAAATCATGTCTGAGACCTGCAGCAGAGGAGCTGTGCTTTGAGGAACAGAATATTTTGCAGAATTCCACCATTATTCCAGGTTTTCCATATCTGACCAACTGAATAAAGCCTGAAACACATTTGTGCTTTAGATGTGGTGTATAATCAGTAAATTCTCACAATGTGCGCCCTGAGAGAGTTATACCCAAAAATATCCACAAAGATTTATACGTGGCCAACACGGGAAACCCCTGTACATTCAGGACAGTGCCACATATACAGGTCATGGAGAGAAGTCTTCTATGAAGAACTGGACGGGATGCTCCAGCCTTGTAGTTTGTGAGTAAATGACATGAGGCATTCTGGTTCAGCCTGTTCTTTGAACCAAAGGGGTGTGGTGAAAAAAGCCAAAAGTACACACAGATGTGGCAAGGAGAGCTTGACTTTAGCACCTAGCTCTAACTTTTTATAGCAAATTTAAATTGAAAAATGTGATCAAAAGGTCATACATGGTATTGATGTCAGTTCAGCCGGACTGTGCTGTTGCATCTCAGCCACCGTATTAACCCACAGATTAAATTTAATGTTGAAGCAGTAGCGCCGGCCTCTGTAAACAAACAGGGGCACTGCCCTGATGTGACATGGGAGTTACACAGAAGGTGGGTTTTTTGTTTTTAAAGCCGCCGCCCCCCCCCCTACCCTGTATATATAGTTATTTAAATGCTGGACAACCCCTTTAAGGCATCATTCCCATGGACGTAGCTGGGTAAAGAAGAGGGGGAAAATAAGTGCTTCCTCCCTCCTCCCCAGTGAAAGCTGAGCGGCCCAACCTGGTCAAGGTGCACTGGGGCAGATGTATCAGAAGTCTGGCTGTTTAAAAAAAAGTCGCAACTTTCACATCTGAATTCTGGTGATAACTCGGGGAACACTGCAGAAACCTAGACACCGGCAAACTTTGAAGGGAGACTGAGCAGATGCACCATGAAGTCTCAAAAATGAAAAGGCAAGCAAAAAGTTTGATTCATGTGCCCCACTGTGTTCTACCTGCCCCATGATCAGTTGCCACTATCTGGCAGAAAATTGTGCAAAGGAATATTTCATTTAGATTGAACTGTGAATGCAAAACTTATAGACCAGTGATGGCTAACCTATGGCACTGGTGCCAGAGGTGGCACTCAGAGCCCTTTCTGTGGGCACTCAGGCCATCACCAGAGATGACTCCAGGTATCTTCCTACAGTCCCAGACAGGCCAGGACTTGCTGTGCACAGAGCTATTTTAAAGTGACAGCTCTACCTGGGACTATTTTCTGCTTTATTGGTGTCCTCAGAGTGCTGGTATCAATGAAAACTTTTACATCACAAATTAAATTTCTGTGTTGGCACTTTGCGATAAATAAGCGGGTCTTTGTTGTAGTTTGGGCACTCGGCCTCTTAAAGGTTTGCCATCACTGTTATAGACCGACATTTATAAAACAGTGCAAACTATACTATGTGCAGTTTGCACTTTTTTGGTGCATCTTTAACCCCTTAAGGATGCAGGGTTTTTTTGCTCATTTCTCGCTCTCCAGCTTCAAAAATCCATAACTTTTTCATTTTTACAGGTACAGAGCTGTGTGAGAGCTTAGTTTGTGCATAACAAATTTGACTTTCCTGTGACATTATTTATTATAACATGCCGTGTACTGGGAAGCAAGAAAAAAATTCCAAATGTGGAAAAATTTAAATAAAAAAACCGCATGTGCGTCAAGTTCTTGAGGGATCAGTTTTTACGACTTTCACTCTCCGCTCCACATAACACGTCTACTTTATTCTTTGGTTCGGTACAATCATGGCGATACCAAATTTATACAGGGTTTACTGCGTTTTAATATATTTTCAAAAATTAAACAAAAGTGTACGAAAAAGGAAAAAAAAATGTTGCCATCTACTGACACTAATAACTGGGGGAGGTGTCATTTTTTGCAAAATGAGCCGACGTTTTCATTGCTAGCATTTTGAGGACAGTAAGACATTTTGATCACTTTTTATTCCATTTTTTATGTGATGTAAAAAGGTGTAAAAGTCGCATTTCGGACATTTGGGCGCCATTTCCCGTCTCGGAGGTCACTGCCGTCAATAACTGTTTTTAGATTTTGATAGATCGGGCATTTTGGGACGCGGTGATACCTAATGTGTTTGTGATTTTTACTGTCTATTATATTTTATATCAGTTCTAGGGAAAGGGGGGTGATTTGAATTTTTAATATTTTAGTAATTTTTTAAAACTTTTTTTCCCCCCACAATCTCTTAGACCCTCTAGGGTACATTTACCCTAGATAGTCAGATCGTTCCTACCATATACTGCAATACAACTGTATTGCAGTATATGGCATTTCTGCACACTATACATTACAATGAGCCACTGGCTCATTGTAACAAATCTGCATAAACCATTCAGCTTCCGGTCTGACAAAGACCCAAGGCTGACATGGCAACCAATTACCTCCCCCCCAATAATGTTCGGGGGAGCGACGATTGGAGGTAACATGGGGGCGCCAATGCGCCGCCACGCTCTAAGTTCCTTTGTACCCTACCCCTCCATAGATTTTCACTTCAATTGTCTTTCGCAATTTATTTTGGTATTTTGTGTTTCTGTTTCAACACACATTTACTTACCCGTCTGGAGGAGTTCAGAAAAAGTGCATTGTCTGTCTATAAGCTAAGACCGTGCGCTTGATATCCTGCATGTGTCGCTTCCCCGCTCAGGTCCGCCGCAGTTCACCTTCTTCTTCCCGGTGTATGTAAGTGCTTGATCTTGCGACACAATTTGAGTGTTAAATCCCGCGCTCAGTCCAAATCAGTCGGATCGTCCGCTGGCTCGCCCCCCATTTCTGTCACATGAAAGCCAGCGCAGCTGCACCAAAATCCCCAGTTAAATACCTGTCACAGCAGTGCAAACCCCGATGACGTCGGAAAATCCTATGAAAGTGTGTTAAGCCCCTGCGTCTCTCCGTTTATTTCACGCCTAATCACGAGCCGCCAGTATCATGACATATTGGCACGTATCATTCTTTGCACCTTTACGATATCTCCAATAAGTGACGATAGCGACCGGCTCATGAGTATTCACACAAATATCCTACGTGACAACGACTTTACTGTCGTATGTTATATCTTCATAGCATAAACCGACACATAAATATATAAAATATGCCTCATAAAGAAGGTAACTATACATTGTCCAGCATCATCCTGATACTGTATGTGGGAACAGGCAACCCCATGGCTTCTAGCAGTATTGGCATTACAGTAACTATATATAGTTGTATCCATTATTACACACAGCACACTCTTATCTTCTGGCTATATCCCTGGTCACAGTGACTCAGGTGGATAGTGGTGACACAGGGCGCTGCGGAGATTACATAAGAGCCGCACTGTGCCCATTACATGTCACTGCAGCCCTCCCTATGCCGTGCTCCAGGTATCTGCCCTAATCCTAGGTGTCTCCTCACCCCGTATGTGCCCCCATAGAGCCCCCCACACACTGCACCGGCCCGGGTGTCTGTGCCACTCACCGCTCCTCCAGTACATAGGGTGTGAAGCAGTTTAGAGAGACGGGACTTCCTCACTACATATTTCCCGCACAGTAACAGCGCCACCTGCTGCACAGGAGGACTCGCTGCGTTCAATAGAAGTCTGAGGGGATGGACAGGTAGAGACACATACAAGGAGAAAATAATGAATACCTTACAGTACCTAAAGGAGTGTTATACAACAAGGGTGTAGTGTACCACATGGTGCATAAAATACATGTATACAGTTCCACTTAAAATATCAGGGAATGTTATGCTATACCAATGTTCAAATATAGTTCCCAAATAATAGCACATTTAAAGGAAACCTACCAGTTGAAGTGGCAGGTATAAGGGGGAACTACCGAGCACCAGCTCAGGGTGAGCTGGTGCCGGAGCTTAGTTTTGTTAGTGTTTTAAACCGCAGGCTCACCCTGAGCTGGTGCTCGGTAGTTCCCCCTTATACCTGCCACTCAACTTGTAGGTTTCCTTTAAAGGAACCTACCACCACGGATCTCCTGCAACACCCTCGCCGATGCAATGGCGAGGAGTGTTTGCGAATACGTCCCCCCTGCAGGTACCCCCATTAACTACATGGTCCTGAAGGACATGGGATATTGCAGTGGTGAATCCTGCCTGGCAAGCAGAGGTTAAGTATTTTGTATGATGCAGATGCTATGTTCAATGGTGGTTTACATCCTGTGCTCTGTAGCGGAGATGTGATTGAGGAGCGAGCCACCACCTGACCAAGGGAGGTATAAAAACCTGGCCAGGAATGTTTCTGGATGATTATTCAGTGTGGAATCCTAAGATCAGTGAGTGAGGTGAGTAATCTCTGTCTAGCCCATACCAGAGCAGGAAGAGCCTAGCCCTGCCTCTGAAGAGTGGAGTATTAGATTAGAGATTTAGTGTAGTGAGGAAGGGGTATCATCTTACCTTGAAGGTGATACCTGAAGCCCTACAACAAGCTGAAGCTTCCTACCAGGACACAGCTGCCTCCCAGCCTGCCCCACCATCCAGGCTGGTGAACTATCTCCTGAGGCTCCCTCCAACTCACATCCAGCACTCCATCTACCTTTAAAGGCACTTTTGCTGCGGTTCCTGCCGGTTCAAATAAAGAACTGTAAGTTGTTTCTCAACTTCTGTCTCCGTCTGGTCCTGCTATACGGCTGCCTTCATCACCGGCACCCCTGTCCACATCACCCAGAGACTCACACTCGGGCATTAAGGGGTTGCCCCAGGGAGATCCGCTATAGCAGCCTCTCCCTCTCATTTCTTGCCAACACCACCCTGCTGGAGACCTGCCAGGCTGTAGCAGCCCTCCGGTTCCCCGTAACAAGCACGTGACAATAGCGTGCTTAGCCACAACGGCCCCACTCCGGTACCGCTGGTCCGGCTGTCACCAGCCTCACCTCAAGGGCTAGGCCCCGTGGGGGATGTGCAAGTGGCGTCCGAACAGGATATATACTTCTGTGCCGTATCCCTGGCACTAAAGACTGTACTTTTTAAGAAAAAGACTGTGCTGCCACCTGATCCATCCGGGTTTAGGCCCAAGTGATTGTGTGTTTCCTGATGAACTGTGTTTAATGCGGCCACGTGCTTCGAGCCCGTCCAGCACTCAAGGGTAATCCCTGCAAGAACTGTACCAGCTTGCTACATCCGGCGCTGCCGCGCCTGAAGATTTATCTCAGAAAACTGTGGCGCGCAAGTATTCCAGCCCGCCAAAACCTTCACTGGCGGGAAAACCCGAGACATTGCTAAGCTCCGCCCCCTGCGCGTATGGCGCGAATCCTGCCTCAGCGCACTGTGCGCAGCAGAAAATTCAGCCCCACCAGCTCTGGCGGGTGAAAGATCAAGTCCCCCCTCGGCGCGAAACTCTCCCGCTCTGCAACGCCAGTGAGAGCCCACGAGGTACCTCAGAGTGCAGCCGCAACCGCCATCCAGCTCAAAGAGGTTAATCGGCCATCTTGGATTTCTCCAAGTGGCTGTCTCCTGTCCTGCTGACATGCCGCACAGCCTTCGAGTGAAGAACCAGTGTCGTATGGCTTGCCCACACCTCGGCACCTTCCTCTGCTGCACCGCTTACTGCTGTCTACCTGTACGCAGTCTTCAATGGCGGATTCTCCACAGCGGGCTGCCTCTCCGATTCCGGATCCTCTGAGGACATCGCGAGATTGTGAGTAACATGGCCCCAGGGCCTATATCACAGTGACTGTGACTATATCTCCCTAGCCCCGGCTGGGGTACAGTTGGCCTCCTGCAGAGGGCCAACATCTCCCCATGAGGCCCGGCTACAAAAGGGACTCTCTTAGAGGGCCTGACCCCTATCTAATGTGCTGATCGTCCTCGGAGTATCCAGGACCACCTGCTAAGAGGCCCAGGCTGTCCGGTGAGAACGCCCCTGCCAGCTACAGAGGTTCCACCGCCAGCGCAACAGCGCCCCCCAAGAGCTATCAGGTCAGCCAGGAACAACAATCTTCAGCTGTCAGCCAGTAAGAAGTTACAGCTCTGCGGTCATCATCATGCGCTCCACAGCGCCCCCAGCTACGAAGGTCACCAGAGAAGTACCTGCTCCTTCCTTTGCTGAGATGCCTGCGCCGCACGACCCTTCCTCCTGTTCCAGCTCCAGCTTCTGGGTGTTTCCATGTCAGCAGTTCCAGTGTCTACCACCAGATGTCTTCAGGTGACAGATCTCAACACTGCTTTCTTCACCCAGGCTGATGATGTCCCTGCTGCAGTTCCTGCTCCCATGCCTGCAGCCATTGCTCTGTGAGCCAAGATTAACCCCTGATGGCTGAAAGCCTTCTCAGGTACTGTGTACATATTGTATATTTATTCTATTATCGCTAAAAGAGCCAGAAACTGTCCTGAGACTCTTACCCTTATTTATCTCAGTCAAGAGACATTCCTTGAATGATTATTTCTTTGCTATGATAGCCCCTTCCTGCCACAGCAGGAATTTCTTCAAAGGACTCTGTTCCCCTACACATAGAGGAGACCCTTTTGCTTCTCAGTGCACTTTTCCCCACATCAGGCTGTACCCAGAAGATGGACTTTGTCACTAGAGACCTTCTGAGAGACTTTCGCCAGATACTACCAGGAGAGTTGCCATATAATTTTATTATCATTTTGCACTTAATTGCCTTCCTTTCTAGTACGGACATTCTGCTTGCACTCTTTATCCTTTTTTCTTGCAGGAAAAGAGACATTTACTATCGTGCTACCCTAGTAGCCATCTACTTCTGTAAACGTTTGTAACGTTCAAGATGTGTACCATTGGCTCCAAGCCAATGTAGTTTACAAATGTTTGCACACTGTCATATATTGCCAGTGCTGCATTACCCTTTCATAGGCCTTTTTAGTTTGTGTGTGGCTGTGTCGGACCGTCTTTATGTAAAACACTGACCGATACCTCGATCCCTCAAACTGAGGTGTTGCACATGGGGATCCGTAAACTGCTGGTCTTTAGGGGACCGGGGGGTTGTTACACAGATAGCACCTGGATGCACTCTACATGGGTAAGGTTGTCATCAGGAGGTACTTGTGTCGCATATGCTAACGCATGCAGATAGACACACTATATATTGCCGGCCAGGGAAGAATGTTTTTATCCACACTATACAAGGCCTGGTGCAGGAGTTGGATTGGCCAGGACATGACACCACACCTTCCTACTGTACAGTTCGGTTTAATGGCATCCAGCGACCAACGGTCATACAGCTAAGCCTTTTGTCTTAGTCCCACACCAACCCAGTCCTGTCTCCAGGACCATGGGCGGTTTGTCCCTACACCCTCACCTCCTGCACTCCCAGAGTGCCCTTAGCCCCCTCTGTTGCCCCAAACATTAGTCGAGCGAGGCGCTCTTTCAATTGCCCCCGGGGTAGGCAACACCCTCGCCGATGCCAATGGCGAGGGAGTGTTTCGAATACTTCCCACCTGCATGTACCCCCAGTTACACTACATGGTCCTGATAGACATAGGGATAATTGCAGTGGTGAATCCTGCCTGGCAAGGCAGAGTTAGTATTTTGTATGATGCAAGATGCTTTGTCCACATGATAGGGTGTTACACCCTTGTCTGTAAGCTGAGAATGTATTGGAGGAGCAGCCACCACCTTACCAAAGGGAGGTAAAAAACCTTGGCCAGGAATGTTCGGAATTATTCTCTAGTTGGAATCCTAGAGATCAGTGAGTGAGTGGATTAATCTCTGTCTAGCCCATACCAGAGCAGGAAGAGCCTAGCCCCTGCCTCTGAAGAGTGGAGCAATAAGACTAGAGTAGTATAGTGAGGAAAAGGGGTATCATCTTACCTTTAAAGGTGATACCTGAAGCCCTACAGGAGAAGCTGAAGCTTCCTACCAGGACACAGCTGCCTCCCAGCCTGCCCTCTACATCCAGGCTGGTGAACTATCTCCTGAGGCTCCCTCCAACTCACATCTCAGCACTCCATCTACCTGTTAAAGGCACGTTGCTGCGGTTCCTGCCGGTTCAAATAAAGAACTGTAAGTTGTTTTCTTCAACTTCTGTCTCCGTCTGGTCCCTGCTAATACGGCTGCCTTCATCACCGGCACCCTGTCCATCACCCAGAGACTCACACTCGGGACATTAAGGGGTTGCCCCAGGGAGATCCGCTATAGCAGCCTCTCCCTCATCATTTCTTGCCAACACCACCCTGCTGGAGACCTGCCAGGCTGTAGGACAGCCCTCCGGTTCCCCCCGTACCAAGCACCGTGACAATAGCGTGCTTAGGCCGCAACCGCCAGCCACTCCGGTACCGCGGGCCCCGGCTGTCACCAGGCCTCACCTCAAGGGCTAGGCCCCGGTGGGGGATGTTGCATACCTATAAAGGTAAATGAGGCGGTAGGTGGATCTATAGGTCGTGAGGATAGCCCTTTTAAGGGTTATCCTCACGTCCCCAAAATTTTTTTATAACTTTTATTTGCCTCATATGTAAATTTTCTAAAAAGGCTACTGGGGCGTGGAGTAGTCGGAGCTGAGGCTACATGACACAGCTACTCCATGCCCCAGTAGCCTCTTTGACCCTCCCACCAGAAATCTTCGGCGTGCAGCTCCTCGTAGCTGAGCGTCCTCGTCTGCAAAACCTGCCGTCATGTAAGTGCGCAGAACAGCAGGCCTGCAGCTGCACGGTCACTGCTCCGAAGCCGCAGGCCTGCTGTTTTGCACATGCGCAGACGGCAGGTTTTGCAGACGAGGGAAGATTTAGAAAATTTACATATTAGGCAAATAAAAGGTCAAAATATGAAATATCTTCCTAATAGAAAATTATCAGTGGACCTGTCCTGACAAATTCACACTGCCATGGTTGGTGTGTTAATCGTGAACCATGCAGTGTCCTTTTTATGGCTGACCACCACAGTGCCAGGGAAGGGACTCCTTGCATCATAGGATATGTGTCGCTACTTACCTGTGGAGCAAAAGCTCTGAGCTGTAATCATGATAACAGTCATTGCTGTTTGTGGGGAAGCTTTCTGCATCTGGTTACAATGTTTGGCATGCTACATATATCCTTTGGATTTGATTAAGCTAAATCCACTTTTCTGTGATATATAAATTGCCAATTATTAGCTGCTGGAGAATATAAGGTTCCACATTTATTAAAGCGTTTGCGTTAGTATTCTGTCTGACTTTGCACTAGAAAGAACATGCAAACTGTTTGCACATGTATTTATAAAGTGTCTGCGCCAGTTTTATATCGCAGTTGCGTTGTGTATGACAAGACAGAAATTTGCACCTAAAAGGGTGTGTTACTGCTTAGTCGGACCGTGTGGTACAATTCTAGTGGACGTGCAGCACAATACTTTCTGTGACATATTAGGAACTGTCATGGGTGCTCCCGCGATCCCTGTCTCGGATCGCGGGCGCATCCGTGCTCCTCCGTGTGCCCCCGCTGCAGCCCAGCCACTTCACTCACCTCTCCCGGATCCTGCTCTTCCCCGGATTGTAGTGTGAGTGGGCCACCGCCTCCTAGGGCGCACGCGCGGCTCCTGACGAAAATTTAAAGGGCCAGCGCACCGCTAATTGGTGCACTGGCTGAACACCTCACCTTTAAGAATCCTGCCTTTTTCTGTGTCCCCTGCCTGATCTTTGTGCCTCACAGCCTAAGAAAAAGCTTCCTGGTGATTATTCCTGCGTTCCTGTGTCTTCCTGCGTTCCTGTGTGTCTCCGCTCCTGAGTCCTGTGTAGCCGTGTTACCCGAGTTCCTCCGTGTTGCTGTGTTCCGTGTGCCTGTGTTCCCGTTCCCACCTGCCTGGACCTCCCATTGCTGCCCCCGATTTGGACTTGACCTTGCATCTCTGCGCCTGCCCTGACCCTGCTAAGGTACCTCGACCTCGGGCTAGTCACACCTGTGGAACGACCTGGTTATATCCTGCCGCAGCAAGTTCAACCCGCTTTGCGGCGGGCTCTGGTGAAAACCAGGTGCCACTTAGACTCCAGTCCCAGGTGTCGTCTAGTTCCATCTCCCGCTGTGGTCCAGAGGATCCACTGATCCTGACAGGAATATTGTTATTGGTATTGAAAATCACACCCTCTTTTCCCATTTCAAGAAGTATCATAATAAAAGGGGCTAAAGTTTGCAGTGTTACAGTCAGTAAAAAAAGAATGGCGAGGAAGAGATTTCATGTCCAAAATGTCGAGGACTAAATCCAGATTCATATTTGAATTTAATACACTTGTCCCAGGAGAATTGAATGCGGACATGGAGTTGTTTGGGTAATATATTTATCTATAGTGTATGTGAAGTGCTAATTTGTGTGCAAAATTAATTAAATGCAAAGCTGCTTCCTCCAAATTTGAAGAAATCCAGTTTCCACAGGTAAGTAAGACAACAGCACTTTTAAGAGCTTAAAGGGAACCTACCACCACAAATCTACCTATAAAGGTAGATCGGGTGGTAGGTAGATCAATAGGACTTTTTTGGAAACTTTTATTAGATATGTAAATTTTCTTATGCGGCTACTGGGGTGTGGAGTAGCCGCATCTGAGGTTAAACAGGGTGGCTACTCCATACCCCGGTAGCCTCTTTTCTCCTTCTACTCACAATCTTCAGCGCCTAGCTCCTCATAGCTGCGCGCATGTGCAGAACAGCAGGCCCGCGCCTGCACGATCACTGCGCAGACGGCAGGATCGTCGGACGTTGTGAGTAGGAGGAGAAAAGAGGCTACCGGGGCGTGGAGTAGCCGCCCCGTGTAACCTCAGATGCGGCTACTCCACGCCCCAGTAGCTGCATAAGAAAATTTACATATAACTCACTAATAAAAGTTTGCAAAAAAGTGCGGGGACGTGAGGATTAGCTATCCTCACATCCTATTGATCCACCTACCACCCGATCTACCTTTATAGGTAGATTTGTGGTGGTAGGTTCCTTTTACAAAAAAAAACATTAAAAGTGCTTTTCATGATCCAACTCTTTTTCTTTTCCACCGGGCTTGTTGGTTACCGTCCACACCTCTTCAGAAAAAAGGTAGCGATTTTCCAATAGGTTAATCCAGTTTAGGCTCTTCCAGGAAGAGCAGATGCGTAGTTCAGATCAACAGTGACTACAAATAGCGACTTAAAAGTATTTATTATACTCACAAACACATCTAAAAAGTGCTTTGAATGTAAAATTACAGAAAACAATAGCCAGTAGACATCATCGCCCGACCTTGGGTTTCACTATATAGCTTCTTCCGGGGCATGTCTCTGGCTGCCTTCACAATTCCAATTTATCACATGTACATACTGTACATTAGAAAACACAAAACTTTTTCTATCATTAGTTCACATGTATAGTAGTGTTACACCTAAAATTTTTCTAAAATAATACCTTGAGTTTTTGTTCTTAAATTTAAATTGCCAGCTTTTTCTGTATATCACCAAACTAGACAATCACAAGTTACAAAATCTGAATCGCCATTAATGGGACCTATATCCCAAAAGCAATCATTTCTATGGTGAAAGCTATACCTCCTCACAAAAACACCTCTTCTCTATGGGAATTTTCATTATTATATAACGCTTCTACCACTCATCTTTTGCTACGGAATTTGATGGCCCTATATAAATAAAGATTATTATTATAGGAGCACCTCCCAACACCTCCCCTGTAGCCAATAATTAATCTGCCTAATTCCTATGGGATTTTACCTAGAGAAAAAAAAATAGCAGAGGGTGACATAACACAGACTATCCAATCATGGATCTGCTTCACCTCTATGGGGATTTCCTTTATACATTTCAACAAATTATTTCTATTAGTATGACACACACCTCGCTACACTCTATGGAGGTTTTCATTATCCACATCATACTTTAAACATTATATTTTAAATAATATGGGAAACACCTATTTTGTAACCAATCACAAAGCTGCCTACTGTCAATGGAATCACAGCTTTGTGATTGGCTACAAAAAAAGGTTAGCTCTGTAAAGTTTAAAATACGATCAGTAGGTTGTGGATAACGGAAACCTGTATAGAGTGGAGCTGGTCTTATGATTGGTTAAAAAGAGGGTGTTTTTCTTTTTAATAGAAATGATTTATTTAAATTTATAAAGTAAATCCCCACAAGTGAGCCAAATAAGTGATTGGATTGCCTGTGCTACGTCACCCTATGCTAATTATTTTACTCTTAATGATTGGCTACAGGGGCAGTGTGTCGCCTAGAAATAGAAGATAATTGGTAGAAGGGTTATAATGAAAATTTCCATAGAGGAGAGGTATTTTTGTGATTTTTTAAAAAAATCTTTATTGAATACAAATACAAAAGATTAAAATATAAGAGTAATGATGCAATATATTACAAACCATTATAAAAATGTGCAAAGTACAAGAGAAATTCTATAATATTACATCATATCCAATACACATTAATATACTTCCATATAACCCCCACCCACACCACCCCAGAGGCGCCAATCAGGGAGAGAAAGGGATCAAGAAAAAAAATTATATAAATAAAAAGTAAAAAGTTAATGATAATAATAATATAAAATAAATACCGTATTTTTCGGACTATAAGATGCTTCTTACTATAGGACGCACCCAAGATTTAGGCTTCCAAAAAAGCGAAAAATATATTTTACACCAATTAAAATATCCCTGTTGGTCGTACTAAAGCACAGCGCACACAGACATACATTTACACACTCAGCCCTGCATCATCCATCCACATACACACACAGCTCTGCATCATCCATCCACATACACACACACAGCTCTGCATCATCCATCCACATACACACACACAGCTCTGCATCATCCATCCACATACACACACAGCTCTGCCACTCACTGATCTCTAGGATTCTCCTACACTGGAATCTCTCTGAAAGAAGATCTCCAATTCCTCTAGAACATTCCTGGCCAGGGGGTTTTATTACCTTCCTCAGGTGGTGGCTGCTCCTCCAATCACATCTCAGCTTACAAAGCACAGGATGTAGCATCTTGCATCATACAAAATACTTAACCTCTGCCTTGCCAGGCAGGATTCACCACTGCAATATCCCCTATGTCCTATCAGGACCATGTAGTGTGATGTGGGTACATGCAGGTGGGACGTATTCGCAAACACTACCTCGCCATTGCATCGGCGAGGGTGTTGCAAGTGCTTTGAATGTAAAATTACAGAAAACAATAGCCAGTAGACATCATCGCCCGACCTTGGGTTTCACTATATAGCTTCTTCCGGGGAATGTCTCTGGCTGCCTTCACAATTCCAATTTATCACATGTACATACTGTACATTAGAAAACACAAGCACTTTTTCTATCAATAGTTCACATGTATAGTAGTGTTACACCTAAAATTTTTCTAAAATAAACACACACAGCTCTGCATCATCCATCCACATACACACACAGCTCTGCATCATCCATCCACATACACACTCAGCTCACCTATACACACTCACTCAGCTCAAATATACACACTCACTCAGCACAGCTATACACACTCACTCAGCTCACCTATACACACACACAGTTCACCTATACACACACACAGCTCAACTATACACACACACATAGCTCACCTATACACACTCACTCACTCAGCTCATCTATGCACACTCACTCAGCTCACCTATACACACTCACTCAACTCACCTATACACACTCACTCAGCTCACCTATACACACACACACACATACACTTCCCCCATTCCTCTTCTTCTCACCCTGTCCCAGCGCAGCATGACAGTATGAGACCTGCGGTGATGTAAGAACCATGTGATCAGTCACATGATTCTGACATCAGGTCCATGACCAGTAGGAGATCGGGGAGAGGTGAGATCATTATGGAGCCTCTCCTCTCTGGGAGATTGGGTGCAGCTCTATATCAGGGCATCACCCGATCTCCCTTACAGAGGTCAGGAGGATCTGGCAGTGCTGGATCCTCCTGACCTCCGGACTATAGGACGCAGGCACTTTTTAGCAATATTTTTTCTTGCTAAAAAGTGCATCTTATAGTCCAGAAAAACAACAAAAATCATAATAATAAAAATATTACCTAAAACGTTGTGGTTTCTCTAACAGACCGCACTTGCAAGTCCCTAAGTTAAAGAGACAACTGCTTACCAGGCAATAAAATTAAGCACAATCAAGTAGTGTTGAAACATTCTTTATTAGTTTTTAATTTGTATTAATCAGTTTATATAACTCAATAATACATTGTTATCAATGCTTCAGATGATTAATCTTGTGATATTGTCCCAAAATGTTGCTCAAATGATGCATGGATAACCCTTCGTAATAGGATTTCCCTCAGGGAAAAAGTGGACAATGGCACAAGGGGTTGGATTTCCGGATATAAATGGTCTTCATGAAGGAGGTCCTACATCAACATGTTTCTACTGGATGTAGACTTTCCAATGCACTAAAAAATTCAGACTTATAATTGGATTAATAAAGACTATTGTTTAAGAGCAGAGGCAAAGTGTAAGGCCTCACATTATCTATTATGGTTTCCATTTTATTTTTTCTATTGGAGGCAGCCATTTGAATTTCATCTATTAAGTTCTCTATAGACCACACTTGCAAGTCCCTAAGTTAAAGAGACAACTGCTTACCAGGTAACAACATTAAGCAGAATCAGTGCTGTTGAAATATTATTTATTAGTTTTTAAGATGTATATATAGTTTATATAACTCAATAATACACTGATATCAAAGCTTCAATAATAAATCTTGAGATAGTGCTCTCTTTCTCCCTGCAGTGGTTCTTGAGAACCACAATAACATTCAGCGCTCCCGACAGCGGAGCTTCAATGGTGAGCACGCGGCGTGCCCACAGGAACGGTCTGCGTGGCGTGTGGACGCGTGCCATAGGTTGCCATGCTGGTGTGGGTAGAGAACACTCACCTATAATGATGGTTACCTTGTCACATACAATGAACATGATGTGATTTTGTACGTTTAGCATTATGTTCTGTATAAGCTTTAAATCTACCTTAGAATATCGCACCTTGCCATGCACCATTACCCATTCCATGAACCCTTTAGTGACAGGGTTAGCACAAAGCATCTCCTGAAGCTTTCATGAAGTTCTCAAAGCTTGATGAGGTAAGACTGTTATGGTTGCCTCCTAAGTCAGACCTTTATGATGTTGACCTTGCCAAAACCATTACCCCTTCTGGGGTTTCCACGAACCTCAGGTGGACTAGGTTAGACAAAGCATTTCCTGAAGCTTCATGAAGTGCTCCAAAGCTTGAATGAGCTAGAATGAGTAAAAAAGGGAGTCCCTAAGTTAAAGAGACAACTGCTTACCAGGTAACAACATTAAGAAGAATCAAGTGCTGTTGAAATATTATTTATTAGTTTTTAAGATGTATTAGTCAGTTTATATAACTCAATAATACACTGATATCAAAGCTCGTCCCCCACAAGAAAACACCAGGATCCATCAGGAAGGATCCAGGGGCGATGGGCCGACCAAAAACCCCCCCCCGCAACGTCCACAACGCGAGTAACACCAGTAGACGAAACACATCAGGAAGGACGGACGCGGCGCCCAATCCCACACAGGCGAAGCCGAAACACCAGGCCATCAGTGCGCAGGAGGAAAAGGCGCCAGTCCCCCCCCCACAGAGGGGAACACCCAGGATCACTCAGGGAAGCAGGGACGAGTGGCAGCACCGGGTACCACCAATCAGGCGGAACACACCAGGATCATCAGGAAGGAGAACACGACGGCATCCACTCCCCACACGAGGGAGACACCAGGATCAATCAAGAAGGGGGACGAGGCGCCCACCCGTCCCCCACAGGAGAACACCCAGGATCAATCAGGAAGGAGGACGAGGCTCCACATCCCCACCAAGGAGAACACAAAGGGATCCATAGCGAAGGAGGACGAGGCACCAAGTCCCACACAGGAGAACCAGGATCCATCAGGAAGGAGGACGAGGCGCCACGTCCCCCACAGGAGAACACCAGGATCCATCAGGAAGGAGGACGAGGCTCCACGTCCCACACAGGAGAACACCAGCACCCTATACAGGAAGGGAGACGAGCGCAGTCCCCCACAGGAGAACACCAGGATCCAATCAGGAAGGAGGACGAGGCTCCACATCCCACACAGGAGAACACGAGGATCCATCAGGAAGGAGGGACGAGGCGCCACGTCCCCCACAGGAGAACACCAGGATATATCAGAGCAAGAGGGACGACACGGCACGACAGTCCCCCTCAGGAGAAAACCAGGATCCCATTCAGGAAAGTGAGGGACAAGGAAACAGAAAGCGCAACACGGTGACGACCCTAGGAAGCAAGGGAGAGGGGTCAATCCCGCAGCGAAACAGAGAAACTGAAACGGATCATTTCAGGAAGGAGGACATGGCGCCAGCCCCCACAGGAGAAACCAGGATCAACATCATGGAAGAGCGAAAGACGAGGCGGCACGTTTACACAGAGAACACAAAGGAAATATATCAGGAAGGAGGACGAGTGACGCTCACGTCGCCCACACCAGAGGGAAACAACCTGCTTGGAGGAAGAACACCCCCAGGATCATCAGGGAAGGAAGAACCAAGGCGCGACCACGTCCCCCCACAGTGAGCGCAACACCAGAAACCAGGCTACCCCAGGAAGGCGGACGAGCAGACAAGTCCCCCACAGGACGGAGATTAACCAGGATCCATCAGGATATGGAGAGGAACAGCACAGAGCCACGTCCCCCACAGGCAGAAAACACCAGCGAAGGGGGGTTCGAGGTACGACACTCCTCCCCCCACACCAGGAGAACAACAGGATCCCTCACAGGAAGGAGTACGAGGGCTCACGTCCCACACAGGAGAACACCAGGATCCATCAGGAAGGAGGACGAGGCGCACGTCCCACAGGAGAACACCAGGATTCAATCAGGACAGGGAGGACGAAGGCGCCACGTCCCCACAGGAGAACACCAGGATCCATCAGGAAGGGGGTCGAGGTACGACCTCCCACACAGGAGAACACCAGGATCCATCAGGAAGGAGGACGAGGTGCCACGTCCCACACAGGAGAACACCGGGATCATATCAGGAGGAGGGGCGACGAGCGAGCGCCAGTCCCACACAGGAAAGTGAACCAAGGATCCATCAGGAAGGAGGACGAGGCGAGCCCCCGTCTGTACACAGGAGAACGAGAAACACCCAGATCCATCAGGGAAGGAGGACAAGGCCCAATCCCCACACCCAGGAGAAAAACCAAGGATTTTCCATCAGGGAAGAGAGGGACCGAGGCTCCACATCACACACAGGAGAAACGATCCGGTAGACACAGCAAAGGACAAAGCGCTCTAGTGGCGAAAGAAGAGAGGATTTCCAGCAGAATCCCCGTATTTTCTCAGTTGCTCCCCCCCTCACGTCCCCCACCCCCCCCTCCCCGCTCCCCCCTCGCCTCCCCACCACCCCCACCACTCACCCACTATCCCCCCCCTAGCCCCCATGATCCCCCACCCACCCCAGAAACCCCCCTCCCCCGGACTTCCCACCCAAACCCACAAACCCCCCCCCTTGCCCCCATCCCCCCCCGCCCCCACCCCCCCCACCCCTCCCACTCCCCCCCCCCCCTCCAGTGCCAGCCCTAGCTAAAAGTGTGAAATGGGCCCCTAGAAAAGGAAAAATAAGCCGCCGTGTAGTAGAAAAAGGTGCTATGTGAAAAGCTGTGAACATGAAAAATGATGTCGTTCTCCACCTCCCCCCCCACCCATTGCTACTTCTCCCCCCCCTCCCACGGAACCCACCTTTGGGCCACACTAACCTCTCCAACTCCCACGACACCCCCCAATCCGGCTCCCCCCATACACCTTTCTCATCCTCTCGAGTCCCAACCCACTCGCACTCCCCTCTTCCCCCGCCCGGGAGGACGACCTTCCCTCCCCCCCTCCCCTACCCCCCCCCCCTCCCCTTCTCCGGGTGGACCTTCCCCCCGGCAAGCGGCCCACCACGCCACTCCCCCCCCCCCCAGCCTCTCCCCCCCACCCCCTTACCAACCCCCCCCCCCACCCCCCCTCGCACCCCTCCCCCCCCCCCCGGCCGCTTCCGCCCGTCCTTTCCCCTTCTCCTCTTCACCCCATAAAGAGGGGCAGGCCGATAAAGAGGATCTCCCCCGAATCTACCCTACCCACTCACACGAGCAGATACGAAAGGACAAAGGAAGAAGGTAGGTAATCGTTTAAAGTAGAATAATGGTATAAAGGTAAGTTTAATGGATGCTATATGGATTTAGAATGGTCGTGGGAGACTTGGGGTGGTGAATAGGATGTAATTTGTATGATGCGGGGAGGGACAACGCCCGATTGAAATAATAATATTAATGGGGTCATGGCAAGGAAGACATGGGTCATAGAGGCAAAGGTTCCACGAAGGTCAAGTATCTCTAAGGTCTAAACTGTATCAAAGGCTTGATCAGCAGAACCAAGAACATAATGCTAATAAATACAGAAAAAACCAGTAAAACCGACCATCATGCTCATTGTGCTCCTCCGGACAAACCCCGCCGGCCGATAGCCCCCGCAGGTACCAAAGACGGAAGAATAGATACACAGGTGAGTCTGTGGCAGGGTTTTTTTGAGAGGGGTTCCCTGTTATTCCCTACCCCATCCCCTTTATAAACTGCGTTAAAACATTTTTATCAGGTTTTGGGGAAAGGGGGCGCGAAGGGGGGGGGAAAACAATGCCGTAATTAAGGAAGAAGACAAGACATAATCTAGACACCACTCATCCCCAACCCCAATGTTATCAGTGAGAGTACAGTCAGCCTGAGATGTTTGCCTCTGCTCTTAAACAATAGTCTTTATTAATCCAATTGTAACGAATATTTTTTAGTGCATTTTTTAGTGGCATCAGTGCGTCAAGCTAGAAACATGTATCTAGATAGTAGTACCTCCTTCCTGAGTGCATTAAGATCCTTAAATCCAACCCCCTGTGCCATTGTCCACTTTTGCCCCTAAGTGAAATCCTATTAAATTGGGTAAACCATGCATCATTGATCAACATTTTAGGACAATCACAAAGTATCATCTGAAGTTTGATATAACTGTATTATTGAGTTATGTATACTGATTAATACATATAAAAATGAATAAAGAATATTTCAAAACCCACCTGATTCTGCTAATGTTATTACCTGGCATGCAGTGTCTCTTTAACTTAGGACTTGCAAGTGCAGTCTATAAAAGAAGCTTGATAGATGAAATTCAAAATGGCTGCCCCAGAAGAAACACATGTGAAAATGGCTGCCTCTTAAAAAAATATAAATGGCCACATCATAGATAAAAGTGAGACTAATTTGTATACAATAGAACACTACATGTGTCACAGTAAAGTTCCTTGGAAACTGGGGCCATGACATATAAAGGGTCTGAACTAGGTGGCAGCATGACAGTCTTACTGCTCATTCAAGCTTGGAGCTTTCATGAAAGCATCAGGAGATGCTTGTGCTTATTGTCACTGAGGGTTCAAGGAACCCAGAAGGGGTAATAGGTCATGGCAAGGGCGATAATCTAAGGTAGATTTAAAGCTTATAGCAGAAAATAATGCTAACGTACAAAAGTCACATCATGTTCATTGTATGTGACAGGTAACCATCAGTATAGGTGAGTGTTTCCTTACCCATCCTCATAGTACTGTTTACAAATATGTTTTGGGGCATATTGTCTGAAGTACAAAGACATGATCTAGACACCATTCATCCCAACCCATGTATCAGTGGAGAGTACAGTCAGCCTGAGACGTTTGCCTCTGCTCTTAAACAATAGTCTTTATTAATTCAATGTAAGTCAGAATTTTTTAGTGCATTGGAAGGTCTACATCCAGTAGAAACATGTACTAGATGTAGGACCTCCTTCCTGAAGTGCATTAAGATCCTTAAATCCATCCCCTTGTGCTATTGTCCACTTTTTCCCTAGTGAAATCCTATTAAGTAAGGTTAACCATGCATCATTGAGCACATTTTAGGACAATATCTCAAGATTTATATATTGAAGCTTTGAATCCGTGTATTATTGAGTTATATAAACTGACTAATACATCTTAAAACTAATAAATAATATTTCAACAGCACTTGATTCTTCTTAATGTTACCTGGTAAGCAGTGTCTCTTTAACTTAGGGACTTGCAAGTGTGGTCTATAAGAGAGAGCTTAATAGATGAAATTCAAAATGGCTGCCTCCAATAGAAAAAAAATAAAATGGAAACCATCATAGATAAATGTGAGGCCAATTTCATAAAATAGAAACCTACATGTGTCACAGTAAAGTTCCTTGGATACTGGGGCTATGACATCATTAAGGGTCTGACTTAGGTGGCAGACATACAGTTTTACTGCTCATTCAAGCTTGGGCACTGTCATGAAAGCTTCAGGAAATGCTGTTACCTAGTCACCTGAGGGTTCGTGGAAACCCCAGAAGGGTAATGGTTAATGGCAAGGTCAACATATAAAGGGTCTGACTTAGGAAGGCAACCATAAACGTCTTACCGCTAATCAAGCTTTGGAGAACTTCATGAAAGCTTCAGAGATGCTTTGTGCTACCCCTGTCACTAAAGGGTCATGGAAGGGTAATGGGTCATGGCAAGGTCGAATAAAAAAAATTCTTTATTAGTTTTTAAGATGTATTAATCAGTTTATATAACTCAATAATGCACTGATATCAAAGCTTCAAATAATAAATCTTGAGATATTGTCCTAAAATGTTGCTCAAATGATGCATGGTTAACCTTACGTAATAGGATTTCACTTAGGGCAAAAGTGGACAATAGCACAAGGGGATGGATTTAAGGATCTTAATGCACTTCAGGAAGGAGGTCCTACATCTAGATACATGTTTCTACTGGATGTAGACCTTCCAATGCACTAAAAAAATTCTGACTTACAATTGAATTAATAAAGACTATTGTTTAAGAGCAGAGGCAAACGTCTCAGGCTGACTGTACTCTCCACTGATAACATTGGGGTTGGGGATGAATGGTGTCTAGATCATGTCTTGTACTTCAGACAATATGCCCCAAAACATATTTGTAAACAGTACTATAGAGGATGGGGTAAGGGAAACACTCACCTATATCTGATGGTTACCTTGTCACATACAATGAACATGATGTGACTTTTGTACGTTTAGCATTATGTTCTGCTATAAGCTTTAAATCTACCTTAGAGTATCGACCTTGCCATGACCTATTACCCCTTCTGGGGTTCCCTTGAACCCTCAGGTGACAAGATAAGCACAAAGCATCTCCTGATGCTTTCATGAAAAGCTCCAAAGCTTGAATGAGCAGTAAGACTGTCATGGCTGCCACCTAAGTCAGACCCTTTATGATGTCATGGCCCCAGTTTCCAAGGAACTTTACTGTGACACATGTAGTGTTCTATTGTATACAAATTAGTCTCACTTTTATCTATGATGGTGGCCATTTATATTTTTTTCTAAAGAGGCAGCCATTTTCACATGTTTTTTCTGGGGCAGCCATTTTGAATTTCATCTATCAAGCTTCTTTTATAGACTGCACTTGCAAGTCCCTAAGTTAAAGAGACAACTGCATGCCAGGTAATAACATTAAGCAGAATCAGGTGGTGTTGAAATATTCTTTATTCATTTTTAATATGTATTAATCAGTATACATAACTCAATAATACATTGATATCAAAGCTTCAGATGATAAATCTTGTGATATTGTCCTAAAATGTTGATCAAATGATGCATGGTTTACCCAATTTAATAGGATTTCACTTAGGGCAAAAGTGGACAATGGCACAAGGGGTTGGATTTAAGGATCTTAATGCACTTCAGGAAGGAGGTACTACATCTAGATACATGTTTCTACTGGATGTAGACCTTCCAATGCACTAAAAAAATTCTGACTTACAATTGGATTAATAAAGACTATTGTTTAAGAGCAGAGGCAAGCATCTCAGGCTGACTGTACTCTCCACTGATAACATTGGGGTTGGGGATGAGTGGTGTCTAGATTATGTCTTGTTCTTCAGGCATATTCCCCAAAAACATAAATGTTAACAGTTATAAAGGGGATGGGGTAGGGAAAACACTCACCTTTATCTGATGCTTACCTTGTCATACACAATGAGCATGATGTGACTTTTCTGTGTTTAGCATTATGTTCTGCTATAAGCTTTACATTTACCTTAGAGAATTGACCTTGCCATGACCCATTACCCCTTTCTGGGGTTTCCACGAATCCTCAGGTGACAAGTTTAGCACAAAGCATTTCCTGAAGCTTTCATGAAGTGCTCCAAAGTTTGAATGAGCAGAAAGACTGTCATGGCTGCCACCTAAGTCAGACCCTTTATGATGTCATGGACCCAGTTTCCAAGGAACTTTACTGTGACACATGTAGTGTTCTATTTTATGTAAATTGGCCTCACATTTATCTATGATGGTTTCCATTTTTATTTTTTTCTATTGGAGGCAGCCATTTTGAATTTCATCTATTAAGCTTCTCTTATAGACCACACTTGCAAGTCCCTAAGTTAAAGAAACAACTGCTTACCAGGTAACAACATTAAGCAGAATCAAGTGCTGTTGAAATATTATTTATTAGTTTTTAAGATGTATTAATCAGTTTATATAACTCAATAATACACTGATATCAAAGCTTCAAATAATAAATCTTGAGATATTGTCTCTCTTCTCCCTGCAGTGGTTTCTATGAGAACCACAATAACATTCAGCGCTCCCGACAGCCGGAGCTTCAATGGTGACAGCGCGCGTGCCCACAGGAACGGCTCTGCGTGCCGCGTGTGGCACGCGTGCCATAGGTTTGCCATCGCTGGGGTAGGAGAAACACTCACCTATATATGATGGTTACCTTGTCACATACAATGAACATGATGTGACACCCTGTCAAGATGTCATACCCCAGTATCCAAGGAACTTTACTGTGCACATGTAGTTTTCTATTTTATGTAAATTGGCCTCACATTTATCTATGATTGTTCCATTTTTATTTTTTCTATTGGAGGCAGCCATTTTGATTTCATCTATTAGCTTCTCTTATAGACCACCCTTGCAAGTCCCTAAGTTAAAGAGACAACTGCTTACCAGGAACAACATTAAGAAGAATCAAGTGCTGTTGAAATATTTATTTATAGTTTTTAAGTTAGTAGTATATGATGGTTACCTTGTCACATACAATGAACATGATGTGACTTTTTTACGTTTAGCATTATGTTCTGCTATAAGCTTTAAATCTACCTTAGAATATCGACCTTGCCATGACCCATTACCCATTCCATGAACCCTTTAGGTGACAGGGTTAGCACAAAGCATCTCCTGAAGCTTTCATGAAGTTCTCCAAAGCTTGAATGAGCGGTAAGACTGTTATGGTTGCCTCCTAAGTCAGACACTTTATGATGTTGACCTTGCCATTAACCATTACCCCTTCTGGGGTTTCCACGAACCCTCAGGTGACTAGATTAGCACAAAGCATTTCCTGAAGCTTTCATGAAGTGCTCCAAGCTTGAATGAGCAGTAAAACTGTCATGTCTGCCACCTAAGTCAGAACCCTTGATGATGTCATAGCCCCAGTATCCAAGGAACTTTACTGTGACACATGTAGTGTTCTATTTTATGTAAATTGGCCTCACATTTATCTATTATGGTTTCCATTTTTATTTTTTCCTATTGGAGGCAGCCATTTTGAATTGTCATCTTTAAGCTTCTCTTATAACACACTTTGCAAGTGCCCTAGTTAAAGGAACAACTGCTACCAGGTAAACAACATTAGCAGACTCATTGCTGTTTGAAATATTATTTATTAGTTTTCATATGTATTAATCAGTTTATATAACTCAATATACACGGATATCAAAGCTTCAAATAATAAATCTTGAATATTGTCCCTAAATGTTGCTCAAATGATTCATGGTTAACCTTAACGTAATGGACTTTCACTTAGGAAAAGTGACAATAGCAGCAAGGGATGGATTTAAGGATCTTAATGCCCTTCAGGAAGATGTCCTACATCTAGATACATGTTTCTACGGGATGTAGACCTTCCAATGCACTAAAAAAATTTCGGACTTACAATTGAATTAATAAAGACATTGTTAAAGAGCATAATGCAACGTCTCAGCTGACTGTACCTCCACTGATAACATGGGGTTGGGGATGACTGGGGTCTACGATCATGTCTATGTCCTTCAGACAATATGCCCCCCCAAACATATTTTAACAGTACATAGAGGAATGTGGTAAGGGAAACACTCACCTTTATCTTGCTTACCGTGTCCTACACAATTAGCCTATGTTACTTTTCTGTGTTTAGCATATTTTCTGCTATAAGCCTTTACAATTTACCTTAGAGTATTGACCTTCCATGACCCATTACCCCTTCTGGGTGTTTCCACGAACCTCGGTGACAAGTTTAGCACAACATTTCCTGAAGCTTTCAGAAGTCTCCAAAGTTTGAATGAGCAGAAAGACTGTCATGGCGCCACCTCAGTTCAGACCTTTATGATGTTCATGGACCCAGTTCCAGAGGAACTTTACTGTGACCATGTAGTGGTTCTATTTATGTAAATTGGCCTGCACATTTATCTATGATGTTGTCCATTTTTATTTGTTCTATTGGAGGCAGGCCATTTTTGAATTTCATTCTATTAAGCTTCTCTTATAGACCACCAATTGCAGTCCCTAAGTTAAGAACGACTGCTTACCAGGTAACACCCATTAAGCAATCAGTGCTGTAATACTATTTATTGTTTTTAGATGTATTATCATTTATATAACTCAATATACCCTGATATCAAAGCTTCAAATAATAAAGCTTGAGATATTGTGTCTCTCTTCTCCCTGCGTGGTTTCTATGAGCACCACATAACATTCGCTGCTCCCTACAAGCCGGAGCCTTCAATTGTGACAGCGCGCTGCCACAGGAACGGCTCTGCGTTCCGCATGTGGCCGCTTGCCATAGTTCGCCATCGTCTGGGGTATGAGAAACACTCACCTCTATATGATGGTTAGCTTGTCATTACATGAACATGATGTGAGCTGTTATGTACGTTAGCATTATGTTCTGCTATAGCTTAAATCTACCTTAGATATCGACCTTGCCATGACCCATTACCATTCCATGAACCCTTTAGGTGACAGGGGAGCACAGCATCTCCTGAACTTTCATTAACGTTCTCAAAGCTTGATGAGTGGTAAGACTGTTATGGTTGCCTCCTATATCAGACCCTTTTGATGTGGACCTTTGCCAGTAACCCTTACCCCTTCTTGGGTGTTCCACGAACCCTCGGTGATAGGTTAGCACAAAGCATGTCCTGAAGCTTTCATGAAGTGCTTCCAAAGCGTGATTAGTCAGTAAAACTGTTGTCTGCCACCTAAGTCAGACAGACCCGTTATGATGTCATAGCCCAGTATCCCAGAACGTTACTGTGACACTGTAAGTGTTCTATTTTTATGTAAATTGGCCGCACATTTCTATGAGGGTTCCATTTTTATATTTTTTTTCTATTGAGGCAGCCATTTTGAATTTCATCTATTAAGCTGTCTCTTATAAGACCACACTGCAAGTCACTAAGTTAAAGAGACACTGCTTACCAGGTAACAACATTAAGCAGAATCACGTGCGTTGAAATAATTAGTTTATTATTTTTAATAATGTATTAATCGTTTATATAACCAATAATACACTTTATCAAGCTTCAATAATAAATCTTGAGATAGTGGTCCTAACAATGTTGCTCAAATATGCATGGTTAACCTTACGTATAGATTCACTAGGGCAAAAGTGGACAATAGCACAAGGGGATGGATTTAAGGATCTTAAGCACTTCAGGAAGGTCTGTCCCACATCTAGATACAGTTTCTACGGGATGTAGACCTTCAATGCACTAAAAAAATTCTGACTTACAATTGAATTAATAAGACGTTATTGTTAAGAGGCCGATGCCAACCGTCTCTCAGGCTGACTGTACTCTCCACTGATAACATTGGGTGGGGATGATGGTGTCTAGATCATGTCTTGTACTTCAGACAATATGGCCCCAAAATACATATTTGTAAACGTACGTAGAGGATGGGGTAAGGGAAACACTCACCTATATCTGATGGTTACCTTGTCACATCCAATGAACATGATGTGACTTTTTTACGTTAGCATTATGTTCTGCTATAAGCTTTCAATCTACCTAGAGTACGACCTTGCCGTGACCTATTACCCCTTCTGGGTTCCCTGAACCCTCAGGTGCAAGATAAGCACAAATCATCTCCTGATTGTCTTTCATGAAAAGCTCCAAAGCTTGATGAGCAGTAGACTTTCATTGCTGCCACCTAAGTCACCCTTATGATGTCATGCCCCAGTTTGCCAGGAACGTGACTGTGACACAGGTAGGTTCTATTGTATACAAATTAGTCTCACTTTATCTAGATTGTGGCCATTTATATTTTTTTTCTAAAGAGGCAAGCATTTTCACAGTGTTTCTTCTTCTTGCTGGGTCATCCAAGCCATTTTTGAATTTCATCTAGCAGCTTCTTTTATAAGACGGCACTGCAAGTCCCTTAAGTTAAAGAGACACTGCATGCCATGTACTAACATTAAGCAGAATCAGTGGTGTTGAATATTCGTTTATTCATTTTTAATATTATTAATCAGTATACCATAACTAATAATACATTGTATATCAAAGCTTCAGAGATAACTCTTGTTAGATTGTCCTAAATGTTGATCAAAGGAGGCTGGTTTACCCAATTTAATAGGATTTCACTTAGGGCAAAGTGGGAACAATAGCACAAGGGGTTTGTATTTAAGGATCTTAAATGCACTTCAGGAAGGAGGTATACCTCTAATACATGTTTCTAACTGGATGTAGACCGTCCAATGCACTAAAAACTTCTGACTTACAAGTTGATTAATAAAGACTATTGTGTTAAGACAAATGCAACATCTCAGGCTGACTGTATCTCCCTGATAACATTGGGTTTGGGGGATGATGTACTAGATTAGTGTCTTGTCCTTCAGGTCATGTTCCCAAAAACCTAAATGTTTACAGTTATAAAGGGATGGGGGTAGGGACACACCACCTTTCTCTGAATTCTTACTCTTGTCAGACACAATTGGGGCAGATGACCTTACCCGGCCATTCGTCGATCCAGCGGCGCTTCTCCTCTGCACAGAGTCGGGTCCGGCTGGAGTTAAGAATGTGTTCCCTTCCTGCCGTCCACCAGGTGGCGCTGCGCGCCGAAAATAAGCTTAACGCCCCGGAAGGCACCATCCCATAGCAGGTGAAGGTAGCGCTTCCAAGCGACCATTTCGGTTTTTAAATGCGGTCGGTTTTTCCGAATACGTCGGGTTGTCGTTCGGCCACGCCCCCTCCCGATTTCTGGGTCGGCGGCATGCCGCCCCGATTCGCCACAATCTCTCGCGTGCACCAAAAACCCCTGCAATTCAGTACAAGCGGCGCAAATCGTAAATATTCGGTAACACATCAAGAAACGCGAATCGGGCCCTTAGTAATGACCCCCAATGAGCATGATTTGACTTTCTGTTTTTATCATTAGTTTCTGCGATAGCTTTATACATTTACCTTAGAAAATTGACCTTGCCATGACCCATTCACCCCTTTCTGTGTTTCCAAACAACCCTCAGGTGACAAGTTAGCACAAATCATTTCCTGAAGCGTTCATGAAGTGCTACAAATTTGAATAGCAGAAGACTGTGATGGCTGCCACCTAAGTCAGACCCTTTATGATGTCATGGACCCATTTTCCAAGGCCTTGACTGTTACACACGTAGTGTTCTATTTTATTAATTTGGCCGTCCACATTTATCTATGATGGTTTCCATTTTTATTTTATTCTATTGGATGCAGCCATTTTGATTTCTCTATTAGCTCTCTTAAGACCACACTTGCCAGTCCCTAATTTAAAGAGAACGCCTGTCTTACCGGTTACAACATAAGGTCAAATCAAGTGCTGTTGAAATATTATTTATTATTTGTATTAGTCATTTTATATAACGCATAATACACTGATATCAAAGCTTCAAATAATATCTTGAGATATTGTCCAAAATGTTTGCTCAAAATTGATGCCAGGTTAACCTTACTTAATATGGATTTCACTTAGTGGAAAATGACAATAAGCCCAATTGGATGGATTTAATCTTAATTCACTTCAGGAAGGAGGTCCTACATCTATAGACATTTTTCTACTGGATGTAGACCTTCCATGCCCTAAAAAATTCTGACTTACAATTGAATTAATAAAGACTATGGTTTAAGATCATAGGCAGCAACGCTCAGGCTGACTGTAAGTCTCCACGGATAACTTGGGGGTTTTGGGATGATGGTGTCTAGATCATGTCTTGTACTTCCACAATATTCCCCAAAACATATTTGGTAAAAAGTACTATACGAGGATGGGTAGGGAAACCTCAACCTTAACACATGATGTGAACCTGAGTCACAGGATTAACATGATGGACTTTTGTACGTTAGCATTATGTTCGCAAAGCTGTAATCTACCTAGAGATCGACCTTGCCATGACCTATTACCCCTTTGGGGTCCCTGACCCCAGGTTGACGAAGGATAATCCAGCCCAAAGCATTCTCCTTATTGCTTTCATGAAAAGCGCCAAAGCTTGATAGCATTAAACTGTCTGGCTGCCACCTAAGTCAGACACCTTAATGATGTCCATGGCCCCAGTTTTTCCAAGGAACTTTACTGTGACCCATGTGTGTTCTAGTGTATCCAATTAGTCTCACTTTTATCTATGATGGTGGCCATTATATTTTTTTCTAAAGAGGCATCCATTTTCACTGTTTCTTTCTTCTGGGGCAGCCATTTGGATTTCATCTATCAAGGCTTCTTTTATAGACTGCACTTGGCAAGTCCCTACGTTACAAGAGCAACTGCATTCCAGGGAATACATTAAGCCGAATCATGGGTGGTGGAATTATTCTTTAGTTTATTCATTTTAATATGTAGTAATCAGTATACATAACTCAATGAATACATTGATATCAAAGCTCAGTGATAAATCTGGGATATTGTCCTAAATTGTTGATCAATGATGCATGGTTTACCCAATTAATATGATTTCACTTAGGGCAAAAGTGGACCATGGCACAAGGGGGGGTTGGCTTTAAGGATCTTAATGGCCTCAGGAAGGAGGTACTCTAACATCGAGATACATTTTTCTAGCTGTATGTAGACCTTCCAATTCCCTAAAAAGAAAAATGCTGACTTACAATTGGATTAATAAAGCTATTGTGTAAGAGCAGAGCAAACATCTCGGCTGACTGTCACTCTCCACTGATACATGGCTGTTGGGGATGATGGTAACTAGATTAGGTCTGTCCTTCAGGCAATGTTCCCCAAAAACATAAATGTTTCACAGTTACTAAAGGGATTGCGGGTAGGGAAAACACTCACCTATTCTGATGCTTACCTTTCATCACAATAGCAGGATTGATTACTTTTCTGTGTTTAGCATTATGTTTCTGCTATAAGCTTTACCTTTTACCTTAGAGCAAATGGACCTTGCCATGACCCATTACCCCTTCTGGGGTTTTCCACTAACCCTCAGGTGACAAGTTTAGCAGCACGCATTTCCTGAAGCTTTTCATGAAGTGCTCCAAGTTGATGAGCAGAAAGACTGTGTCATGGCTGCCACCCTAAGTCAGACCCTTTAATGATGTCAGGGACCCAGTTGTCCTCCAAGGAACTTTACTGGACAACATGTAGTGTTCTATGTAATGTAAATGCCTCACATTTTATCTAATGATGGTTTCCATTTTTTAATTTTTTCTATGGAGGCCCATTTGAATGCATCTTCTATTAACTTCTCTTATAGACCACATTGCAAGTCCTAAGTTAAAGAGACGAACTGCTTACCAGGTACAACATTAAGCAGAATCAAGCTGTTAATATTATTTTATTAGTTTTTAAGATGTATTAAATCAGTTATTAACTCAATAATACCTTATATCAAAGCTTCCAAATAATAAACTTGAGATATTGTCTCTCTTCTTCTCCTGCAGGGTTTCTATGAGAACGCACAATAACATTCAGCGTGCTCCCAAGCCGGAGCTTCAATTGTGACACAAAAGCGGCTCGTGCCCACAGAACGCTCTGCGTGTCCGCTGTGGCACCGTGCCATAGGTTCGCCATCGCTGGGGTAGGAGAAACAACGCACCTATCTATGAGGTTACCTTGCATATACAATGAACATGATTTGACTTTGTACGTTTAGCATTATGTTTCCTGCTATAAACTTTAAATCTACCTTAATATCGACCTTGCATGACCCATTACCTCTCATTTCCATGAACCCTTTAGGTACAGGTGCACAAAGCATCTCCTGAGAGCTTCAGAAGTTTCTCCAAGCTTGAAGGAGCGGTAAAGACTTTTATGTTGCCTCCTAGTCCAGACTTGAGGATGTTGACCTGGCAATTAACCATTTACCCCTCTGGGGTTTCCACGAACCCTCAGGTGACTAGGTACACAAGCATTTCCTGAAGCTTTTCCATGAAGTGCTCCAAGCTTGAATGAGCAGTAAAACTGTCATGTCTGCACCTAAGTCAGACCCTTTAGAATGTCCTAAGCCCCAGTATCCAAGGAACTGTACGGTACCTGTAGTGTTCTATTTTATGTAAAATTGGCCTCACATTATCTATGATGGTTTCCATATTATTTTCTTCTATTGAGGCAGCCATTTTGATTGCATCTATTAAGCTTCTCTTATAGACCACACGCAAGTCCCGAAGTAAATTAAAGAACAACTGCTATACCAGGTAACACCACATTAGAAAATGCAAGTGCTGGTTAAAATATATTATTTATTAGTTTTTAAGATGTATCATAGTCAGTTTATATAACCAATAATACACTGATTCAAGCTTCAAATAATAAAATTCTTGAGATATTGTCCTCAAATGTTTGCTCAATGATGCATGGTTAACCTTACTTAATAGGATTTCACTTAGGGAAAAAGTGGACAATACACAAGGGGATGGATTAAGATCTTAATGCACTGCAGGAAGGAGTCCACATCTAAGACATGTTTCTACTGTATGTGCCCGCCAATGCACTAAAACTTCTGACTTACATTGAATTAATAAGACTATTGTTTAAGAGTCAGAGGCAAACGTCTCAGGCTGACTGATCTCCCACTTATAACATTGGGGTTTAGGGATTGAATGGTGTCTAATCATTTCTTGTACTTCATACAATATGCCCCAAACATATTTGTAAAAAGTACTATAGAGGATGGGGTAAGGAACACTCACCTATATCTGATGGTTCCTTGTCACATACAATAGAACATATGTGACTGTTTTTATACGTTGAGGCATTATGTGCTGCTATAACTTTAAATCTACCTTAGAGTGCGCTCCTTTCCATGACTATTACCCTTCTGGGGTTCCCTTGAACCCTCAGGTGACATCATAAGCACAAACATCTCCTGATGCTTCATAATGAAAAGCTGCTCAAAGCTTGAATGCGCAGTAAGACGGTCATTTCGCCATCTAATCAGACCTTTAGGATGTCATGGCCCCATTTTCCAAGGAACTTTACTGACACATGTATGTTCGATTTTATACAATTAGTCTCACTTTTATCAGATGGTTGCCAGTGTATATTTTTTTTTCTAATATGGGGGGGGAGGGGGGCAGCCATTTCACATGTTCTTCTGGGCGCCATTTTGAATTTCCATCTATCAAGCTTCTTTATAAGACTGCAATTGGCAATCCCTAAGTTAAAGAGACACTGGCCATGCCATTAATAACATTAAGCAGACAGTGGTGTTGAAATATCTTTATTCTTTTTAATATGTATTAATCTATAACATACTCAATAATACATTGATACAAAGCTTCAGATGTAAATCTTGTGATATTGTCCTAAAATGTGGTTCAATGATGCATGGTTTACCCAATTGAATAGGATTCACTTAGGGCAAAAGTGGACAATTGTCACAAGGGGTTGGGGATTTAAGGATCTTAATTCACTTCAGGCAGAGGTACTACATCTAGATACATGTTCTACTGGATGTAATGACCTTCAATGCACTAAAAAAATTCTGACTTACAATTGGATAATAAAGACTATTTTTAAGAGCATATGCAAACATCTCAGCTGAACTGTACTCCCAGCTGATAACTTGGGGTTGGGGGGAGGGTGTCTAGATGATGGTCTTGTTTCCTATCAGTGCAGGTTCCCCAAAACATAAGTTAACAGTTAGTTAGGGAGTGGATGTGTGGTATGGAGGGAACCCTCACCTGTATCTGATGTTACCTGTCATACCCATGACAGGATGTGACTTTTCCTGTGTTTAGCATTAGTTCTGCTATAAGCGTCACATTTACCTTAGAGTATTGACCTTGCAGGACTCCTGACCCTCTTCTGGGGTTTCCAGAACCCTCGGTGACAATTTTAGCACAAAGCATTTCCTGAAGCCTTTCATGCAGTCTCCAAAGTTTGAATGATATTAAGACGTCATGGCTGTCCACCCTAATTCCGACCCTTTATGAAGTCATGACCCACCAGTTCCAAGGAACTTACTGTTACACATGTATGGGCTATTTTAGGTAAATTGGCCTCACATTTATCTATGATGGTTCCATTTTTATTTTCTAGTGAGGCAGCCATTTTGACTGTCATCTATAAGCTTCTCTCTTATAGACCCGCACACTTCCATCCTAAGTTAAAGAGACAGAACCTGCTTCCCAGTAACAACATTATAGCAGAATCAAGGCTGTTGAAATATTATTTATTAGTTTTTTAAGATGTATTAATCATTTATATAACTCCATATAACACTGATATCAAAGCTTCAATAGAAATCTGAATAGTGTCTCTCATTCTCCTGCAGTGGTTTCATGAGAACCACAATAACATTCAGCGCTCTCCCCACAAGCCGGAGCTTCATGTTGACGCACGCGTGCCCACAGGAACGGCTCTGCTGCCGCAATGTGGCACGTGTGCCATAAGTCGCCATTGCTGGGGTATGAGAATAATCACCTATAAATGATGGTTTACCATTGTCACATACAATGAACATGATGTGACTTTGTACTTTAGCGCATTCTTTGTGGGCTATAAGCTTTAAATCTACTTATAATATTGACCTTTTGCCAGGACGCATTACCCATTCCATGAACCCTTATGTGGACAGGTAGCACAAAGCATCTCCTACTCATGAAGTTCTCCAAAGCGGAATGAGCGTTAAGACTGTTATGGTTTCCTCCTAAGTCAGACCCGTATGATGTGACTTGCCATTAACCATTACCCCTTCTGGGGTTTCCACGAACCTCAGTGACTAGGTTAGCACAAAGCATTTCCTGAAGCTTTCAGGAAGTGCTCCAAAGCTTGAATGAGCATACAAACTGTCATGTCTGCCACCTAAGTCAGACCCTTTATTCTGTCAAATAGCCCCCGTTCGAAGGAACTTTACTGTGCACATTTAGTGGTTTCTATTTTATGTAAATTGGCCGCACATTTTCTATGATGTTTCCCATGTTTATTTTTTTTCTATTGGAGGCAGCCGTTTTGAACTTCATCATCTATTAAGCTTCTCTTATAGAACCACACTTGCAAGTACCCTAAGTTAAAGAGACAACTGCTTACCACGGTAAAACATTAAGCGAATCAAGTGATGTTTTAATATTATTATTAGTTAGTTTTGTAATAGGTAGTAATCAGTTTAGATACTCAATAAACATTGATATCAAAGCTTCAAATAATAAATCTTGAGATAGTGACTCTCTCAGTGGTTTCTATGAGAACCACAATAACATTCAGCGCTCCCGACAGCCGGAGCTTCAATGGTGACAGCGCGCGTGCCCACAGGAACGGCTCTGCGTGCCGCATGTGGCACGCGTGCCATAGGTTCGCCATCGCTGGGGTATGAGAAACAGTCACCTATATATGATGGTTACCTTGTCACATACAATGAACATGATGTGACTTTTGTACTTTTAGCATTATGTTCTGCTATAAGCTTTAAATCTACCTTAGAATATCTAATATTCAACAGCAACGTGATAAATAACTGCTACACTTGTTACCTGGTAAGCATTGTCTCTTACTTAGGGACTTGCAAGTGTGGTCTATAAGAGAGCTTATAGATGAAATTCAAAATGGCTGCCTCCAATAGCAAAAATAAAAATGGAAACCATCATAGATAATGTGAGGCCAATTTACATAAAATAGAACACTACAATGTTCACAGTAACAGTTCTTGGATACTTGGGCTATGCACCATCATAAGGGTCTGACTTAGGTCTGAAGACGCTCATTCAAGCTTTGGAGCACTTCATGAAAGCTTCGGAAATGCTTGTTGCTACCTAGCACCTGAGGGTTCGTGGAAACCCCGAAGGGGTAATGGTTAATGGCAAGGGTCCACATCATAAAGGGTCTGACTTAGGAGGCAACCATAGTCTTACCACTCATTCAGCTTTGGAGAACATTCATGAAAGCTTCAGGAGATGCTTTGTGCTAACCCTGTCACCTAAAGTGTTCATGGAATGGGTATGGGTCATGGCAAGGTCGATATTCTAAGTAGAATTTAAAGCTATGTAGCAGAACATAATGCTAACCACAAAAGTCACATCATGTTCATTGTATGTGACAAGGTAACCTCATAATAGGTGAGTGTTCCCTACCCCAGCGATGGCAAACCTATGGCACCGTGCCACCACGCGGCACGCAGAGCCGTTCCGTGGGCAGCGCCTGTCACCATTGAAGTTCGGCTGTCGGGAGCGCTGAATTTATTGTGGTTCTCATAGAAAACCCACTGCAGAGAAGAGAGTCACTACTCAAGATTATATATTTGAAGCTTTGATATCAGTGTTATTTTGAGTTATATAAACTGATTAATACATCTTAAAAACTAATAAATAATATTTCAACACAGCACTTGATTCTGCTTATGTTGTTACCTGTAAGCAGTTGTCTCTTTAACTTAGGGACTTGCAAGTGTGTTCTATAAGAGAAGCTTATAGATGAAATTCAAAATGGCTGCCTCCATAGAAAAAATAAAAATGGAACCAATAGATAAATGTGAGGCCAATTATACATAAATAGAACACTACTGTGTCACAGTAAGTCCTTGGATACTGGGCTATGACATCAAAAGGGTCTGACTTAGGTGGCGACATGACAGTTTTACTGCTCATTCAAGCTTTGGAGCACTTCATGAAGCTTCAGGAAGCTTGGTGCTAACCTAGTCACCTGAGGTTCGTGGAAACCCCAGAGGGGTAATGGTAATGGCAAGTCAACATCATAAGGGTCTACTGTATGATGGCAACCATAACAGTCTACCGCTCATTCAAGCTTTGGAGAACATTCATGAAAGCTTCAGGAGATGCTTTGTTCATACCCCTGTCACCTAAGGTATTCATGAATAAGGGTAAATGGGTCATGCAAGGTCGATACTCTAAGGTAGATTTAAGCTTATAGCAGAACATATGCAAACGTAAAAGTCACATCATGTTCATTGTATGTGACAAGGTAACTCAGCATATATAGGTGTGAGTGTTTTCTCCTAACCCAATACGATGGCAAACCTATGCACAAAGCGTGCCACACTAAGGGCACCAGAAGCCAGTTCTGTGGGCACGCGCGCTGTCACCAGTGAAGCCGCTGTCCGGACCGTAGCTGATTTTTTGTGGTTCCTCATAGAAACCACTGCAGAGAAGAGAGACAATCTCAAGATTTATTATTTGAAGCTTTGATATCAGTGTATTATGAGTTATATAAACTGATAATACATCTTAAAAACTAATAAATAATATTTCAACAGCACTTGATTCTGCTATATGTTGTTACCTGGTAAGCAGTTGTCTCTTAACTAGGACTTGCAAGTGTGGTCTATAAGAGAAGCTAAGAATAAGAAATTCAAAATGGCTGCCTCCAATAGAAAAAATAAAAATGGAAACCATCATATAAATGTGAGCCAATTTACATAAATAGAACACTACATGTGTCACAGTAAAGTTCCTTGGATCTGGGCTTTGACATCATAAAGGGTCTGACTTAGGTGGCAGACATGACAGTTTTACTGCTCATTCAAGCTTGGAGCACTTCTGAAAGTTCAGGAAATGCTTTGTGCTACCTAGTCACCTGAGGGTTCGTGGAACCCCCAGGGGGTAATGGTTATGGAAGGTCAACATCATAAAGGTCTGACTTAGGAGGCAACCATAACAGTCTTACCGCTCATTCAGCTGGAGAACTTCATGAAAGCTTCAGGATGCTTTGCTAACCCTGTCACCCTAAAGGGTTCATGGAATGGGTAATGGGTCATGGAAGGTCGATTTCTAAGGTAGATTTAAAGCTTATAGCAAACATATGCTAAACGTACAAAAGTCACATCATGTTCATATATGTGACAAGGTAACCATCAATATAGGTGGTGTTTCTCCTACCCCACGGAGGGAAAACCTATGGCACGCGTGCCACATGCGCACGCAGAGCCGTTCCTGTGGCACGCGCGCTGTCACCATTGAAGCTCCGGCTGTCGGGAGCGCTGAATGTTATTGTGGTTCTCATAGACCACTGCAGGGAGAAGAGAGACAATATCTCAAGATTTATTATTGAAGCTTTGATATCAGTGTATTATTGAGTTTATAAACTGATTAATACATCTTAAAAACTAATAAATAATATTTCAACAGCACTTGATTCTGCTTAATGTTGTTACCTGGTAAGCAGTCGTCTCTTAACTTAGGGACTTGCAAGTGTGGTCTATAAGAGAAGCTTAATAGATGAAATTCAAAATGGCTGCCTACATAGAAAAAAAATAAATGGAAACCATCATAGATAAATGTGAGGCCAATTTACATAAAATAGAACACTACATGTGTCCACGTAAAGTTCCTTGGAACTGGGTCCTATGACATCATAAAGGGTCTGACTAGGTGGCAGCCATGACGTCTTTCTGCTCATTCAAACTTTGGAGCACTTCATGAAAGCTTCAGGAAATGCTTTGTGCTAAACTTGTCACCTGAGGTTCGTGAAACCCCGAAAGGGGTAATGGGTCATGGCAAGGTCAATTCTCTAAGGTAATGTAAAGCTTATAGCAGAACATAATGCTAACACAGAAAAGTCACATCATGCTCATTGTGTAGGACAAGGTAAGCATCATAAAGGTGATGTTTTCCCTACCCCATCCCCTTTATAACTGTTAACATTTATGTTTTTGGGGAATATGCTGAAGAACAAGACATAATCTAGACACACTCATCCCCAACCCAATGTTATCAGTGGGAGGTACAGTCGCCTGAGATGTTTGCCTCTGCTCTTAAACATAGTCTTTATTAATCAATTGTAAGTCAGATTTTTTTTAGTGCATTGGAAGGTCTACATCCAGTAGAAACATGTATCTAATGTATACCTCCTTCCTGAGTGCATAAGATCCTTAAATCCAACCCTTGTCCATGTCCACTTTTGCCCTAAGTGAAATCCTATTAAATTGGTAACCATGCATCTTTGTCAACATTTAGGACAATATCACAAGATTTATCATCTGAAGCTTTGATATCATATATTTGAGTTATGTATACTGATTAATCATATTAAAATGAATAAAAAATATTTCAACACCACCTGATTCTGCTAATGTATTACCTGGCATGCAGGTCTCTTTAACTTAGGGACTTGCAAGTGCAGTCTATAAAAGAAGCTTGATAGATGAAATTCAAAATGGCTGCCCAGAAGAACATGTGAAAATGGCTGCCTCTTTAAAAAATATAAATGGCCACCATCATAATAAAAGTGGACTAATTTGTATACAATAGCACTCTTGTCACAGTAAAGTTCTTGGAAACTGGGCCCATGACATCAAAGGGTCTGACTTAGGTGGCCCATGACAGTCTTACTGCTCATTCAAGCTTTGGAGCTTTCATGAAAGCATCGAGATGCTTTGTGCTTATCTTGTCACCTGAGGGTCAAGGACCCCAGAAGGGGTAATAGGTCATGGCAAGGTCGATACTCTAAGGTAGATTTAAAGCTTATAGCAAACTAATGCTAAACGACAAAAGTCACATCATGTTCATTGTATGTGACAAGGTAACCATCAGAATAGGTGAGGTTTCCCTTACCCCATCCTCTATATACTGTTTACAAATATGTTTGGGGCATTTGTCTGAAGTACAAGACATGATCTAGACACCATTCATCCCCAACCCCAATGTTATCAGTGGAATTACAGTCAGCCTGAACGTTTGCCTCTGCTCTTAACAATAGTCTTTATTAATTCAATTGTAAGTCAGAATTTTTTTAGTGCATTGGAAGGTCTACATCCATAGAAAACATGTATCTAGATGTAGGACCTCTCCTTCCTGAAGTGCATTAGATCCTTAACCATCCCCTTGTGCTTGTCCACTTTTGCCTAAGTGAAATCCATTATAAGGTTAACCATGCATCTTTGAGCAACATTTTAGGACAATATCTCAAGATTTATTATTTGAAGCTTTGATAAGTGAATTATTGAGTTATATAAACTGATTAATACTCTTAAAAACTATAAATATATTCAACAGCACTTGTTTCTTCTTAATGTTGTACCTGGTAAGCAGTTGTCTCTTTAACTTAGGGACTTGCAAGTGTGTCTATAAGAGCAATAGATGAAATTCAATGGCTGCCTCCAATAGAAAAAATAAAATGGAAACCATCATAGATAAATGTGAGGCCAATTAACATATAGAACACTACATGTGTCACAGTAAAGTTCCTGGATACTGGGCTATGACATCATAAAGGGTCTGACTTAGGTGACAGACATGACAGTTTACTGCTCATTCAGCTTGAGCACTTCATGAAAGCTTCAGGAAATGCTTTGTGCTAACCTAGTCACCTGAGGGTTCGTGGAACCCCGAGGGGTAATGGTTATGCAAGGTCACATCATAAAGGTCTACTTAGGAGGCAACCATACAGTCTTACCACTCTCAAGCTTTGGAGAACTTCATGAAAGCTTCAGGAATGCTTTGTGCTAAACTGTCCCTGAGGTTCGTGGAACCCCAGAAAGGGTAATGGGTCATGGCAAGGTCAATTCTCATAGGTAATTTAAGCTTATAGCAGAACATAATGCTAAACAGAAAAGTCATCATGCTCATTGTGTTGACAAGGTAGCATCAGATAAAGGTGAGTGTTTTCCCTACCCATCCCCTTTAAACTGTTAACATTTATGTTTTGGGGAATATGCCTGAAGAACAAGACATATCTAGACACCACTCATCCCAACCCCAATGTTACAGTGGAGAGTAGTCAGCCTGAGATGTTTGCCTCTGCTCTTAAACAATAGTCTTTATTCCCAATGGTAGTCAGATTTTTTTAGTGCATTGGAAGGTCTACATCAGTGAAACATTTATCTAGATGTAGTTACCTCCTTCCTGAAGTGCATTAAGATCCTAAATCCAACCCCTTGTGCCATTGTCCACTTTTGCCCAAGTGAAATCCTATTAAATTGGGTAACCATGCATCATTTGATCAACATTTTAGGACAATATCACAAGATTTATCATCTGAAGCTTTGATATCAATGTATTATTGAGTTATGTATACTGATTAATACATATTAAAAATGAATAAAGAATATTCAACACCACCTGATTCTGCTTAATGTTATTACTGGCATGCAGCTGTCTCTTTAACTAGGACTTGCAAGTGCAGTCTATAAAAGAAGCTTGATAGATGAAATTCAAAATGGCCCCAGAAGAAACAGTGAAAATGCTGCCTCTTTAGAAAAAAATATAAATGGCCACATCATAGATAAAAGTGAGACTAATTTGTATACAATAGAAACACTACATGTGTCACAGTAAAGTTCCTTGGAAACTGGAGCCATACATCATAAGGGTCTGACTTAGGTGGCAGCCATGACAGTCTTCCTGCTCATTCAAGCTTTGGAGCTTTCATGAAAGCACAGGAGATGCTTTGTGCTTGATCTGTCACACTGGGTTCAAGGGAACCCAGAGGGGTAATAGGTCATGGCAAGGTCGATATTAAGGTAGATTTAAAGCTTATAGCAGAACATAATGCTAAACGTACAAAAGTCACATCATGTTCATTGTATGTGACAAGGTAACCATCAGATATAGGTGGTGTTTCCTTACCCCACCTCTATAGTACTGTTTACAAATATGTTTTGGGGCATATTGTCTGAAGTACAAGACAGATCTAGACACCATTCATCCCCAACCCCATGTTATCAGTGAGAGTACAGTCAGACCTGAATTTGCCTCTGCTCTTAAACAATAGTCTTTATTAATTCAATTGTAAGTCAGAATTTTTTTTGCATTGGAAGGTCTACATCCAGTAGAAACATGTATCTAGATGTAGGACCTCCTTCCTGAAGTGCATAAATCCTTAAATCCACCCCTTGTGCTATTGTCCACTTTTTCCCTAAGTGAAATCCTATTAAGTAAGGTTAACCATGCATCATTTGAGCAACATTTTAGGACAATATCTCAAGATTTATTATTTGAAGCTTTGATATCAGTGTATTATTGAGTTATATAAACTGACTAATACATCTTAAAAACTAATAAATAATATTTCAACAGCACTTGATTCTTCTTAATGTTGTTACCTGGTAAGCAGTTGTCTCTTTAACTTAGGGACTTGCAAGTGTGGTCTATAAGAGAAGCTTAATAGATGAAATTCAAAATGGCTGCCTCCAATAGAAAAAAATAAAAATGGAAACCATCATAGATAAATGTGAGGCCAATTTACATAAAATAGAACACTACATTGTCACACAGTAAAGTTCCTTGGATACTGGGGCTATGACATCATAAAGGGTCTGACTTAGGTGGCAGACATGACAGTTTTACTGCTCATTCAAGCTTTGGAGCACTTCATGAAAGCTTCAGGAAATGCTTTGTGCTAACCTAGTCACCTGAGGGTTCGTGGAAACCCCAGAAGGGGTAATGGTTATGGCAAGGTCAACATCATATAAAGGGTCTGACTTAGGAGGCAACCATAACAGTCTTACCGCTCATTCAAGCTTGGAGAACTTCATGTCGTGCAGGATGCTTTGTGCTAACCCTGTCACCTAAAGGGTTCATGGAATGGGTAATGGGTCATGGCAAGGTCGATATTCTAAGGTAGATTTAAAGCTTATAGCAGAACTAATGCTAAAGTACAACAAGTCACATCATGTTCATTGTATGTGACAAGGTAACCATCATATATAGGTGAGCTGTTTCCATACCCAGCGATGGGAACCTATGGCACGCGTGCCACTGCGGCACGCAGAGCCGTTCCTGTGGCACCGGGCTGTCACCATTGAAGCTCCAGCTGTCGGGAGCCGTGAATGTTATTGTGGTTCTCATAGAAACCTGCAGGGAGAAGGGAGAGACAATATCTCAAGATTATTATTTGAAGCTTTGATATCAGTGTATTATTGAGTTATATAAACTGATTAATACATCTTAAAAACAAAAAATATTATTTCAACAGCACTTGATTCTGCTTAATGTGTTACCTGGTAAGCAGTTGTCTCTTTAACTTAGGACTTGCAAGTGTGGTCTATAAGAGAAGCTTAATAGATGAAATTCAAAATGGCTGCCTCCAATAGAAAAAAATAAAATGGAACCATCATAGATAATGTGAGGCCAATTTACATAAAATAAACTACATATGTCACAGTAAAGTCCTTGGATACTGGGGCTATGACATCATAAAGGGTCGACTTAGGTGGCAGCCATGACAGTCTTACTGCTCATTCAAGCTTTGAGCACTTCATGAAAGCATCAGGAATGCTTTGTGCTTACCTGTCACCTGAGGGTTCTGGAAACCCCAGAAGGGTAATAGGTCATGGCAAGGTCATATCTAAGGTAGATTTAAAGCTTAAAGCAGAACATAATGCTAAACATGAAAAGTCACATCATGCTCATTGTGTATGACAAGGTAACCCATCAGATTAAGGGAGTGTTTTCCCTACCCCATCCCTTTTATTACTGTTTACATATGTTTTGGGGAACTGCCTGAAAGACAAGACATAATCTAGCACCACTCATCCCAACCCCAATGTATCAGTGGAGAGTACAGTCAGCCTGAGATGTTTGCCTCTTCTCTTACTCTTTATTAATCCAATTATAAGTCAGATTTTTTAGTGCATTGGAAGGTCTACATCCAGTGAAACATGTATCTAGATGTAGGACCTCCTTCCTGAAGTGCATTAGATCCTTAATCCACCCTTGTGCATTGTCCACTTTGCCCTAAGTGAAATCCTATTACTGGGTAACCATGCATCATTTGATCAACTTTTAGGACATATCACAAGATTCATCATCTGAAGCTTGATAACAATGTATTATTGAGTATGAACTGATTAATACATATTAAAAAGAATTAGAATATTTCAACACACTGATTGTGCTTAATTTTTTGCCTGAGCTTTGTCTCTTTAACTTAGGGACTTGCAAGTGCAGTCTTAAAAAAGCTTGATAGATGAAATTCAAATGGCTGCCCCAGAAAGAAACATGTGAAAATGGTTGCCTCAGAAAAAATATAAAATGGCCACCATCATAATATAAAGTGAGACATAATTTGTACAATAGAACACTACATGTGTCACAATAAGTTCTTGGAACTGGACCATGACATCATAAAGGTCTGACTTAGGTGGCAGCCATGACAGTTTTACTGCTCATAGCATCGTTGAGCTTTCATGAAAGCATCAGGAGAATGCTTTGTGCTATCTTGTCACCTGAGGGTTCAGTGGAAGGGGAATAGGTCATGGCAAGGTCGATACTCTAAGGTAGTTCAAAGCTTATAGCAGAACATAATGCTAAACGTACAAAAGTCACATCATGTTCATTGTATGTGACAAGGTAACCATCATATATAGGTGAGTGTTTCCCTACCCCATCCCTATAGTACTGTTTACAAATATGTTTTGGGGCTTTGCTGAAGTACAAGACATATCTAGACACATCATCCCACCAATGTTATCAGTGGAAGATACCGGCTACCCATACAACACACGCGGCAGTCCCTACATAGACAACACCTACGCGCTTACACTACGACGCACCAACCTCGTCGGACCTCTTGCTTGTACATTGTATTAGTAACTTAAGTCCTAGGCTTACAATGACACTGTAACAGTTATAAAGATGTGTCTGTAATGAAGCTTTAGTGTTATATCTGATTCTTATGGAGACAACCCAACCCCAACATTTTTAACAATCCCATTAAGTCCAGAAAACCAAGACCAAAAACGTTCTGAAACCGCTGTGAAACGCCTGTGATTATCCAACTGATAAATATAACAGTTCCCAGTAGCCGATTGCATACAATTCACTTAAGAACACACCTACAGACCCTATCTTGTATGTAACCTTTATTAATCCAATTGATAAGTCAGAATTTTTTCAGTTGCATTGGAAGGTCTACATCCGTAGAAACATGTTTATAGTATTACAAGTGGACCTCCTTCTGAAGTGCATTAAGTCCTTAAATCCAACCCCCTTGTGCTCTTGGTCCTTTGTCCTAAGTGAAATCCCCTATTAAATCGTCAGGTAAACCCATGCATCATTTGGATCACCATTTGTAGGACAATACTCAAAATTTATCATCCTGAGAGACATTGATATCAGTGTATTATAGAGTTATGTATGACTGATTAACATATTAAAACGATAAAGAATATTTCAACAGCACGTGATTTGTACTTAACTATTATGCCTGGATCACTGTCTTACTTAGGGACTTGCAAGTTGCGGTCTAGTAAAAGAATGTTGAATAGATGAAATTCAAACATGGCGCGTCCCAGAAGAAACATGCAAAAATGGTGCCCTTCGCTTGAGGAAAAATATATAAATGGCCACCATGCATAAAAAAGTGAGAACTAATTTAGCATAGAAAGACACTCGTATCACCAGTAAAGTTTCCTTGGAAACTGGGGTCCATGCACATCATAAAGGGTCTCGACTTTGTGGCAGCCATGACAGTCTTACTGCGATTCAAGCTTTGGGAGCTTCATGAAAGACATAGAGAGATGCTTTGTTGTCTTATCTGTCACGCTGAGGGTTCATGGGACCCAGAAGGGGTAAAGGTCATGGCAAGGTCGATACTCTATAGATTTAAAGCTTGTATAGCAGACATATGTAAACAGTACAAAAGTCACCATCAGTTCATGGTATGATGACAAGGAACCATCAGATAAAGATGGTGTTCTCCTACCCCGTCCCTTAGTACTGTTTATACTAATAGTTTTTGGGGATTACTGTCTGAAGTACAAAGACATGATCGTAGAACACCGACTCTCCACACCCAATGTTTCAGTGGAGAGTACAGTCAGACATGAGCTTGTTTGCCTCTGCTCTAAACATAGTCTTTATTAACCAATTATAAGTCAGAATTTTTTTCGTGAATTGGAAGGGCTAACACTCCTAGTTGAAACAGTTATCTAGATGTAGAGTAACCTACCTGCCATGAAATGCATTAGAATCCTTAATCCAACCCTGTGCTATTGTCCCCTTTTGCCCTAAGGTGAAATCCTATTAAGTGGTTAAACCATGCATCGTTTGACAACATCTTTAGGACAATATCTCAAGATTTTCATCGAAGCTGTGATAGTCAGATGCATTAGTTGAGTTATTGAAACTGATACTACATTTAAAAACTAATAAATAATATTTAACAGCATTGTATTCTGCTTAATGTTGTTGCCTGGTAGCAGATTGTTCTCTTTTACTTAGGGACCTGCAAGTGTCGGTATGTATAAGAGAAGACTTTAGTAATGAAATTCAAATGCTGCCCCCAAGATAAATGTCCTAAAAAAAACAAAGGCACATCATAGATAAATAGTGTAGGCATTTGCATAAAATAAAACATCAGGTGTCTCACAGTTAAAGTTTCCTTGGATACTGCGGACCATATGATCAGCAGAAGGGTCGACTTAGGTGGCAGACATGACATTTACTGCTTCATCCAAGCTGGAGCCTTCTGAAAGCTATCAGGAAAGCTTGTGCTAAACTTCTCACCTGAGGGTTCATGGGAACCCCCAGAAGGTAATAGGTCAGGGCAAGGTCACAATCTCTAAGGTAGGTTTAAAGCTTCATAGCAGAACTAATGCAAACGTACAAACGTCCACATCATGCTCATTGTTATGACAGGTTAACCACAGATAACAGTGGTAGTGTTGCTCCTACCCATCCCCTATAGTACTGTTTACACAAATATGTTTTTCTGGGGCATATTGTGCCATATGGACACGACATAATTAAGATGAGCGAGCACTAAAATGCTCGGGTGCTCGTTATATTCGAGACGAACTTTTACAGATGCTCTATGCTCGTCTCGAATAACCCTAGCCCCCTTGAGTCAATGGAGACCAGCCATTTTTCAAAGACCAGGGCTCAGGAAATAAAAGGTGTTATTTAATTGAAAAAAAAAAAAATGTCTTCTGATAAGTGATCAGATGTATGCAAACATCTGCAATCTTTTCTTCACCGTTGCGTCTTAATTAATCTCCCGACAAGTTAACGATGTGCAGAACAGTGAAGAATAGAATAAAAACAGTGAACACGGATGATTTAAGTGAAAAACGCAGGTGAAAAACACAGTGAAGAACAGATTATAGATCTCTGCACATCTGCTTACTTGTCGGGGTGATCGCGTCCGGGCCGGGATCAGCGCTCCTCTTCTTCACGAATTCTCCCCGATGCCATGCCCATGTCCGGCTCCCCCGTGCCTGCCCATGTCTGTCTCCCCCGTGCTGCCCGATGCCTCCCCTGCTGCGTGAATGTCTCCCCGCTGCCCGATGTCTCCCTGCTTGCCTGATTGTCTCGCTGCTGCTTGATGCCCATTATGATGTCATAGCCCAGTATCCAAGGAACTTTAATGTGACACATGTAGTGTTATTTTATGTAAATTGGCTCACATTTATCTATGATGGTTTCCATTTTTATTCTATTGGAGGCAGCCCTTTGAATTATCTATTAAGCTTCTCTTATAGACCACACTTGCAAGTCCCTAAGTTAAAGAGACAAATGCTTACCACGGTAACAACATTAAGAAGAATCAAGTGCTGTTGAAATATTATATTAGTTTTTAAGATGTATTAGTCGTTTATATAACTCAATAATACAGGATATCAAAGCTTCAATATAAATCTTGGATATTGTCTAAAATGTTGCTCAATGATGCATGTTAACCTTACTTAAAGGATTTCACTTAGGGAAAAAGTGGACAATAGCACAAGGGGATGGATTTAAGGATCTTAATGACTTCAGGAAGGAGGTCTACATCTAGATACATGTTTCTACTAGTGAGACCTTCACTGCCTAAAAAATTCTGACTTACAAATGAATTAATAAAGACTATTGTTTAAGAGCAGAGGCAAACGTTCAGGCTGACTGTACTCTCCACTGATAACATTGGGGTTGGGGATGAATGGTGTCTAGTCATGTCTTGTACTTCAGACAATATGCCCCAAAACATATTTGTAAAAGTACTATAGAGGAGGGGGTAAGGAAAACACTAACTATATCTGATGGTTACTTATCACAAAATGAACTGATGTGACTTTTGTACGTTTAGCATTATGTTCTGCTATAAGCTTTAAATCTACCTTAGAGTATCGACCTTGCCATGACCTATTACCCCTTCTGGGGTTCCCTTGAACCTCAGGTGACAAGATAAGCACAAAGCATCTCCTGATGCTTCATGAAAAGCTCCAAAGCTTGAATGAGCAGTAAGACTGTCATGGCTGCCACCTAAGTGAGACCCTTTATGATGTCATGGTCCCAGTTTCCAAGGAACTTTACTGTGACACATGTAGTGTTCTATTGTATACAAATTAGTCTCACTTATCTATGATGGTGGCCATTATATTTTTTTCTAAAGAGGCAGCCATTTTCACATGTTTCTTCTGGGCAGCCATTTTGAATTTCATCTATCAAGCTTCTTTTATAGACTGCACTTGCAAGTCCCTAAGTTAAAGAGACAACTGCATGCCAGGTAATAACATTAAGCAGAATCAGGTGGTGTTGAATATTCTTTATTCATTTTTATATGTATTAATCAGTATACTAAATCCATAATACATTGATATCAAAGTTCAGAGATAAATCTTGTGATATTGTCCTAAATGTTGACAATGATGCATGGTTTACCCAATTTAATAGGATTTCACTTAGGGCAAAAGTGGACAATGGCACAAAGGTTGGATTTAAGGATCTTAATGCACTTCAGGAAGGAGGGTACTACATCTAGATACATGTTTTCTACTGGATGAGACCTTCCAATGCACTAAAAAAATTCTGACTTACAATTGGATTAATAAAGACTATTGTTTAAGAGCAGAGGCAACATACTCAGGCGACTGTACTCTTCCACTGATAACATTGGGTTGGGGATGAGTGGTCTAGATTATGTCTTGCCTAGGCATGTTCCCAAAACAAAATGTTACAGTTATAAAGGGTGGGGGTAGGGAAAACCACTCACCTTTATCTGATGCTTACTTGTCATCACAATGAGCATGATGTGACTTTCTGTGTTAGCATTATGTTCTGCTATAAGCTTTACATTACCTTAGAGAATTGACCTTGCCATGACCCATTACCCCTTTCTGGGTTTCCACGAACCTCAGGTGACAAGTTTAGCACAAAGCATTTCCTGAAGCTTTCATGAAGTGCTCCAAAGTTTGAATGAGCAGAAAGACTGTCATGGCTGCCACCTAGTCAGACCTATGATGTCAGGACCCAGTTTCCAAGGAACTTTACTGTGACACAGTGTGTTCTATTTATGTAATATGGCTCACATTTATCTATGATGGTTTTTACTTTTTATTTTTTTCTATTGGAGGCAGCCATTTTGAATTTCATCTATTAAGCTCTCTTATAGACCACACTTGAAGTCCAAGTTAAAGAGACGACTGCTTACCAGGTACACATTAGCAGAATCAAGTGCTGTTGAAATATTATTTATTAGTTTTTAAGATGTATAATCAGTTTATAATACTCAATATACACTGATATCAAAGCTCAATAATAAATCTTGAGATATTGTCTCTTTTCCCTGCAGTGGTTTCTTATGAGAACCACAATAAACATTCAGCGCTCCGACAGCGGAGCTTCAATGTGACAAGCGCGTGCCCACAGGAACGGCTCTGCGTGCCGCATGTGGCACGCGTGCATAGGTTCGCATCGCTGGGGTAGGAGAAACACTCACATTATGATGGTTACCTTGTCATATACAATGAACATGATGTGACTTTGTGACGTTAGCATTATGTTCTGCTATAAGCTTAAATCTACCTTAGAATATCGACCTTGCATGACCCATACCATTCCATGAACCCTTTAGTGACAGGGTTGCACAACAGCATCTCCTGAGCTTCATGAAGTTCTCCAATTGAGAGCGGTAAGACTGTTTGGTTGCCTCCTAAGTCAGACACTTATGATGTTGACCTTGCCATTAACCATTACCCCTTCTGGGGTTCCACGAACCCTCAGGTGACTAGGTTAGCACAAAGCATTTCCTGAAGTTTCATGAAGTGCTCCAAAGCTTGAATGGAGCAGTAAGTAAAACTGTATGTCTGCCACTAAGTCAGACCCTTATGATGTCAGCCCCAGTATCCAAGAACTTTACTGTGACACATGTAGTGTTATTTATGTAAATTGGCCTCACATTTATCTATGATGGTTTCCATTTTTTTTTTTCTATTGGAGGCAGCCATTTTGAATTTCATCTATAAGCTTCTTTATAGACCACACTTGCAAGTCCCTAAGTAAAGAGACAACTGCTTACCATGGTACAACATTAGAAGAATCAAGTGCTGTTGAAATATATTTATTAGTTTTAAGATGTATATCAGTTTATATAACTCAATAATACACTGATATCAAAGCTTCAAATAATAAATCTCTTGAGATATTGTCCAATGTTGCTAAATGAGGCAGGTTAACCTTACTTAATAGGATTTCACTTAGGGAAAAAGTGGACATGACAAGGGGATGGATTTAAGGATTCTTAATGCACTTCAGGAAGGAGGTCCTATCTAGATACATGTTTCTACTGGATGTAGACTTCCAATGCACTAAAAAAATTCTGACTACAATTGATTAATAAAGACTATTGTTTAGAGCCAGAGGCAAATCTCAGGCTGACTGTACTCTCACTGCTTAACATTGGGGTTGGGGGCATTGAGTGGTCTAGATTACTGTCTTGTCCTTCAGGCATTTCCGCAAAAACATAAATGTGAACAGTATAAGGGGGTGCCTGTTTTCCCTCTCCCTTCTTTTAGGGTAGGAAACACTCACCTTTATCTGATGGTACCTGTGTCATACACATGAGCTATGATTTGATCTGTGTTTGCTATTTCTGCTAAGCTTTACATTACCTTAGGTTTGCCTCCATGACCATACCATTCCGCCTTTAGTGACAATAGCACAAAGCATTCCTGACTTCATGAAGTCTCAAAGCTTAGATGAGCGATGATGTATGGTGCCTAAGTCGACCTATGATGTTGTGATGCCATACCCCTATTTGGGTTTCCAAGAACCTCAGGTACTAGGTTAGCACAAAGCATGTTGAGCTTTATGAAGTGCTCAAAGTGTAATGAGCAGTAAAACTGTCATCCTGCACCCTAGTCGACCCTTATGATGTCATGCCCCAGATCCAAGAATTAGTGAACAGTAGGTTCTCGTTTTAGTAATTGCCCACAGTATCTATTATGGTTTCCATTTTTATTTGTCTTATTGGAGCAAGCCATTTTGAATCATCATTAAGCTTTCTTATAGACCACCTTGAAGTCCCTAAGTTAAAGAGACACTGCTTACCAGGTAACAACATTAAGCAGAATCAAGTGCTGTTGAAATATTATTGTATAGTTTTAAGATGTATTAATCAGTTATATAACTCAAATAATACAATGATATAAAGCTTCAAAATAAATCTTGAGATAGTGCTCTCTCTCCCTTGCCGTGGTGTTTGATGAGAACCACCAACATTCAGCGTCCGACAGCGAGCTTCAAGTGACAGCGCGCGTGCCCACAGGAACGGCTCGCGTGCCGGTGTGGGGACGGCCCTAGGTTGCCCATCGCTGGGGTGGGAGAAACACTCACCTATTATGATGGTTACCTTGTCATATCAATGAACATGATGTGACTTTTACGTTTAGCATTATGTTCTGCTATAGCTTTAAATCTACCTTTAGAATTTACCTTGCCATGACCCATACCCATTCCATGCACCTTTAGTGACAGGGTAGCAACAAGCATTCTCTGAAGCTTTCATGACAGTTCTCCAAGCTTGAATGAGCTGGTAAGACGTGGTTGTTAAGTAAGGACCCTTGATGTCTGCCTTGCTTAACCTTTACCCTTCTGGGTGTTCACGAACCCTCAGGTGACTAGGTTAGCAAAACAGCTTTTCCTGAAGCTTTCAGAAGCTCCAAGCTTGAATGGCTGAACTGTCTGTCGCCCAACGTCAGCCCCTATGGTCAAGCCAGTCACGGAACTTTACGGCCATGTCGTGTTCTATTTTATTTGTAATTGGCCTCACATCTCTATTATGGTTTTCCGTTTATTTTTCTATTGGAGGCAGCCTTTGTTTCATTATTAAGCTTGTTAGACACACTGCAAGTCTCCGTGAAAGAACAACGGCTACCTGGTAACACATTTACCAGCCTTCAGTGTGTTGAAATATTTATATTTTTACGATGTATAATCAGTTTACAATTCTACCATGATTAAGCTGCTTCAATGACCATCACTTGAAGACTACTTAGAGACAATCTCTTGCCAGGTATTTCTATGAGAACATAAGCTAGACAGTGTCGTCGGAAAGTTATTTATGATTTACAGATGTGCTGCCATTAACAGGTTGGTAGCCAGCTAGTAGCGAACGTATGGGCAATAGTGTTTGCCTATAAAATCTGTGGGGGGGTAGTAGACCACTCCTCTATTCATGCAGTGGTTTTGTGACAACTACAATCGATGCTGTGATTGCCTTAGTAGTTCAACTAAGCGCAGCTTAACTTACTTAGATCCTCGACTGCCGGTGGCACTGCGCCCTGACACATACGATTGGTAGTGAAATTACCTTTATCATGAGTCACCCTGTCAGGGACAGTTCAACCGCACAATAGGTACGTTCTTCATCGATGTGTGTGCTATAAGCTTATCTCTTTTCATGAAATGACTTGAGACCCTTTAGTCCCATGACTGGGAATGGTTTTAGAAGATTCTGAATGCTTATAGTTTGCCTATCAGCCTGACAGTCTCAAGTGGTCACAGTTAAGACTGTTGTGCCTCATAAGTACGAACTCTAGTGAGTGGACCTTGCCATACATCATACCCTTGGTGGGCGTTTAGAATAACCGACCTCAGTGTTGACTAGGTTAGCACAAAGCATTTCCCTGTGAAAGCGCTTCGTCAGGTTCATTGTTATTGTTCATTTTGTCCCCACGTGTCACCAGCTTTGGCACATGAGCGTATAAAACTGTGTCTGCCCCCTAAGTCAGACCCTTATGATGTCATAGCCAAGTATCCAAGGAACTTACTGTGACCATGTAGTGTTCTATTTTATGTAAATTGCCTCACATTATCTATGATGGTTTCCAGTTTTATTTTTTCTATGGAGGCAGCCATTTGAATTTCATCTATAAGCCTTCTTTATAGACCACACTTGCATCCCTAAGTTAAAGAGACCAACTGCTTACAGGTAACAACATTAAGCGAATCAAGTGCTGTTGAAATATTATTTATTAGTTTTTAAGATGTATTAATCAGTTTATATAACTCAATAATACCCCGATATCAAAGGCTTCAAATAATAAATCTTGAGAATTGTCCTAAATGTTGCTCAAATGATGCATGGTTAACCTTACGTAATAGGATTTCACTTAGGGCAAAAGTGGACCATAGCACAGGGGATGGATTAGGATTTAATGCACTTCAGGAAGGAGGTCCTACATCTAGATACATGTTTCTACTGGATGTAGACCTTCCAATGCACTAAAAAAATTCTGACTAAAATTGAATTATGAAGACTATTGTTAAGAGCAGGGCAAACGTCCTCAGGCTGACTGTACTCTCCACTGATCACATGGGGGTGGGATGAATGGTCTAGATCATGGCTTGTTACTCAGACAATTATGGCCCCAAAACCTAGTTTGTAAACAGTACTATAGAGGATGGGGTAAGGGAAAACATCACATAATCTGATGGTTTACCTTGTCACATACAATGAACATGATGTGACTTTTGTAAGTTTAGTTACTGTTCTGCTATAAGCTTTAAATCTCCTTTAGAGTATCGACCTTGGCATGACCATACCCCTTCTGGGTTCCCTTGAAAACTCAGGTGACAAGATAAGCACAAAGCCTTCCTGATGCTTTCATGAAAGCTCCAAAGCGGTTGAATGGCAGTAAGACTGTCATGGCTGACACCTAAGTCAGACCCTTTATGATCATGGCCCCAGTTTCCAAGGAACTTACTGTGACACATGTAGTGTTCTATTGTATACAAATTAGTCTCACTTTATCTATGATGGTGGCCATTATATTTTTTCTAAAGAGGCAGCCATTTTCACCGTTTTTTTCTGGGGCAGCCATTTTGAATTTCATCTATCAAGCTTCTTTATAGATGCACTTGAAGTCCCTAAGTTAAAGAGACAACTGCATGCCAGGTAATAACATTAAGCAGAATCAGGTGTGGGTTGAATATCTTTATTCATTTTTAATATGTATTAATCAGTATACATAACAATAAACATTGTATCAAAGCTTCAGTGATAAATCTTGTGATGGTCCTAAAATGTTGATCCAATGATGCAGGTGTACCCAATTTAATAGGATTTCACTTGGGCAAAAGTGGACAATAGCACAAGGGGTTGGATTTTAGGATCTTAATGCATCACGGAGGAGTAGTAATACATCTAGATACATGTTTCTAATGGATGTAGACCTTTCAATGCACTAAAAAAAAATCTGACTTACACAGTGATTAATAAGATCCCTATGTTTAGAGCAGAGGCAAACATCTCAGGCTTGAACTGTACTCTCCAATGTAACATTGGGTTGGGGACTGAGGGTGCTGCTAAGATTATGTCTGTGTTCTTCAGCATATCCCAAAACATAAATGTAACAGTATAAGGGGATGGGGTGGTAGGGAAACCTCACACTGTATATTGATGCTTACCTTGATACACAAGCCATGATGGACTTTCGTGGTTAGCATATGTTCTGCTATAAGCTCTTTAATTACCTTAGGAGATGACCTTTGCCATGACCATTACCCCTTTCTATTGGTGGTTTTCCACGAACCCTCAGGTGACAAGTTTAGCACAAAGATTCCTGAAGCTTCATGAAGTGCTCCAAGTTTTAGATCGCTATCGAGCACGGCGAGCGCCACTGTGTGATGGAAATTAATTTTATGGGCCGCCGTAGAAGCGCGGATTCAGCTTCCGGCACCACGTCAGACCCTTTATGACTGTCCCGGCACACGGTGGGACCCGTCTCCCACTGGCGGAACGCATTACATATCCGTGTCTGCCCAACAACACAGTGTAAGGGGTCTGCTATGGTGGATGGTCAGGAATTGTTTTCTGTTCTCACCTTATCTCTTATATGTCTGCCACCTAAGTCAGACCCTTTATGATGTCATAGCCCCAGTATCCAAGGAACTTTACTGTGACACATGTAGTGTTCTATTTTATGCATCTCGGTAAGCACATTGTCGCGAAAAGCAGGCATCATCGTAGTCTACAGAGGATATCATTAAGTGTGCTGCGTAAGAGATCCTGGCCCACACGCTGGGATTTTATACACTGTACCAATCCTACGTAGTGATTAGGCAGCCTAACACACGGAGCAAATAACTGAGTAAATGTAAAGTAGAAATTAAAACCCGTTACGTGTGGTAAACACTCACAAGGGGAATTAAAATTTGGAAAACGTTAGGAGTAGGCAAACAGCTAAGATTTGTCGTTTGTTACAACTTGGACTCGCTCTTACCCTGAATGCACAGCAGCCAGTCGGATCAAGGGCTTCCACCACATCATATGCCAGGCCGGCTTCTCAGTCCTGCACGAAGGGACAGTGTAAGCTCGCACGGAAACCTTTTGAAGCTCGTTGGAGGTTTTCAGTGCATTGGAAAAGACCATGAAGAGAAAGAGGAAACGCCATTTAGCAGATGGTGTTTATTTCATGGCTAATAGTTGAAAACTGCAGACAAATGCCAATAGTGACGAATGCTACACATGGTAGCAACGCACACATGCACTCCAGTCAGCTGCTTCCTTCCCAAATAGATAAGCAAAACAAAGTAATACGTTTTATTATATCGGGCAGTAATGTGGGAAGCACAGAGATGTGAGGATAAACCATGTGTGATGGAACAGAAACCATCACGTGGTGGATGAAACAAATTCTTACTTGGCTTTTTTTCGCAGCTGCTCCAATAGATCTGTTTTTAGGCCAAACGAAATACAGGACCCGTGCAAAATATGAAGACGATGAATACATGTGCTTTGTTAAGTCAACTTCACCACAATAAATGTCATTTCTATAAGAAGTTCTAATAATTTTATATTTCAAACTATTTAAAAAAAAATAAAATTATAAACTCTGCTGTTCTAATAAACATTAGACCGTCCGTCATGTACTGCATGGCGACAAGGAAAGTGACTTTCTGTAAATTATAAAATAAGACTGCTGTATGTTTGAAATGCTAATGCTATGAAGAAGTCAGACAGGCCCACCCCTCCATTCTACAGCCACACCCTTTACATTGGGGCCGCCGAAATCCCATTTAGACTACAGTTTATACGTTCAATTATTATACAATTATGCAGCCGCTGAGATATTCTGGTATATTGTTTTGAGTATTTAAACACACACACAAAAAAAAAAAAACACACCAACACCTCACAAAAACCATTTCCATCTTTGGTATATAACATATCCATAAGACGCACATGATCTCTCTAACAAGAGTATTCCACAGCGGGGTTATAGTTCCTATAATATGAACAAGTAATAATGTATCTAAGGCATTCTGGTATTTATAGATTGTGATACCTGTCCCTGGACAAACATATCAGCAATGCAGTGTTGCTATGCAAATGAACAATGACAGCAACCAAGAACATCCAAGGAATGTCACAGAGGATACATTGGGAAATTTTATGACTCAGCTTTTAGAAAGAGCCCAGATAACTGCAAGATAATTGCAAATCTCTAATATATGCAAATAACTCCACCCAGAACACATATCCTATACGATTATGTTGCTCAGTAACAGCAAAACACTACTCCATCACTCCTGCAGCAGGTATATAGCCACCTTGCTAGACTTCTGGGTCAAACAACATTTCACATGGTAGAATGAGGAGATACCACTCCCGAAAGTTTGTGAATTTGTGATGCCCTATGTCCCTGGCTGCAATTATTCAAAAGTATCAGGATCAATCAATATTAGAAAGTCTGGGAAACTGGATGCTTAGGTGATAAACACATGCTTTGAACCCGTTTTTTGGTCCGTTAAGCAGTCCTACAAAATGCATGCGTTTTTGACCAGTTTAATTAAGATAATTGGTAAAACCTGTCAAAACCGATCGTTTTTAATCAACATGCTGAAAAGGAAAAAACCAGCTTCAAACGCCATGTGTGGCATCCACCCTCAGGGTGCATCCCACATTTAGTTTATAGTTCAGTGCGTTTGTTGAGGCCCAAGAACCAGGAGGCGAGTGTAAAATACGAGGAGCAATATTTCTAAGATCAGAATCGAATTCCTCTCCTGCATTTAACAGTCCGTCCAAAAACGCTTGCGTAAAAACTGTCAAAAATTGATGCTTTTCAATAACGCATGCATTTTTTCTTAACAGACTGCTTTAAAATGGACAATAAAGCGTGTCAGCTTGGTCACTGTTCCTGCTTGGTAGGCTACAATTCTAAGTTATGAAGTAGTTTCTCAAAGTCCTTCAAAAGAGCAATAAAGGGATTCTAAAAGGGTTGTCTCGTTCTAAAATCTCGTCACACATACAATTTTCTTGCGACAATCTCTTTCCCGAGAGGCAGTCATCTCTCCCCAGCCATCGCTACAACATATTTACTACGCGTCATTTACATTTATTATTAATACACAACCTCAACGCAATAACAGAAGTCTCAGTTGTGTCAGAGGCTCGGATCGTCACAACCATTTATATCAGTGCGCTAGGAATATTTCCATTTATCCAGGCAATTACTTTCGATTAAGTCCGAATGAGAATTGTGGAAAGGAAAAAAAATCAAGCCTATGACAGGCACGAGTCCATGAAAATGGCTGCCATCTTAAAAGACACCTGTCATCAGGTCGTGTCATTTGTCCTGTCACCCACTATCTGTTGGAGCAGATCACAAGATCCCATCCCATCCCTTTATCTAGTTATTCAATACATTAATCATTGTAAAATCACTATTCTATCATGTAAATGAGGCTGGTCACATGGTCAAGGTAGTGATGTCACCCCGTTCCCCCTCCCCTCTCCCTCCCCCTGGCCTCATGTCCTGTGTGGTAATGTTAGTAAAGCATTGCTAGTGTGTGGTGGCATAGCTCTCTGCTGCTGACATGTGCACTCCTAATACACACATGTGAAGACACAGACATCAGCTACACACATGAATCTACATGTTCTGCTGTAACTCATAGCTGCAGCCTGGAGCTGGTACTCGCTCTCATCCTTCACACACATCCACACACAAGGCTGCAGGGCTGGCCACCATCCAGCACCAGGAACACATAATACAGTCCTCACAAATGCACGATAATAGCCATTATCGCCCCCACTCATGATACAACGACTGTCTTATGCCTCTGGGTGTGCTGTGCTCTCCCTCTGAATAGAGTGGCAGCTTGAATATGCCTAATGGCTTCCAATTGGACATTTCATTTACGGTCATTTGCATCAGCAGCTTTGGCACTCAGCTGAGTTACGGCATGGCACAGAAGGGATAGAGCAATAGCATCTCTAAGGCAGTTTATGAAATCATATTTAGTTTAGGGGTTTATTTGCATGACGGGTTCTCTTTAAGGTGAGAACTACCCATACAAGCACAGCAACCCTACCACATCACCCATACAACACATTCCAATCATAGGAGTTATAATCAATTTGTCCTAAGCCAGGAGACCGGAGTAATTTTGCACTCATAAAGACGTCCGATATATTTTATAAAGGGTTCCCAAGGGTTTGTAATTTCTGGGGGCATGGCTGGTGAGCGATTTCTTTTTAAAATAAACCTGTACTCACCTCTCCAGTTTCACTCCCCACATACCACGTTTGCTGTCTGCTGGGCCGTTCCTGGGTTTACAGGGGGCACATAAACTCTTCAAGTATGGCTTCCGCCAGACCCACGTGGCTGACCACGCACATTGTCACATATCTCACGCGCCTGATAACGTGGAGGAGAGTAGGGTGTTTTTTTTTTTTTTTTATTTTCTTGCCCATCGCCAGCCTGACCCCATAATACTCGGATAACCCCCTTTAAGGTGCGTTCAAACGCTGCTTTTTCATTGTATTTTGAAACACATTACAACAGCTGATCGATTTGCCCTATTACATTATGGTTTACATTTGTTTCGGTGTATTTACAAATAATGTGTTAATGCCATATCACATGTGATTTAATCATTTTGTAATGTGCAAATGTTAAAATAAGGTACGTATATACTCGAGTATAAGCCGAGGCCCCTAATTTTACCACAAAATACTGGGAAAACCTATTGACTCGAGTATAGGCCGAGGGTGGGAAATGCATTGGTCACAGCCTCCCTCCCCGTGTATATAGCAGCCACCCTGCCCCTCCAGCCCCAGTGTATATAGCCAGCCAGCCCCCTTCCCCATGTTAATACCAGCCAGCCCCCTGCCCACGTGTATAAGCCGTGCCAGCCCCTGCCCCAGTGTAATGACCTCCGACCCCTGCCCCAGTGTATATAGCTTGCCATGCCACCCTGCCCCAGTGTATATTAGCCTGCCGCCCCTGCGCCCAGTGTATATAGCACTGCCAGCCCCTGCCCCATTGTATATAGCCTGACCAAACCTGCCCTCCCAAGTCGATATATCGCCTTCCAGCCCAGCCCAGTGTATATAGCTGCCGCCGCTGCCGGACAGACGCACAAAAGTATACGGGGTGCCGGAAGGGAGTTTAGATATATTTCTTTTTTTTCTCAGTTACCCGAGTCGGATTTTATTCACACATTTTGTGTGCTGAAAAACTAGGCTTATACTCTTATATAGGATATGGCAATCACTCTCCTCACCTCTCCTAGGTGTTCAAGTCAGTGTTTCAAAACGTGATGAAAACGCAACACCAATCGCCACATGTGAATGCAGCCTTAAAGGTTTTGAACCCATTTGCAGACAAGTTAGAAAACTAAAAATGAAGGGCCCTGGTTAGGCAGAAAACCCTGAGTGCCAAAAATATTGCAGTCAGACAAACTAGACCAACTAATGGAGGTGCAAAGTACAACTCGCCAGATAATCACCCAGCATCATAGAACGGTCTAAACCTGCACTGTCCTAAAAACCTGAACACAATGAATGTACAGTAGATATAACATCCATTTTGGTAAACAATTCCCCTTTTGTCTGTCCATTATATATTAATCGACGTCCTACCTATTAAAAAAAAAAAAAAAATCCAGACAGAACCAGTTAATGTGCCACAGCGACTCTGGTTTTTTGGCCATGGGCAAAAGAATCAGCAAGTCTCCAAAATATGATCAATATAGATAATATATATTTATTAAAAAAACATATAAATGAGGCCAGTGCAAGTTTTTTGCAGTCAAACGCGTGACAGTAGGTGTCCAAAACAGTTCACAATGTGTTGTAAGGAGTTATTATCTGATATCATGTGGCATTGATACATAACTATCATGAGTGACTCGTCCCATTATTCATGTTGATAAGGAGGCCTGACAGAAATAAAATAAAATCAGATGTAATCTGATAAGAAAGACTCCACAACCATACAAATACTTGTTTCAATACACCAAAAGCCACACAAACGAGAAAGTACACTCTTCTCCTCATCAATCTCCTGCAGTGTCAATAGCACACATCCATTCACGTCAGCCTGTGAGGAGACTCTTACACTAACAGGCCTGCATGTACAGGCTTTTGACTGAAAACTCGGTCAACAATAATTAAACTTGTGATTATATTTAACATTGTAAAGGTTTCTGCCTCCCTGGCAGGAAACACAGGTGGTGGGCTACCTGTTCAAACTCACAGAGCCCCCACAAAAATGATGCAGCAGGGTGTTGAGCTTTCCATAAAAAACACACTGGGGGTACAAAAGACAGTACACATGTAATATTGTGGAGCTGGGCACATACATTTCTGGCAACCGAGACCATTTCTGTCCGCTGGGACCAAAATCTGTCCTGAGCACCAGAAATGTGTCCAACAGTCGGGAACAGGCGCAGACATCCTGATGTTGAGTGCAATAGCACTGTTTTGTCTCCTCTGCTAGAACCAAATTTCTTTTGATCTACTTTCGCCAGTTTACAGCGCCCAAAAATGGCTGCACATATATTTTCTTCTGTCTGAGTTACCACTCTGCCAAGCCGGAGAAGAGTCGGAGCAGTGAAAAAAGTCATTTTTTTCTGGCACCAAAACAGTTAATAAATAGGTCGGAGAGCAGAACTCGGCGAGAATGCCACAAAACTGGCAGAAACGCATAGTAAATGTCCCCCACTTTATATAGTCCCCGTCCACCCATCGGGTCCAGATGCCATTCGCTTAGCATTTAAAACCAGTGGACCCCTCATTCTCAATCTGGATGGTAAAAAATAAACAGAGTGCATATGTGCGCACTTCTCGCCATTCACTGGTTTCCCATTAAGAGACTGACAGGGCCCTATTCTCCCGATGCAGTGGGGGGCTGGGGGGGGGGGGGGGTCACAATGCACCATCAATTTGCAGGCGTTTTCTTCTATGAAAAAAAAAATGATATAATATATGTGTGTGTTTAAGGGAAAAACCTCGAAACAAATATATCTTCAGTATGTTAATGGAAAAGGTAACTGAGAAATCAGAGATCTACTATTTCAACTTCATGTACAAGCAATGTAATTGTGGGACTCATAACTGGATCGAGAGCCTGGCTCTGAACGGATGATCGGAAACATTATATATAAACTATAGGACAAAAGCTGGCAAGATCGTACAAATGAAAAACTGTCCCAACTGTGTGGAGGCAATATTCGACCTGTGTTACATGAGACATCACCGGCTTGTCATTGTATCTACACGTTTCTGCAGCACTGAGAACAACAAGTCAATCTACAGAAAATGAAGACCCGTTTCCACAAACCTCAAGGACCCGGTTTTTATAGTGGCACCACAGATATTACTGACCTAGGTTTCCATAGGTAATGGCTCATAAAGGGACACACAAAGTGACACTTCGGCTGTGTTCACATTTTGCGCTTTGTTTTGCGGTTAAAAACCCGAGCGTTTCAAATACAGTGAAGAGGAGATTTGTCAATTACATTGCGTTTACAATCCGTATGCGTTAAACACTTTGGCAACACATGCATTAAAGTTTGCGGGCTTTGTAACGCAATATTGACAACAATGTAACTTAGGCTAGAATCTCCTCTTCTGCAGTTTGAAACCCATGGGTTAAATCAAAAACACACAATGTGTGAAACAGCGCACTAAGGCCGCAGCACAGGTGAGCGGTTGGTTTCAACGCTTTTTTTGTGGAGTTTTTAAAAACGTCCTAAAACTGCAATTAATTATCTTATTAAAAAACGATCAAAAACACGTGACGAGTTTTAATGATGCGTTTATAACTGAACTGCTTAAAACACGCCCAAAAACGGCTATCTTATGGGGGCATGTGCAAATAGAGTGAGTATGAGATGGCTGTTGTGAAGGGGTTTAGCGGCTTAAAGAAGGAAGAATCTGTCAGTCAGAAACTGACCAACTAACCACTAATGCGTTGGGAAGCAGATTAAAAAACACCTTCCAGCTGTGAGGCGAAGATTATCAACTATTACTCGTCACAGCCATTTTTTGGGTGTGTAGGGGGCATGGGCCCGCCAGATCATAGCGGGCACAGGACATTCCTAACCCTTTATGCTGCGCAACCCGCAGATACATTAGACTTTATTGATTATCCGACAGGATGTGGACCGCCATCATACCCTGGTGCACAGCGCAGGTGGCGCATAAATACCATTCTTTCCCTGTTCGTTTCATCATGCCTCAGGGATGCGCACCACAACCTCAATCTGAAATTCACCTATGAATGTGATATAGCCAAATTTAATGTATAAAGTATGGTTAACACACTTAGTGAACTAACGTAACGCTAGCTCGTGTACGTCTGCGCGTGACCCGTCTGAGAGTATTTATTCACATGAAGCCAAGCTCCCCCCAATCTTATTTAATCTGAAATTCCCCTCTGTCTGTGATAGAAATAATAAACCAGGAAATCGCAGAGCCGGTTGTGATGTCTGTACAATCTTTATAAACCACAGTTTATCAATCTTACTCACCCACGCGGCACATGAAGACGAACCAACAACTGCAAAGGAGCTTAACTACCGACAACCTATACTGGTAGTTGGTTTAGTAGATCAATTCTGCTCCAATAAACACTAAGCAATTTATCACCAGCTGTGTCTAAATTATGGTAACTGTGAAAATATTGCCACAGATTTCCGTCCCCATAGAAACGGGCCATAACTTCACCAGAACCACACAGTCTGCTGTAACTTACACAACACACATCGTGGTAATAGGCCACCAGTCTAGACGTTATTAAATGGATGGATGTAATAGTGTCCTGAAAAAGAAAAAAATTCACTGGGGACCTACAGTAAGACAGTCAAAAGACCAAATCTCCATGATCGAACTGTGTAAACATCACTAGGGGATTAAAATTTGAGAACTTTTATTTGTAGGCAAACCACTAAGATTTTCTGTTTTGGTTTACACTTGACTCACCTTCGTTCCCGTTTTTTACGACGTCGCCGTGCGCGCCATACTCCCTATGGAGGATGTAGCTGGTGAGCATCCTCACCCCTCCTCCTCTCCCCCCACTGACGTTGCCACGCCATTCTAGGTGTACGGCGGGCAACGGCATTGTGAAATGTAGCCTCTAAACCCCTATTATAATCCGGTGTCTGATTATATATTGCAGTAGCGGAGCATTATACGTTTGTTGCAACTCACTTGGTGAAAACACAGTCATGCCGGGCAGGTACCTCTTCCTAGTGTGCTATGCGTCCTATCAGGTTATTTCTTCACAGGTGAAGTAAATGCCGCAGCTCCCTTTGTGTTAACGTAAACATAGTTTCAGACGTCATTTAATGTATTCATACGCGAAATAATCTATTATAAATCATTCTCTTCCCCAGTGTATTTTAAGGCCTAGGCACTCCAGCACTGCAATGTTGGTGGGCTTCTATCACCTCCATGCATATCCGTAGCATCTGCATCAACTGCGTATGACGCACGTCGCGGCGTGTACACCAGGCGCCCCGCCCCCTCCCCTTGAAAGAAATGCCGAATCGTGAGGAGGGCCGCTTAGCCCCGGTCCTCCTGCTCCTGTCTAGTGACGTGCCTGATGTTATGGGCGCGCCTTTCTGTCCGTGCAGAGCGCAGGAGAGCAGATTGGTCATGGTTAGCCGAGGCGCGTGTACGTAGACGCATCGCGAGATCTTGCCGGCGCTGTTTCTTTCCTTTCCTTTACTCTCCTTTGACGCTGGATCTTCGAGATCTCTTCCACCAGCTCCATCTCCTCCCTGCGGTGTATCGGTAGTGCGGGCGGAGTCTCCGCATCCCTCAGTGCTGTGCGCTGCCAGTGGTGTCCGCTGCAGTCCATGTCGGTGTGTGACGATCTGGGGCTTCCAGAAGCTGCTACGTACGGTGGTCCCGAAGCTGGGGAGGCATCGCAACTGTGGCCAATGAGTACAGCGACCGCAGCACTCCGTGGATAAGCCGGGCCGCCATGCTTGTGGGCAGGCGAGGTGCACATTCACGCGCTTCTTCCTCATGACGGTCTGCCGCCTCCTCCATGTCGGCCGGGATCCGGCTGCTAGTGTCGTCCTCATCGGCCTTATGTGTGTAAGATGGCCGAGCACCGGTAGTTCCAACCCATAATAAGACCCTGAACCGAGAGTGGTGACATGGTAAGCACCTGCGTCTATCTGCGTTATGTTGTGTTCACAGCAAGCTGCATCTAATAAAGACGCGATACACTTACTAACTTCACTTTGACATCCCAATAATTTAGTAGCTTTTCTGCAATATTTTCACTTGATTATGTCTACAATGTGAGCGATCATGATTGTGCAGTAACCCCACCCTCCCTTCCCAGAAAAAAAAAAACAAGTAACAGGCTACATGACGGCTACATGCCAGGCTTAGCACGTGATTGGCAACCTTTTAGCGGCCGATGCCCAAAACCCCCCCCGCTTTTATCCCGAGGTGCCACCAACATGAAGCAGTACGTATTGCCCTTGGTCCCTTCAACAACTTTCAATCTATGGGCCTCCTGAGGACACAACACAGTAGAAGATGGAAATTTGCAGTCATTTTAAGCTTCTTGCCAGTGTCCCGTCCTCGGAATCAATCGTGGGGGCAAGCAGAGTCGCAGCCAGGATGGTCCTCAAGATACTATTGGCCCTTTTCTATACTTCTCCCGCTTCCTACAGTGCCCAGCTAGCGAAGTATAGTACATAATGACGACAGCACATCTTTTACATTGCTTGGAACTGCAGGAAGATCTTATGTTCCTTCTGGTGGGCTGGGGGCGATGGCCCGGGTGCCCCACACGAGAGGCTCTGAGTGCGCGCCTCTGGCACCCCTGCACATAGTTTTGCCACCACTGCTACATGGATATACAGATTAAGTCAGTTGGGCAAAAAAAAAAAATCTTGACCCCTGGGTTACCTGAGAAGGGGATCCTTGTTTTCCATTCTGCATGGAATTGTGGATGATCAGCCTTCCACTTTGACTTTATCGACAGCCCAACGATAGAGTTACTGGACCATGGGTGTTTTATTATAAAGTATGATGCCGCTTCGAAGTACCGCGTCACAACCCCTATGACACACATGGATTTTTTCATAAATGAGAGCACGATACACCAGAAAAGTGACGTCACCTACTTCTACGCCACTACAGCCCAGTAGGGTAGAAACGTCCTTTCTTGAATTTCCCTTTTTAGGTAAAATCCTCTGTTTTACCTTTTATAAACAAAACGTATATACGAAGATCAATATTTTTCCCTGAGGTTGACCCTGTTTAGAGGCTGCTGGATGGCTTTCACAATTATATGCATGGTTTGTTGTCATTAAAGACAAGCTACTGGCAACATGGTACCAGAGGTGAGATGTTCTATGGAGAAAGACTTGTTACAAGAAATGATCCAAAACATAAATTGATGGGAAATAAAACTATTTCCTAAAACTTCCTGCAAGATATAGGGTTTCTCGGTATCTACAATACAATAGAATTTTACCAATCCACCTTTGGGAGAATTTTCTGAGCAGTTTAAATCAACAAGAATCTTAACAGGTGAATGAGGTAAATAAAAAATACTTTGAATATGCTTCTCTAAAATGTTGATTGTTTGTTATTAGAATAAAAAATGCTCATGTTCAGTTAATAGAGGTAAGAGATTGTCATGATTTTGCCTGAGACAGTTACTTTTTTTTTTGAGACTGAAAGGGGAGTGTCTTTCAAATGTCTCTATGCGTACCTCAAGTGCATGGCTTTTGGTAAACTAAGAGCTAGATATATAAAGTTGAAGCTTTGTTGGGGATTAACGAGCTCTAGTATAATTTCCCCACCTTGTTTAATAAAGTCTCACTCTGTTTTCCGTAATCAAAAAATACATGTCTGCTCTTTTCTTTACTACAACACAGAGCATGTTTTTAGTACTGTCTCCTTGCAGCCTTTAAGAACCTACCATTTAAAATGACCCCTCTGACCCCACAAATACCTTAAGCTCGCTCAGGATGAGCTGATGCCGGACCATATTTTCAAGTTAACCAGAAACCGTGTATTTGTACAAACATTATTTTCTTGGGTATAAATCCTCTCTTCGCTGCTTCTATAATCGTCATACTAAGCCGCACCCCGGACCCGCTTCCGCGATCACGCTGTCGTCAGCGCCGCTCCCGTCACTAATTTTGGGCTGTGGCCCCGAGCGGTGACTCACCCGATCTCTCGGCACACTAGCGCATGCCGCACCACCTCCTCCTGGCGCGTCGCGGCCGATCCCATTGCGCATGGGCGAAGTATAGCGGCGAGCATAGTGGAGGTGTCTTCTCGGTCCTCCTCTCCGAACCTCGCGATACTACGAGCTTCGGGACTTCGCCCATGCTGCAATGGGATCCGGCCAGCGACGGCGCCAGGAGGGTGGTGGCGCATGCGCTATGTGGCCCGACGAGCTCGTGTTGACGTCACTCGCCTCTCGGCGACAGCAAAATTAGTGCCGGGCAGCGGCGTCTGACGACCGCGGATCGCGGAGCAGGTCCGGGGTGCGCCTGTAAATGGACGCTTATAGCGAAGCGCCGCAATTGAGATTGGTACTACCACAGAATAATGTTTTCTACAAATACATCGGTTTCTGGTTTAATTGAAAATGGTCCGACCATCACTCATCCTGACTAGCTAAGGTATTTGTTGTGGGTCAGAGGGTCATTTTAAAGTGGTAGGTTCCTTTAGACGATGACTCCTCTAGTGACAAAACATAACTCTTCTCTGCTCATTGTCACTGACTTTGGAACTATATTTTATCATTTTTCATAGTGGATCTATCCCCACACTATCACTGTCAAATGATGTTAGGTCCATTTGTCCCAACAGCAGAAGCTTTGTTTTTTTGTGTAGTCTTGTTAGACATGTTGGTTTTTCCCTCTGTTCTTGATCTTGTGAGCATTTCTATAAAAGGGTGCCTGAAGTTCAACTCCAACTGTTACTGTCTCCTACGGGATTAGGGTCGTCTCTACCCAAGACCTCATCCACCTAAAGGTGTAATTGGAATACTCCACAAGTCTGTCATATCAACTTCTCATTTGGTAACTGAGAGGATGGGCCATATAAGTCTTCTGCATACCCCCCCCTTCCTCCCCCCCCCCCCCCTCCGCCTTAAAGATATACATATTGTGTCACAACTCATCACATTTACACATACAAACAGCTCATGGTGCATCACCCCACGTAAAGCATATAAACGTCGGTTGCCAATGACAGCTTTGGGTCTTCGTCAGACCCGGCTTCCTGTCTGGGTTTTTTTTCTGACCTGGCGTCATTGTAATGTATCCTGTGTAAAAATGCCATATACTGCAATCAGTATATAGTATAGAATCAGACCATCTAGGGTTTACCAGACCCTACGTTTCAAAAGTTCTAAAGATAACTAATTTAAAAAAAAAAAAAAATAACCTAAATGTTCTAATCACCCTGATAGAAAACGTAATAAACAGCAAAATATACACATAGGTATTGCCGCGACCCAAAATGCCGTTCCACAAATAGTATAAAGGGTTTTTGTAGACGTGAACCCACATAACGAAAATGCGCCCAAATATCCAAAACGCAACTTTATTACCATTTTACTTACACCATCAAAAATGGATGAAATGTGATCCAAATGTCGCACAGACCCAAAATTTTAGCCCATTAAGCTTCGGGTCCTTTCGCACAAACTTAACACCTCACCAGCTCCGTACAACCAAGCTGAATAGTTATTAAGCGTCAGAAAATGGCTGAAAAAATCTTTTTCCTACACATTCGTTTCATTTTTGAAACACTGAATTAATTACACATAAAACAACTATATAATCTGGTATCACAATTTTTTTTTTCAATTTTTCCACATTGGATTTTTTTTTTCCAGCGTCCCAGTACACATGCATGGAATAATAAATAATGTGAGGGACGGAGTAAAAATTTTGTTGCGCATAAAATAAGAGCCCCTCACACATGTACCACACTCGGAAAAATGAAAAGTATCTATTTTTTGAGAGGGGAGAGCAAGAATGGGCCAAAAAACCCTGCATTCTTAAGGATTGAACCGTTTAAGGACCTGTCCCTTTCCTTCTGTTTTTTTTTTCCTGTTCCTTTTCCACTCCCCCCCTTCTAAATCTATAACCTTTTTTAATTTTCACACTAAAAGACTGTGTGGACTGCTTGTTTTTCTGCGTAAAAATTGACTTCATATTGATGGTATTAAATATTCACTGGCCATGTACTCGGTAAGCGGGGGGAAAAAATTCCAAATGCAGTGAAAATGTGAAAAACCGCATTGCGGCCATTCCTTGTGGGCTTGAAATTACGTCTTTCCGAGCGCCCCAATGACATGTCTATTTTCATTCTTTGGGTCAGTCGATAAGGTGGATACCCAATTTGTATAGGTTTTATGTTTTTAACTTTAACAAAATAAAACCTCCTGACAAGTAATTTTTTTGATTTTGGCCAACTTCTGGCGCTAATAACTTCTTTATACTTTGGTGTACGGAGCTGTGGGTGGTGGCATTTTTTTGTCGAAATTTGATAAATTTGTCATATATTCAATTTTTTAGGACTGCTACACACCTTTTGATCATTTTTATAGATTTTTTTTTTTTTATATTTTTCAAAATAAGCAAAAAAGTACCGGTTCGGGGTTAACGCTGAAAAACCTTATCTATATTTTGATCGGCCTTTTCGGACGCTGCGATACCTAATGTGTGTATGATTTTTCCTGTTTTTTATATTTTATGTCGTTCTAGGGAAGAGGGGGTGATTTGAATTAAGTAGTTTTTTATTTATACAATTTTTTAACTTTTTTTTTTTTTTTTAAAAAACAAGTTTACACCCTATTGGGGTGTCACCAGTGACATACAAGTCCTGTGATAGGGCTATCTTTGCTTCAGTGGGGTCTTGATGATGGGGACCCCTACGGGTCATTGAGACGGGTCTGGTGCACAACTCTCTGTATCCCAAATGAGAGAGGCATAATGGTTGCCATGCTCCTTCCATCAATGTCCAATCATGTTCGCTGGCCTAGTTAATTTATTGCGTTAAATTTCCACCTTTTTGCGGACTTGACATTTATGTATTTTTTATACTTTTACAGAAGCATCCTACTTGTGGTCATTGGTTTGGCAGCTGAGGGTTTTTACCAGTAGAGTAAAGAATTTCTATCATTTGGAGATTGTCTGTGACCTTGTCTACTTAGGTCCCCAGTGATTTTTTCTTTTTCATGACATATTACATCATCCATTTAATAACGTTCTAGCCTGGTGTCCATAGTACCACGATGTGGTGAAGTACAGCAGACTTTTGGTGGTCTGGTGTAATAGTTTATGGCCCGTTCTATGGGGACGGAAATCTGTGGCATATTTTCACAGTACCATAATTTTAGGACACAGTGGTATTAAATTGCCTTAGTGTTTATTGTAGCCAGAATTGATCTAACTAAACACTACCAGTATGTTGTCGAGTAGTTAAACTCCTTTGAGTTTTGTTCTCTCATGTGCCCACGTGGGTGAGTAATGATTAAATTGGTTGTATAAAATTGTACAGGTCATCACAACGGCTCTGCGATGTCTGGTTTATTATTTCTATCACAAGCAGAGTGGAATTTCGAGATGGGGAGGAGAGCTTGGCTTCATGTTGATAAACTCTGCGGTCCGCGTTCACACGAGTTCGCGCTAGCGTGTAGTTCACTAACGGTTATACCATAACTCTATACATTAAATTTGCATATCATTCATAGTTGAATTTCAGATATGCGCACCCTGAGGCAATGAAGAAAGAAGGGAAAATTTTTGCGCCCCTGCGCTAGTGCACCAGGGTATGATGCGTCCCACATCCTTCGTAATACATCAATAGTCTATATGTAGCTGCCGGGTGTCGCAGCAAAGGGTAGATGTCCTGTGCCGCATGATCTGGCGGCCATGCCCCCCTAAAACCCCAAAAATTTGGCGCGCTAGAAATAGTTGATAATCTCCCCCACAAGCTGGAGGTGTTATCTGCTTCACCAACGCTAGTGTTTAGTTGGTCAGTTTCTGCTGAAGAGTCCCCTTTAAGCTAAACCCCTTCACAACGCCATACATCTATCTCACTCTATTTGCACCATGCCCCCATACAGATAGCCGTTTTTGGGCTGTGTTTTAAGCATCAGTTTATAACTAACGGCATCATTAAAAAAACCCATGTGTTGTTGCAACGTTGTTAATTAAGATAATAATTGCATGTTTTTAATGGACCTGTTTAAAAACGGTTCCCAAAAACGTTCAAAACCAACGCCACCGTGTGCTGCCGCCTTAGGCTGTGTTCACACATTGTGGTTGTTTGCATTTAACACTGGGTTTTCAAACTGCAGAAGAGGAGATTTGCCTAATTACATTGTTGTCAATATTGCGTTTACAAAGCGCAAACTTTAAATGCATGTGTTGCCAAGTTTAACGGCATACGATTTGTAAACGCAATGTGACGCAATGTATTGGACAAATCTCCTCTTCACCTGTTTGAAAACGCTCGGGTTTTTAACGCAACAAAGCGCAACATGTGAACACAGCCGAAGTGTCTACTTGTATGTGTCCTTTATGAGCCATTACCTTGGGTAACCTAGCATTAATAATCTGTGGTGCCACTATTAAAACCGGGTCTCTTGAGTTTGTGGAACACGGTCTATCATTTTCTGTAATATGACTGTTGTTCTCAGTAGCTGCAGAAACGTGTAGATACAATGAAGCCGGTGATGTCTCATGTAACACATGGCTGAAATAATTGCCTCTAAACAAGTTTGGGAACATTTTTTTCATTGTACGATCTGGCCAGCCTTTGTCCTATGATTTATAATATGATGTTTCCATGATCATCCGTTCAGACCAAGGCTCATCAGATCCGTTTATGAGTCACACACTTACATTGCTTGTACATTAAAGTTGAAATGTAGATCTCCTGTTTCTCATTTACCTTTCCCATTAACATAACTGAATATTTTTTTCTGAGGTTTTTTTTCCTTAAACCACTATATAATATTTGTTTTATTCAGAAGACGCCTGCAAAGGATGGTTCATTGTGCCCCCACCCTGATCAGGAGATAGGGCTCTGTCAGTCTCTTATGTGAACCTATGTGAAGGTGCGAGAGTGGCACAATTGCACTCTGTTTTTTTTTACATATCCAGATGTGATAGAGGGTCCATTGGATGTTAAAGCAGACGAATGGCTCTGTACCCTATGCTGTGGCCTGTGCAATAATACATGGGGGGAACATTACTATCTGCTTTTTCCTGCCAGTTTTGTGGCTTCTCGCCGCAGTTTCCTGCTCTCCGACCTATTTATTAACTTTTGGTGCCAGAAAAAAATGACTTTTTTTCCGCCTGCTCCGACTCTTCTCGCCGCTTGGCAGAGTGGTAACTCATACAGAATTAATATATGTCGCAGCCATTTTTGGGCGCTGTAACTGGCGGAAAGTAGATCAAAAGAAATTTGGTCTAGCAGGGGAGACAAACAGTGCTATTGCACTCACTCACAGCAGGATGTCTGCCCTGTTCTCCGACTGTTGGACACATTTCTGGTGCTCAGGACATTTGGTCCCAGAGACAGAAATGGTCTCGGTGCCATAAATGTATGTGCACGCTCCACAATATTACATGTGTATCTTCTTTGTCCCCCAGTTGTGTTTTTAGGAACTCACCACACCTGCTGCATCATTTTTGTGGGGGCTCTGTGAGTTTTGGAACAGGTAGCCCACCACCTGTGTTCTCCTGCCAGGGAGCAGAAACCTTTACAATGTTAATATATCACCAGTTTTAATTATTGTGACCAGATGTTTCAGTCAAAGCCTTGTACATGCAGGCCTGTTAGTGTCAGACGTCTCCTCAGCGCTGACGTGACCTGGATTGTTTACCTTTGCAGATGACGAGAGAGTTACCCCGGTGTTATTGAAACAAGTATTTTGTATGTTGTTGGGCTTCTTTCTACCACATATTATTACATCTGATTTTCTTTATTTCTGTCAGGCCTCTTTATCAACATTGAATAATGGGACGAGTCACTCATGATAGATTATCATTGCCACACTGAATATCAGATAATAACTCCTATCACACTTTGTGAACTGATTTGGACCCTACTGTCACAGTTTGACTGCAAACTACTTGCACTGGCCCTCATAATCATGTTTTTTTATAAATATATATTATCTATTATGATCATAATGGAAGACTTGCTGATTTCCTTTTGCCTATGCCAAAAACCGAGTCGCTGCTACACATTACTGGTTGTGTATCTGAGATTTTTTTTTTTTTTTTAAAGTAGACGTCGATATAATATAATGGACAGACAAAGGGGATTGTGTTACCAAACTGGGATGTTATATCTACTGTACATTCATGGGTGTTCAGGTTTTTGACCAGTGCCGGGTAGACCGTTCTCTGATGCTGGGTGATTATCTGGCGAGTTGTACTTTGCACCTCCTTAGTTTGTCTAGTGCTGACGTGCAATATTTTCTGGCAACTCCAGGTGTTTTCTGTGCCAACCAAGGGCCCTTCATTTTTAGTTTCTAACTTGTCTGCAAAATGGGTCTAAAACCTTAAGGCTGCATTCACATGTGGCGATTGGTTGCGTTTTCATCACGTTTGAAACACATTGCAACACCTGAGGAGAGGTGATTTGCCATATTACCTTATATACTCGAGTATAAGCCTAGTGTTTTTCAGCACAAAAAATTGCTGAAAAACCCAACTCGGCTTATACTCGAGTACAAAAAATAATATATCAAACTCCCCTTTTCCGTCGACCCCTGATATCTTGTGCGATCTGTCGGCAGCGGCGGCAGCATATACACTGGGCAGGGCTGGCAGGCTATATACATTGGGGCGGGGCTGGCAGCTTATACCTGGGGCAGGGGCTGGCAGTCTATACACTGGGCAGGGGCGGGCAGGCTATATACACTGGGGCAGGCTGGCGCTAATATACACTGGGCAGGGCTGGCGGCTAATACCTGGGGCAGGGCGGCTATATCCGGCACGGGCTGGCTGGCTATATACACTGGGGCAGGGGGCGCGGCTGGGCTATATACACTGGGCGGGCGGCTGGCTGGCTATATACACTGGGGCAGGTGGCTGGCTGGCTATATACACTGGGAGGCTGTGACCAATGCATTTCCCCCCTCGGCTTTCTCGAAGTCAATAGGTTTCCCAGTATTTTGTGGTAAAATTAGGGGCCTCGGCTTATACTCGGTATATACGGTACCTACTTTTAACATTTGCATTACAAATGTATTAAATCACATGTAATGCATTAAACACATATTTTGTAATACATCCGAACAAATGTACCATATGTAATGGGCAAATCGCCCTCACTGTTGTAATGTGTTTCAAAATACAATGAAAAAGCAGCGTTGAACGCACCTTAAAGGGGTTATCCGAGTATTATGGGGGTCAGGCGGGCGAGGCATTAAAAAAAAAAAAAAAAACACCCTTACTCTCCTCCCTGTATCAGGCCTGAATTTGATGACATGTGGCGTGGTCAGCCACGTGGTCTGGCCGGAAGCCATACTTAGAAGAGTTTTATGTGCCCCTGTAAACCCAGGAACGCCCAGCAAGACACAACGTGGTATGTGGGGAGTGATGACTGAGAGGGTGAGTTACAGGTTTATTGTTAAAAATGCCTCACCAGCCGCCCCAGAATTTTACAAACCCTTGGGTAACCCCTTTAATAAATGATACGCACAGCATTTAGGTGCAAATTACTCCGGTCCCTGGCTTAGACCAATTGATATAACTCCCATGATTGTGTGATGTATGGCTGATTGTGGTAGGGTGCTGCTGCTGTTCGGTGTTCTCACCTTAAAGGAACCCGTCATGCAACAATAACCCCTAAACTAAATAATCATAAACTGCCATTAGAGAGCATTGCCTCTATCCCTCATGGTCCCTCTACATGCCTGTAAACCTAAGCATGAGGTCCTAAAGCGTATGCAAATGACCTGTGAAATGTCCAATGAAGCATATTAGCTATTCAAGCTGTCCACTCTATTCATGAGTGGGAGGCACAGCCCACACCCTCAGTGCATATGACAGTCTGTATAATGATGTGAGGCTGTATATGATCGTGCTTCCTGTGCTGGTGGCCACCGCCCCCGCAGCCTGTGTTGCTGTGTGTGTGTATAGGAGAGATACAGCAGCTCCAGGCTGCACCATGTTACGCAGAACATGTCAGATTCATGTGTGAGCTGATGTCTGTGTCTCTCACATGTGTATTGAGGATGCGCATGTCAGCAGATGCAGCACACACCTAGCAATGCTTTACTATACATTACCAACAGACATGAGCAGGGAGGAGAGGGGAGGGGGACAGGGGTGACATCACTACCTCTGTCCATTTGACCAGCCTCATTTACATGATAAAGATAATTGATTTTACAATGATTAATGTATGAAATAACTAGATAAGGTGGGATGGGAATCCTTGTGATCTGCTCCAAACAGATAGTGGGTACAGGACAATGACACGACCTGATGACAGGTGTCTTTTAAGAATGGCAGCCATTTTCATGGACTCTGTGCTGTCATAGGCTTGTATTTTTTTTCCTTTTCCACATCTCATTGACTTACATTAATCCGAAGTAATTGCCTGGATAAATGGAAATATATTCCTAGCCGCACTGATATAATGGTAGTAGACATCCAGAGCCTCTGACACTACTGAGACTTCTGTATGCGTAGTGTATTAATAATAAATGTAAGCGTAGCCGCTGAGTAAATATGTTGTAGCTGGGCTGGGATATTGTGCTGCCTCTCTGGGAAAGGATTGTCGCAAGAAATTGTGGTGTGTGACGAGATGTTTAGACGAGACAACCCTTTTGTAATCCATTCTTGCTCTTTTTTGAAGGACTTTTGAGTACAAATACTTATAACTGTGTAGCCTAACCACAGGTAACAGCCACATGACCGATTTTTGGTCCATTTTTAGCAGTCTGTTAAGAAAAAATGCATGCGTTATTATGAATTCATAATTTTTGACAGGTTTACGCAAGCGTTTTTGGACGGACTGCTTAAAATGCGTGAGGAACTATATCATTAGAAATACTGCTCCTCGTATGTTTCACTCCCCTCTGGTTTGGGCCTCAAACTCAAACTGCATGATAAACTAAATGTTGGATGCAACCCTGAGGGTGATTGCCACACATGGCGTTTTGAAGCGTTTTTGTCCTTTTTTTCAGCAGTCTGATTAAAAACGCATCGGTTTTTGACAGGTTTTTACCAATTATCTCTTAATTAAAACTGGTCAAAAACCATGCATTTTGGACGACTGCCTTAAAACGGACCAAAAACGGGTTCAAATGCATGTGTGTCATCACCCTAAGCATCCAGCTTTCCCAGACTTTCTAATATTGATTGATCGGCATTACTTTTGACATACAATTTGCAGCCAGGGAACTAGTGTATATCACAAATTCACAAACTGTTCTGGGAGTGGTATCTCCTCTCACTCACTCACATTGATAATGTTTGTTTGACCCCAGAGTCTAGCAGTGGCATATACCTGCTGCAGAGAATAGGAGTGTTTTCTGTTTCGGAGCAACATTCATAATATAGGATATGTGTTGTCTTGGGTGGAGTTATTCTGCTATATTAGAGATTTTGCACATTATCTTGCAGTTATCTGGGCTCTTTCTAAAAAGCTGAGTCATAAAATTCCCAATGTTCCTCTGTGACATTCCTTGGATGTTCTTGTCGCTCTGTTCATTGTCATGCATAGCAACACTGCATTGCTGATATGTTTGTCCAGGGACAGGTATCACAATCTATAAATACCAGAATTGCCTTAGATACATTCATTACTTTGTTCATATTATAGGACTATAACCCCGCTGTGGAATACTCTGTTAGAGAGATCATGTGCGTCTTATGGATATGTCATAATACCAAAGAAAATGGTGTTTGTGAGGTGTGGGTGTTTTTTTTTTTTTTGTGTGTGTTTTAAATACTCAAAACAATATACCAGAATATCTCAGCCGCTGCATATTGTAATAATTGAACTATAAACTGTAGTCTAAAGGGGGATTTCGGCGGCCACAATAGTAAAGGGTGTGGCTGTAAGAATGGAGGGTGGGCCCTGTCTACTCTCTTCATAGCATTAGCATTTCAAACATACAGCAGTTCATTTTATAATTTACAGAAGTCATGGACTCCTTTCCTTGTCGCCATGCAGATTACATGACGGACTCCTAATGTTCTATTAGAACAGAGTTATATATTTGTAATTTTTTTTTTTTATTTTTTAAATATGTTTGAAATATAATTAATTAGAACTCTTATTAGCAAATGACAGTTTATTGTGGTGAAGTTGACTTAACAAGACACATGTATTCATCGTCTTCATATTTGCAGGTCCTTATATTCGTTGGTCCTAAAAACAGATCTATTGAGCAGCTGCGAAAAAAGGCCAAGTAAGTATATTTGTTCATCCACCACGTGATGGTTTCGTTCCATCACACATGGTTTATCCTCACATCTCTGCTGCTTCCCACATTATGCAGACATATATAAAACGGTATTACTTGTTTTGCTTATCTATTTGGGAAGGAAGCAGCTGACTGAGTGAAGTGTGTTAGCATGTCATATTGGCATGTCTGCAAGTTTTTCAACTATTAGCAAATAGAAAATCTGCTAAATAGCGTTCCTCTTTCCTCCAGGTCATTTCCAATGCAAAGAATACACTACAGGCTTCAAAAGGTTCATGCGCGAGCTTACAACTGATCCCTTCGTGCAGGCTGAGAAGCCCGGCCGGGCCCTGGTTATATGTGGTGGAGCTCTTGCCGCTTGCTCTGCCTGGCTCAAACACCTCAAAGCTTCAAATAATAAATCTTTGATTTGAGATTGTCTCTTTCTCCCTGCAGTGTGGTTCTATGAAACCACAAACATTCAGCGCTCCCGACAGCCGGAGCTTCAATGGGTGACAGCGCGCGTGCCCACAGGAACGGCTCTGCGTGCCGCATGTGGCACGCGTGCCATAGGTTGCATCGTGTGGGTAGGAGAAACACTCACCTATATATGATGGTACCTTGTCATATACAATGACATGATGTGACTTTTGTAGTTTAGCATTATGTTCTGCTATAAGCTTAAACTACCTTAGAATATCGACCTTGCATGACCCATTACCCATTCCATGAACCCTTTAGGTGACAGGGTTAGCACAAAGCATCTCTGAGCTTTCATGAAGTTCTCCAAAGCTTGAATGAGCGGAAGATGTTATGGTTGCTCCTAAGTCAGACCTTTATGATGTTGACCTTGCCATTAACCCATTACCCCTTCGGGGTTTCCACGAACCTCAGGTGACTAGGTTAGCACAAAGCATTTCCTGAAGCTTTCATGAAGTGCTCCAAAGCTTGAATGAGCAGTAAAACTGTCATGTCTGCCACCTAAGTCAGACCCTTTATGATGTCATAGCCCCAGTATCCAAGGAACTTTACTGTGACACATGTAGTGTTCTATTTTATGTAAATTGGCCTCACATTTATCTTTGATGGTTTCCATTTTTATTTTTCTATTGGAGGCAGCCATTTTGAATTTCATCTATAAGCTTCTCTTAAGACCACACTTGCAAGTCCCTAAGTTAAAGAGAACAACTGTTACCAGGAACAACATTAAGCAGAATCAAGTGCTGTTGAAATATTATTTATTAGTTTTTAAGATGTATTCAGTTTATATACTCAATATCACTGATATCAAAGCTTCAATAATAAATTTGAGATAGTGACTTCTCTTCTCCTGCAGTGGTTTCTATGAGAACCACAATACATTCAGCGCTCCCGACAGCCGGAGCTTCAATGGTGACAGGCGCGTAGCCCACAGGAAAGGCTCTGCCGTGCCGCGGGTGGCCCGCGAGGTGAAATTTTTCTGGTGATGTGTGAGGCCGTGTCTTGAGACGCTATGTTTAATGTAGCCATTAGCGGTGTTGCTCCTGTGGCTGTTCATACGGGATTTTAATTGTTGTACAGTGCGGCCAACGTATTGGAGGCCGCATGGGCTTTTAATTGTTGTACAGTGCGGCCAACGTATTGGAGGCCGCATGGGCATTCAAGGAGGTATATGACGTACATCGAAGAGCAGTTCATGAAACTCTTGATGTTGAAGGTCTCGTCAGTGGTGTTGCTTTTGAACGTTCTTGCTTTATTGGTGATATTTAAGCAGCATTTACATCCGGCTTGGCCGCATTTAAAGCTGCCAGTAAGTTCAGGGAGGACGGAGCTTCTTAGGTTGGTCCTGGATGTAGTGTTGCGTAATTTTGTGGGGGCCAGATGATTTTTGAGTGTTTTGGCTCGTCTGTATATTACGCTAGGTTTTTTTGCTAGGCTTTTGGATAGGTACGGATCGTTCAATAGCACCGGCCAGTGTTTCTCCAGTATGTTTGTGATGGATTTATGTTCGCTGTTGTAGGTGGTAATGAAGTTGATCTTGAAATCGTTTTTAGGGGGATCTGTTGGTGGTTTCTTTTTGGGAGGAAGGAGGCATTCGGATTGTGTGAGTTTTTTAGAACGTTCTAGTGCCGAGTTGATAACTCCACTGGGAAATCCTTTGTCGTAAAATCTGTTAGAGAGGATTTTACTTTGTTCTATGAAAGTTTCGGTTTCTGAACAGTTTTTTCGTATCCGGCGGAATTGACTGTAAGGAATATTTTTCTTCCATTTAACATGGTGATTGCTTTTATAGTGCAAAAAACTATTGGTGTCGACTTTTTTGAAGTACGTTTTTGTCTGGATTTTACCTTCAATTGTTTGTAAGTGTAAGTCAAGGAATTCAATCTCATAGTTGGAATAGTTTGGGGTGAATGTTAGACCCCAATCGTTGTTGTTGATGAAGCTGACAAAGGATTGGATGCTCTCCATTGGGCCATCCCAAATCAGCAGGAGATCATCAATGTACCTTCGGTACAAGACAATGTGTTCTTCCCATTTGGGGTTATTCTGGATGAAGATGTTCTCAAACTCACCCATATACAGGTTTGCGAAGCTGGGGGCGAACCTCGTTCCCATAGCTGTTCCGCGGGTCTGTCTGTAGATCTTATTTTGAAAAGTGAAGACATTGTGTGTGAGTATAAATTTTATAGCGTCAAGGATAAAGAGTTTTTGCTTATTCGGCATGGTGGGATCACGGCTGAGACAAAGGTCCACTGTTTCGATACCTTTATCATGGGGAATGTTTGAGTAAAGCGCCGAGACATCAAGTGTGACCCATAAGTATGTGGGTTTCCACCTGATGTCTTTCAGTGCTACAATCACACTTGTCGAATCTCTTAAATATGAATCTAGGACTACCACATACTTCTGAAGGTTGATGTCCACGTAGTGTGACAGATTGCAGGAAATCGAGTTGACACAAAGATTTCGAACTTCATGAAGTGCTCAAGCTTGAATGAGCACGTAAAACTGTCATGCTGCCACCTAAGTCGGACCCTTTAGATTGTCATAGCCCCCAGTATCCAAGGACGTTACTGTGAACATGTAGAGTGTTCTCTTTATGTAAATTGGCCTCACATTATCTATGATGGTTTCCATTTTTATTTTTTTCTATTCGAGGCAGCCATTTTGAATTTCATTATTAAGCTTCTTTATAGACCACACTGCAAGTCCCTAAGTTAAGAGACAACGTTACCAGGTAACAACATTAAGAAGAATCAAGTGTTGTTGAAATATTATTATAGTTTTTAAGATGATAATCAGTTATATAAACTCAATAATTCACTGATATCAAAGCTTCAAGATAATAAATCTGAGATATTGTCCTAAAATGTTTGCTCATGGAATGGGCATGTTAACCTTACGTAATAGGATTTCACTTAGGGCAAAAATGGACAATAGCACAAGGGGATGGATTTAAGGATCTTAATGCACTTCAGGAAGGAGGTCCACATCTAGATACATGTTTCTATGGATGTAGACCTTCAATGCACTAAAAAAAAATCTGACTTACAATTGAATAATAAAAGACTATTGTTTAAGAGCAGAGGCAAACGTCTCCAGGCTGACTGATCTCCAGCTGAATAATTGGGGTTGGGGATGAAGTGTTGTCTAGATCAGGTCTTGTACTTAGACATAGCCCCAAAAACATAGTTGTAACATACATAGAGGATGCGGTAAGGGAAACACTACCTAATACTGATGGTAACCTTGCACATACAATGAACATGCTAGTGGCTTTTGTACGTTTAGCATATGTTCTCTAGAATACGCTTTAAATCTACCTTTAGAGTATCGACCTTGCCAGTGACTCTTACCCCTTCTGGGTTCCTTGAACCAGGGACACGATAAGCCCAAAGCATCTCCTGATGTTCACGAAAAGCTCCAAAGCTGAATGAGCAGTAAGACTGTCATGGGCTGCCACCCTAAGGTCAGACCTTATGATGTTCATTGGCCCCAGGTCTCAAGACCTTACTGTGGACACATGTAGTGTTCTATTGTATCAAATATCCACTTTTATCTATGATGGTGGGCCATTGAGATTTTTTTCTTAAGAGGCAGCAGGTTGCAGGAATGTGTCTTTGGGGCAGCCATTTTGACTTTCATATATTCAAGCTTTTCTATAGATGCACTTGCAGTCCCATAAGTTAAAGAGACAACTGTATGCCATGTAAGAAAATTACTTAGCAGATCAAGGTGGTGTGTGAAATATTCTTTATTCATTTTTAATGTATTAATCCGTATACAACTCAATTAATACCTTGATATCAAAGCTCAGAGGATAAATCTTGTGATATTGTCTAAAATGTGCTCAAATGATGCAGGGTTACCCAAATTAATAGGATTTCATTAGGGCAAAAGTGGCCAATGGCACAAGGGGTTTGGATTTAGGATCTTTAATGCACGTCAGGAAGATCCGTTCTTCTTGCCTCCCTCTTATCATCCCATTTTTCATGGGTACGACATCTAGATACAGTTTCTACTGGATGTAGACCTTCCATGCAACTAAAAAAAAATTTGACTTACAATGGATAATAAAGACTATTGTTTAAGGCAGAGGCAGCATCTCAGCTGACTGTACTCTCCAATGATAACAGTGGGGTTGGGGAATGAGTGGTTGTCTAGCTTATGTCTGTTCTTCAGGCATGTTCCCAAAAACAATAAACGTTAACAGATTAAAAGGGGATGGGGTGGTAGGGAAAACACTCACCTTATATGATGCCTTACCTTGTCATAAAACAATGAGCATGATGTGACTTTGCGGTGTTTAGATTATGTTCGCTATAGATTACATTACCTTCGAGATGACACTTGCCATGACCATACCCCTTTCCGGGGTTCCACGACCTCAGTGGACAGGTAGCACAAAGCATTTCCGAAGCTTTCATGACGTGCTCCCATAAGTTTGATATGAGCAGTACGGAACTGTCATGGCTGCCACCTAAGTCAAGACCCTTTATGTTGTCATGGACCAGTTTCCAAGGAACTTTACGTGACCACATGTAGTGTTCTATTTTATGTAAAATGCCTCACATTTATATATGATGGTTTCCCATTTTATTTTTTTCTCTTGGAGGCAGCCATTTTGGAATTTCATATATTAAAGCTTATCTTATAGACCACACTTGCAAGTCCATAAGTAAAGAGAAACTGCTTACCACGGGGGGGTGGTGGTAACACTTAAGCAGAATCAAGTGCTGTTGAAATATTATTTATTAGTTTTTAAGATGTATAAATCAGTTATATTAAATCAATAATACACTATATCAAAGATCAAATAATAAATCTTTAGATATTGTCTCTCTTCTCCCTGCAGTGCAGTTTTCTATGAGAAAACAAATAACATTCAGCGCTCCCGACAGCCGGAGTTCAATGGTGACAGCGCGCGTGCCCACAGGAATGGATCTGCGTGCCGCATGGGCACGCGTGTGCCGTAGGTTCGCCATCGCTGGGGTGGTAGGGGTTGGGTGGCGAAACAGCACATATATATGATGGTTACTGTCACATACAATGACATTGATGGGACTTTTGTACTGCTTTGCAGTGATGTTATGCGATAAGCTTTTAAATCTACCTTAGACTATCGGACCTGCCAGACCATTACCCATCCAATGATGAACCCTTTAGGTGACAGGTTAGCACAAGGCATTCCTGAAGTTGCATGAAGTTCTCCAAAGCTTGAATGAGCGGTAAGACTGTTATGGTTGCCTCCTAAGTCAGACCCTTTATGATGTCATGGACCCAGTTTCCAAGGAACTTTACTGTGACACATGAAGTGTTCTATTTTATGCAAATTAGCTTCACTTTTATTTATGATGGTGGCGATTTTTATTTTTGTCTACTGGAGGCAACCATTTTGACTTGTTCCTTCTGGGGCAGCCATTTTGAATTTCAAGCTTCTCTTACAGACTGCACTTGCAAGTCCCTAAGTTAAAGAGACAACAGCTTACCAGGCAAAAAAAATTAAGCACAATCAAGTAGTGTTGAAATATTCTTTATTCGTTTTTAATATGTATTAATCAGTTCACATAACTCAATAATACATTGTTATCAGTGATTCAGATGACAAATCTTGTGATATGGTCCTAAAATGTTGCTCAAATGATGCATGGTTTACCCTATGTAATAGGATTTAACTTTGGGCAAAAGTGGAAAATGGCACAAGGGGTTGGATTTAAGGATCTAAATGCACTTCAGGAATGAGGTACTACATCTAGGTACATGTTTCTACTGGATGTAGACCTTCCAATGCACTGAAACATTCTGACTTATAATTGGATTAATAAAGACTGTTGTTTAAAGGAAACCTACCACTTCCGATAGGGCTTCTAAGCAGCAAACGACGTGCACCAGCTCAGGGTGAACTGGTGCCGGCGCTTATCTTTGTTATCTTCTTAAACGGTTTTATAGCATTTAAACACTTTATTAATCCTTATATTCAAAGTAGCTTCACCGCACTGTGGTGCGTGCGCCTAATTAGGAAGTGGTCGCGCGCATGGTGCGTCGAGCGTGGACCACGGTGCGGTGAAGCTACTTCAGATATTATAAAGTGTTTAAATGCTTTAAAACCATTTAAGAACATAACGAAGATAAGCGCCTGCACCAGCTCACCCTGAGCTGGTGCACGGCATTTGCTGCTTAGAAGCACCATCGGAAGTGATAGGTTTCCTTTAAGAGCAGAGGCAAACGTCTCAGGCTGACTACTTTCCACTGATAACATTGGGGTTGGGGATGAGTGGTGTCTAGATCATGTCTTGTACTTCAGACAACATTCCCCAAAACATATTTGTAAACAGTACTATAGGGGATGGAGTAGGGGAAACACTCACCTATATATGATGGTTACCTTGTCATATACAATGAACATGATGTGACTTTTGTACGTTTAGCATTATGTTCTGCTATAAGCTTTAACTCTACCTTAGAGTATCGACCTTTCCATGACCCATCACCCCTTCTAGGGTTTCCATGAACCCTCAGATGACAAGGTTAGCACAAAGCATTTCCTGATGCTTTCATGAAGAGCTTCAAAGCTTGCATGAGCAGTAAAAATGTCATGGGTGCCACCTAAGTCAGACCCTTTATGATGTCATGGACCCAGTTTCCAAGGAACTTTACTGTGACACAAGTAGTGTTCTATGTTATGCAAATTAGTATCACAAGTAAGTTGGTTGCAAAGGGGATCTATATTTATATAGATATATGCATACTGTATTTTTTGTACTATAAGATGCACTTTACAAGAAAAAATATTGCTAAAAAGTGACTGCATCTTATAGACCGAAGGTCAGGAGGATCCAGCACTGCCAGACCCTCCTGGCCGCTGTAATGGAGATTGGTGATGCGCTGATATAGCACTGCACCCGATCTTCCAAAGAGGAGCCTCCGCACTGATCTCTCCTCTCCCGGGTGTCCTTCAGGACCTGCAGTGATGTCAGAATCATGTGACTGATCACATGACTCTTACATCACCAAATTTTGCTGAGAATGGGGACATGATGCCCTGGGACAGGGTAAGAAGAAGGGGAAGAGGGAAATAGGGGAAGGGGGGAAGTGTTTGTGGGGGCTCTGTGTGTATAGCTGAGCTGTGTGTGTAACTGTATGGTTGATGTAGAGCTATGTGTATAAAGGTATGGATGTAGCCGGGCTCTGTGTGTAACTGTATGGATGATGCAGAGCTGTGTTTGTAACTGTATGGATGATGCAGATCTGTGTGTATAAATGTATGGATGGAGCAGATCTGTGTGTGCTGTGCTTAGGTGCGACCAACATGGATATTTTATTTGGTGTAAAATATATTTTTCCTTTTTTGGAAGCCTAAATCTGGGGTGCGTCCTATAGTAAGAAGCGTCTTATAGTACGAAAAATACGGTACATACTCCTGCTTTCAATCAACTTGTGATTGCTTATGTAGCGCCCCTTCCCCTCAGGCCGAGGTTACTGACAGGGGGACCAGGGGCCACCACTGTGCTCGCTGACAAGGGGGAAAGGAAAGCACTTGTAGGGAAATGTTTGTGACGCCAGTCGGGATAATATTTGCTGACTTGGGCCCTGGGAGATAGGTGTTGTGGGTCAGCTTGGTGTTATAAACCGTTCCCGACTAGGTCTGGCTCCCAGGGGATGAATGGAGGAGGAGCTGTATATCACTTGCCTTGTGGTAATGGCGGCGCCCCAAATAAACAACTCGCACACTTTCATTTAAACTTGAACTGTAGGGATGTCGAACACCTTGGTGAGCTATCCTCCTCAATATGCTTTTCAATGTGTTCCTCAGCTGCGCTTCATTGCACTGCACTTCTCACAAGCCCAACCTCTGCTTACACTTTGCTTAGCCTCAGATTCTGCCTCCTTCTGCGTGACTCTAAACTCCTCCCTTCTTCTTCCCATAATCCTTTGCTGCTGCTCTCACCTTGGTAGGCTGACCCCTTCTTTATTAACCATTTAACTATGACCATATAACAATTAATGGAAACCTACCACTAACAATTAATGGTGGTTATAAGCTGCAAATGCCGTGCACCAGCTCAGGGTGAGCGGGTGCCAGCGCTTATTTTCGTTATTTTTTTTAAACAGATGTAAAGCATTTAAACGCTTTAGTAATCTTTATATACAAGTAGCATCACCGCACCGTGGTCCGCGCTCGGCGAATAATGCGCGGGACCGTGCATGCATCTGAATAGGAAGTGGTCGTACGCATGGTGCGCCGAGCGCGGACCACGCTGCGGTGAAGCTACTGGAGCCCAGCATTTGCTGCTTATACCCACCATCGGAAGTGGTAGGTTTCCTTTAAAGGTATATACACAGTACATTGTTGTAGGACCCGACATTTTAGAGGAAGGTGCTACACTTATTTTATGCAGAATCAGTTATGCCTTTTCTGGGTACAAAGTTAGGGCACATATTGTACATTTCTACCTTTAGTACTGAACTCTCAGTCCCAGACCAAAAAAGAAAAAAAAAACCTTTGATGCAATGGTTTAGTTTTTTTGAGTAAATAAACTCAATGGAAAAAAAATCATAAAAAATGTCCCAAACGGCTTTAACACATGTAAAATGATAAAAAAAAAAGTTGAATAAAGTGAAAACACACAACATATTAGGTATCACCACATCCCAAAATTCCCAAACTATAAAAATGTAGAAACGGTTATTCCAGGCGGTGAAACTCATAAAAGGAAAAATGTGCTAAAAATGTCCGAATCCCAAATTTTTGGCCCTTTGCAAAACACATTAAAAATGTAATAAAAAAACTGATATAAAGGTTGTGCAGTCCCGAAAATGGTAGGAATAAAAACGTCAGCTTGTCCCTGAAAAAAATTACACCTTAGCCAACTCCGTTCTTTTAAGTATGAAAAAGTTACTGGAGTCAGAATATGGTAAAGGTAATAATTTTTTTGGGGAACAAAAGGTTTTAATTTTTTGTAAAATCTTACATCTAATAAAACCTATATGTATTTGGTATCCATGTCATTGTACCGAACCAAAGAATATATCAGAGATTCCATTTGGAATGTACATTGAAAGACGTAAAAACAGAGCCCACCAGAAAATGCGGGTTCTTGTCAATATTACCGCATTTTGAATCAAATTTCGACTTCCCAGTACACGGGATGGAACATAAAATACTGTCACTAGGAAGTACAATTTGTTCTGCAGAAAATAAGCCTTCATACAGCTCTGTACAGGGAGAAAGCGAGAATTAGCCACACCGGTAATTCATTTTCCATTTAGTCCACCATGATGGCCCACCTGGAGGATTACCCCTTGACCTCTGCAGGGACAGGAAGAAGAGTGGTTAAATGTACCTCTCCCTGGATCCCTCTCCAGTTTCTACCAAATAACTACACCAAGAAAGGATACAAGAGGTTTATTAGTATGTTACTTCACACCGTAATGGTGGACTAATTGGAAAACGAATTACCGGTGAGTCCAATTCTCGATTTCCATGACGTCCCCCATAATGGCCCAACTGGAGATATACCAGATGATTTGGGAATTTTAGGGAGGGACCACTGCTTGTAGTATTTTTCTGCCAAATTAGAACACTCTAGCAGAATAGAAGTCCAATCTATAATGTTTGGCAAAAGTTCTATTGCTGGACCAAGTCGCAGCTTTGCAAATTTGTTTAAGAGAGGCTCCTACTCTCTCTGCCCAGGAGGTGGCCATTGCCTGGTGGAGTGGGCTTTAAGATTTCCAGGTTTTGGAGAGTGTAACAATTCTGGATAGTCTGTTTAATCTAGCAGGCAATGGTGATCTTCGACACTTTTCTTCCTTAATTCTTGCCCTGGAGCTGAAGAAATAGATTTGAATCTTTGCGCCAACTATTTGTTATCTCTAGGTAGTGTAGAACTACCCTTCTCACATCCAATGTGTGCCAATTGGCTTCCCCAGTAGATTTTGGATTTTGGCAAAAGGAAGGAAGGATAATTTCCTGACTATAATGGAAGTCTGTAGTCAGTTTCGGGAGAAAGCTGGGATCTAGCATTAGGGAAAACAATAAATTATTGTTACCGGTAATGTTGTTTCCTCAAGTCACGACGGCACCACCAGAGAGTTTGGAATCCGCCCTCCAAGGACAGGAAACTTAGCATAAAAAGAGGCTCCTCCTATTCCTCCTCAGTTTGGTTACAATGATTTCTTGGAAGAACCATTTAGTTAATAGATAGAACTTACATACCTTTTATTCGGCATATATAGATATAGTATATATATATATATATATACATACTTATATATATACATATTCTTATCTTTCTATATCTTTTTTTTTTTTTTGCGACACCAGTGATGCCAACACCGCATAAACAGTAACACCTGGTGCCGTTGTGACTGGAGGAAACAACATTACCGGTAAGAGTAATTTATTGTTTTCCCCTTCATCACGACTGCACCACCAGTGGAGATTTACAGAGAAAAAAACAAACAATTGCGGCGGGGGGTGGGAGGGGTGGCGGGGGGTTTGGGTTGGATCAAACCGAGGATATGACTTTTCTTCCAAAATATATAGAAGAGAACCCCATCACATCCACCTTATAGTGATTTAGGAAAGTGTGAGGGGTAGACCAGGTAGCCGCCTGGCAAATATGTTCCATTGTAGCATCCCTACACTCCGCCCAAGATGTAGCTAAGGCTCTAGTTGAATGAGCACGGATGTCATCTGGTCATCTGGGACAGGAACTTCTGAAATTTCATAGGCCATTTGAATTGTGACTTTAATCCATCTAGAAATGGCTGAGGAAGATGCTTTATTCCCCTTATTCTTTCCTGAAAAGAAAACAAAGAGACTATCCAATTTCCTCCACATAGAAGCAGAAGACAATACTTCTTCTAACATCAAGACAATGAAAAGATCTTTCCTTCTCTGTTTATGTAACAGAGCCGTAATCTCACCTACTCTTCTGGCTGAGGTGATGGCTGAAAGAAAACCTGTCTTAAACGTGAGGAGTTTGATGGAAATACTATCCAAAGATTCGAACGGGGGGCCTGACAAAGCCTTAAAAAATAGAGTAACTCCCTGGGATTTATCCTTATTTCTAACGGTGGGCCAAATTCTACCTGCTGCCCTAATAAACCTGGAAATCCACACATGTTTTGCCAACTCCTGATCAAATAAGGCCAACTGCTCAGAATAGCGTTGGAAATTCTATGATAAATTTTGTACGTTACTGGTTATCTACTTCTTTGCAAAGTATTAATAACCTCAGGAGACTAACCTTGTTTTTGAATAATTATCCTCTCAAAAGCCATGCCGTCAGATGCAGGGCTTTTATCTCTGGATGGAGGATCGGACCCTCTGACAACAAGTTTCTCGACTCGACAAGGTTCTTGCGGAACACAGACTGATTCAGTTCCCACTCCCCCTGACATAGGGCTTTTCGACTTAGGAAATCTGCCGTAATATTCTCCACACCTTTTATGTGAATCCCCTTTTAGGGATGTGAAATATGTTTCTGCCAGAGAAAGAATTGAGCGGCTATGTACATGAGACCTGAATTCCTTGTACCACCCTGTTTGTTGAGATATGTCATGGCCATAGAGTTGTCTGACATCACGGCCACCCCATGCCCCCGCAACAGAGGAAGCGCTTTTATCAGAACTTTTAGCATTGCCAACAACTCTTTTCCGTTCAATGACAGATTTGTCTCCGCTATGTCCCAGGTTCCCTGAAAAACCTGCTTGTTTATGTGAGTTCCACACCCCCAAGGACTGGCATCTGTAGTAATAACTCTATCCTGACCGGGGTTCCAAGGAAGACTCACCCTCAGATTTTCTAGGATTAACCATCAATCTAGGGAACTTAACCGGTTAAGGACCGGGCCCTTTCCTGTTTTTTCATGTCCATTTTTCAATCAAAAATCTATAACTTTTTTATTTTTCCATGTACAGAGCTGTGTGATGGATTGTTTTCTGCGTAACAAATTGCACTTCATAGTGATGGTATTAAATATTCCATGCCATGTACTCGGAAACGGGAAAAAAATTCCAAATGCGGTGAAAATGGTGAAAAAACGCATTTGCGCTATTTTCTTGTGGGCTTGGATATTACGTCTTTCACTGAGCGCCCCAAATGACATGTCTACTTTATTCTTTGGGTTGGTACGATTAAGGGGATACCAAATTTGTATAGGTTTTATAATGTTTCAAGACCTTTCACAGGAAGTGGCGATCCCAGGCAAGATGCCGGCGCCCATGCGCCGCTATCTTTTTAAGGCTGCCGGCAGCTTTAATAACACCTACAATCGGTGCTAGCACCGATCATGGGTGTTACCGGTAAGTCTTTGCTGCAATATGCAGCAAAGACTTACTGGCTATGGAGAAGGCTCAGCCCGTGAGCCCTCTCCATGCAGCGCAACCCGACCGCCGCCGTGAATATACGGCAGGCGGTCGCTAACTAGTTAATATTTCCATGGCGAGAAGAACCTTTTCATCCAAGGATGATTGATCCCTGTCCCATTCCCTTAGAAGAAAATTTTGCAAGCCTCTTGAGTGGAGCTGAGCCCAAGGGTCCACCAGAATAGTGATGGAAAACAGCCCCAAAAGAGACATGGCCATTCTCAGAGAAATTAAAGGGTTTTGTTTTACCTTTAACACTAGGGTTTTTTTTTTCTCTATTTTGTCTATTGGAAGAAAAGACCTCTGTTTTTGGGACCACTCTCTACGTTTATCAACCATCCTAACTTTTTTAGAATCTGGAGAACCCTGGACAGCTGACTGCGCTGTCCGATCTGATGACCCTACCAACAGAAAATCGTTTAGATATGGTATGAATAATCCCTGAGCCTCTCTTATGTGGGCTGCCATTTCCGATACTATCTTGGTAAAGACTCTTGGAGCAATAGCGATCCCGAAGGGTAGAGCCCTGTATTGGAAATGAAGGATCTTTGAGTATATTTGAATGGCCACTTTTGGAAACTCAGATGTATGGGAATGTTATAGTATGCATTTGCTTCATGGCTTACATAGATCTAACAATTGGGGAACAATAGGTTCACCGTTGACTTCAGGGTGTCCATTTTGAATCTCGGGACAAGAAGGAACTTGTTTAGGGGTTTTAGATTCAAAATAACCCTTACGGAACCATTTTTTTTTTTTTTTACCAAGAATAGGTTTGAGTAGAAACCCTGGCCCTGTTCGGAAAGAGGAACTTGGCACAGTACCCTTTTCTGGACCAGGGTCCAGATCTCGGTAATAATTACCTCTCTGTTTTCTCCTGGAGCAGGATTAGTGATTTTCAGAGTGTGGAGAAGTGTGAAAATCCAGTGAAATACCCTTCTGAATTGCTTGTAATACCCACTTGTTTCCTGATATCTCAGACCAGGCATGGAAGAAACGGGTTAGTCTTCGCCCTACAGGGAGCTTGGCGTCATAAGGGACTTAGTTCCTGACGCTTGGGACCTTGCCCTCCGAAAGGACCTGTACTGGCTGTTTAGAGGGGAATGATTTAACTCTATTTCCAGCTTTCTCCAATAATTCCTCCCAACAGCTTTCCATCACATGGAATACCACACAGTCTATTTCTTGAACATACTTCTTTTTTAGCCAGAGAGCTCTTCTGGCTGAATTGGACAAGGCAGATGAACGAGCCCAGAGTCTAAGCCCATGAATAGAAGTGTCTGCTAGATAAGCGTCCCCCTTCTGTACATTTGAAATAGACAAGGCTAAGGTGGCTCTAGGTATCTTATTCAGGATGTCAGTTTCTAGTTGGTTTAGCCAAAATAACAGAGCAGGACACACAAGCCACCAGAATATTAGGTTTGAAAGCTGAAGTAGCTGAATCCCATGATCTTTTAAGGAAACTTTCCATTTTTTTTTATCCATGGGATCCCTAAGGGAACCCATATCCTCAAACAGAAGAAATGATCTACAGATTACTTTTGCTACAGATGCATCAACTTTGAGGGCAGAACCCCATGTGTTGGAAATGTCTGAGTCAAAAGGATATTTCCTTTTGACAGATCTGGGGATGTAAGATACATTCCTTCTGTATCAGAGATGCCACAGTTTCATTAAGAGGAAAGGTCAATTTAAATCTTTCTTTTAGACCCTCAAACATTAAATCTTGAACAGATCTGGGTTCTCTCCTGTCTTCAATATCCATAGTCATCCTGATAAACTTTAGAAGGTGATCAGAGTCATCCAAATTAAGAGGGCGCCCTGCATGCTCTCTTTCAGAGGTCAAGGAGCCTGACCTCTAAGTAATATACATAGTATACTGAGGCAAAGATACCTGTCTGCTCCTGCGAGAGAGGGACCCGGTTAGGAATTGACACTTCCCTGGCCCTTTGGCTCCTCCTACCTGCTGTTTTGAATAGTTTACGCGTGGGGGGGGCGCGTTGTTGTTAATAGAACGGGGTGATATGTGGTGGATTTCTATTAAAAAGAACTTCCAAAACCCCTATAGAAATGAAATGGTCCCTAAAATAATTTATTCTAACATTTTCTTAAAAATTTGAGAGAATGCTGTTCAATTTGTGATCTTTCTAGCAACGTACTAAAACAAAAGGACACTTAGAAAATGATGCCAACATAAAGCTGAGATATGGTAAATATTAGTATTACTACCCAAATTAGTTACTAATATTTTGAAGTTTGAAAAAAAACAAAACTATTTTATTCAAAATGTTTACCAAATCCACCTTTTTTCATAAATAAATTCCCCACTAACTTGAAGTACAAAGGGTAATGGAAAAACTAACTGAAAAACACTTGGGTAAGCTTAAAGGACACCTGTCATCAGGTCTGTGTCACTTGTCCTGTCACCTCTACCTGTTGGAGCAGCTCACAAGTATCCCATCCCAGCCTTTATCTAGTTACTTCATACATTATTCATTGTAAAATCATCTATTTTTTATCATGAGGCTGGTCAGAGGCAGTGATGTCACCCCTGTTACCCCTCCCCTCTCCTGCCCCTGCTCATGTCTGTGTGTAATGTATAGTAAAGCATGGCTAGTGTGTGTGCTGCATCTGCTGACATGCTGCATCCTCCTAATATACAGGTGAGAGACACAGACATCAGCTACACATGAATCTGACATGTTCTCCTATATGACATGGCTGCCTGGAGCTGCTGTATCTCTCCTATACACATATACACACACACACACACACACACACACAGGCTGCAGGGGCGTGGCCACCAGCACCAGGAAGCACACCATTATACAGGCTGTCAGTCAAGCACTGGGGGTGTGGCTGTGCCTCCCACTCATGAATAAGGTGGACAGCTTGAATATGCTAATGCTTCATTGGACATTTCACAAGGTCATTTGCATACAGCTTTAGGACCTCATTGCTTAGGTTTACAGGCATGTAGAGGGACAATGAAGGGATAGAGGCAATGCTCTCTAATGGCAGTTTATGAAAATATATTTAGTTTAGGGGGGTTATTTTGCATGACGGGTTCTCTTTAAGCCTTCTAAAGTTATAACGGGATAAAATTTGTATCAAGAAAAAGGGAGAGGGACAAAAAAAAAAAAGTTGTGAGTGTAATAAAATATAACCTTTATTGGAGCTCTAATATCTTGAACATATTTTCAGATTAATAAATGAAAAAAACTAGAATTATTTGTGGTGCCATAAGGATGCAAACACGTGTGTGTGTGTGTGTGTGTGTGTAACATATTATGTCCCTCCTGTAATCAGACAGAATCCCACTAATAATTTGTTGTGGGAATCATAGAGGAGACAGACTGTGTGGTATTATTGTCTTCGGGCTAGCAGTTTATAGAAGGCATCAGTGTAGCTGCCTTGCATCGCGGCTGGATGTACGGTGCGCCGCGAATCCACTTACTGCAGCGGTGCTGATGAAAGTGTCTCAGATCGTGTGCGTCCACGCCATTGATATGGTCTACTGGAACACGCTTCTGTGATTGATTATAAAACGCTACTGCTCCAAGTATTGACACTAGTACTGTCCCTCCATTAATCATATCCCTAAGCTATGGCCATAGATAATCAGATAGTGTCCTGACACGTGATTCGCTGGGTCTCCCCGGCTTCTTCTAGGGGCGTGGGCGGCCGTGTTCGGGCGCCTTTTGTATGCTAATCTGTAATTGACGACCAAGTCCACCAATGCGATTGCACTTTAGACTCAGTGCAAAGTAACACAATGATGAGAGTATCAATTGTAGTTTAGAAATTGTAGCAGTTGTATTTGTAAATAACATCTGTAATAAGGCTTATGGTGGAGTATTGCAAGTCTCCATCCCTTTTACGATAGAAATATATGGCCAATTACTACAATTTACAGAATTATTCTTTAACTGGAAATAATTTATCTTTTGTCTAAAGTATGACAGTTTGAATTCTTTTTAAATAATACTCTACCACTACAATTGATACACTCATCATTGTGTTTGAATCTGCAGTGCAATGTAAATCACATTGGTGGACGATACAAACAATAAAAAATTCCAAATATATTTAAAAATCCAAAAGATAAATAAAATAGATGCATAATGAATAAACCAACACATATGCAACCCAGCAAGTTTATTTTTTCAGACAGGATTTGCTGCAGGTGTTAAGAGATTTGGTTATAACAACATCAACAATTAAAAAAAAAATACAAAGTTGTCTTTTTCCAATGGGATATGAAGTTTATTCAACATAAAAATTATGCTTTAATGTTGCACTGAAATTATTCAGAAGGGGATCCCCCCCATGTACAACATCTCTACACAATCCTCATGTGCTTTGTACAGGATCCAGTTTTCTTCTGGGACCAATATGGTTACTAGAAACGTATACCACAAAACAAAGACAAAATATTGTCCCATGTTTAAAATAACATGAAGGATGATTGACAAACAAGCTGCATTGCATGGGTGCAAGTGACTCCACCTGTACCCTTCAAGCAAGTACCCTTGTCTATGAACGCCCGCTGCTGCACCCTAAGAGATGGGGACGTAATGCATATGGTTCTTAGAAATCCAACAGTACTGCAAAGGATGGTTCTTGGCTATGTATGGGGTTCCCATCCACATTAAACTACCTTCTGCAAAGCTTTCCTTTAAAAACAAGTGTTACCACACTGAATTAATCAGAGTTGAATCGTGGACAGAACAGCTTATGGTTTGAACATAGCAAGTCTATAAATTTACATTGATGTATGGAAAATATAATACTTCATGGATCAAACCATTTCCAGCTCTTAAGAGAACAATGCACATAAACATTACTATCAGAAGATTGCAGCTAGTGCTGGGTTTTAATACTCCTATATCTTGTTAGCCCCAACAAGCGCCCAGGCTTCCATGCAAGAGGTTGAGATTACTGCCAGAAACCAGCTGTCAATGAGGACGATACCAAGCATACAGAAATAGATGCAAACCAAAACTTCAGCATCTTCTGACAAACTCATAAGCAGATGATACCGTAGTGTTGCTTTGTGATAAAAAGCTTTTCCGAGCTATTGGTTTATTGGTAGACCTTGAGTACCACTAAGGTAAGCTACAGACTTGGCGTAACTCCAGACACAAGCCTACTAGGAAATGTGCAAGTTACAGCCTTTGCTAAAACTGTAGTAACAAGGATTCACCCTTAAGCAACATACAACAAAAATAAGGACTTTGTCAAACCAATACAACTTTCATAGGAGGATAAAAAAAAAAAAAAAACTAAGAAAATGCAGGAAATCGTAGGGATATACTAAAACTACGAGAATTTTGCAGTCATCACTTTTCTCTGATCAGTGTTCCGAGCCATATGTAGGTAACAACTTAAAGCTTTGTTATACTGTTTGATAATAGTAATCAAATATGGAATTTATTCTATGTCCATTTCTGGAAGTTTCTTTTCGGCGTCAGAAGAAGCTGTATCTGCACTTTGTTCTGCACCCTGCGCGCCCGTGCCATTTACGTTACTATCTACTGGTCCGTTTTGCTCGCCGCCTGCTTGCTCCTCTTTTGGAGGTTCCACTTTGGGTTTTGGTTTGGAGACTATCGGGTGGCATACGCTCGTCAATTCCTACAAAATAGAAGCAAAGTAAATAGAAATGGGAATTCAAGTCCATGTACCATAATCCTTAACATTTTAAGGATTTTGATAAAAATGAATATATTTTGTTTGAAATCCATAAAGTAATAAACTGGGCAATATATTGGAAAAAAATTAGTTGGCAAAAAATAAAATAAATAGGAAAAATTTAATTTGTAAACTACACCAATTTTTGGTAACCTAATGTGTAACCTACACAAGGTCCATTTTACATAGCCCGACCATGGTTATGTGCAGCTTGTCTATTTTTTAGATTTGATTTTCACTTCAAGGTCTCCTTAGCTGCCCATGGATGCGATATGTAAAGAATGGATGACAAAAGACCAACTCCATGGAATTATATGAGCAAATGATTTAACCATGTCAATGCTTTATTGGCTTCTTGACTTGACTACTTGCAGATACATTAGATTGTGCTGTATTGGATGCATTCCACACAGTTCAAACTGCTGTATGACATATTATATTCAATTCAATAGAATTTTTACTTTTAGGTCACACAGTTGATAGCACTATAGGATGGTATTACTAACTTTCCCTAAAAGAAGTTATGGTAAAACTGAGAAACTTGTATCTGCACATCAACATGTGCTTTTGACAAGCCACAAACAACCTGTAGTACATTATATCCCACCAGTATCAGTGTCACGTGAGGTCTGCTCAAAGGACGATGACAGGAGAGAAAAATACTGCCCAAGCTGCAAACACGGGCAGGAAAAGGACCATTGCAATGTGGGCCCATAGCAATACATGGAGACATGTGTCATCTGTGTAAATAACAAGCACACATCAAATTAAAAAGTTTGTGTGCAGTATAGTGTCTAACTGACAAGGGGTGTACACTTACATAGTAACAGTTTGTTGGGGAACATTCCAGACTGCCAAATACATTGTATGGAAAAATAAAAAACATACCTTTGTTTTTGCTTGAATATCCTTTGTTTTCACCACTGGATCTACAGTAAGGTTCTGCTTCATCTGCAGGTTCATTTTGTTATTCATCCACTCCATTGCGTCATTCGTGCTCTTCTCAACCTTCTCCATTTCAGCAGGATCCAAGTGGTCGTAGGCCTCTTCCTGCAGCCAGAAATGTTACTTTACACCAAAATCTCACAATCCTGAATAATGATCCATAGCACAACAACAATCACTTATGTAAAGTCTAAGGTCTTTCCTTTTCTCACATTTGAACAACCTCGGCTTTCAACCATACATGACTAAAACATGCCCTACAGAACATATTTGTATATCTCCTACCTAGATCATCTTATAAGTATTGGATAACATACCTTATTTTTAAAAGCATTAATAACTTTCAGGTACAGTTGGATTTGTTTTCCAAGCTCTTCAAAGCACTTTGGTCTTTCCTCAAACTCCAGGAAACGAGTCTGGATGGGCTGACCTAGGTTCTGGGAGTAAAATTTGACAAAATTGACAAATAGTTTGAATTCATATATAATAACATGCATATTGTAACCTTACAATGGTGACCCGGGTATGCTTGTAAATCTGCCATTACCTTCAGATCTGTTATTCTGTCTATATAAACTTGTTTCGGCTGATCTTCTCCATCTTCATACAACCAGTTCTCGGTGTCCTCCAGCTTTAGAATAAAGCTGTTCCGTTCCTTTCAACAAATAAAATAGAAATAAAATAGACATCATTGGGGACCCACAGCCAGCGGCCCCCGATCAGAAGGGTCCCTTCCTGCCACTACATTCAATAGATCAGGGGTGACACAGACTGACAGAGGGGCAGGGAATGGGACTGCTGGAGACAGCCAAGTGCTGTGCCTGGTAATTTCTGACACTCCTCTACAATTAAATCGAATGGCAGGACGCATGCTCACAGTACTAAGAATCTTTGAGAAGTATTCATTGCATTCAATACTTACATCTTCATTGACAAACTTTTCATATACTCCACTCAGCTTGTCCCTCATCTCGTAGACATATTCCTCCACTGCGTTCTTGGCATCATTTCGTTCCTTTTCCAATTTATCCTGCATAATCATCTTACCCTAAAGAAGAGCAAGCGGTAAACAAAATAGTCTTCAGATGTCCGTGCCCCTGACCATTACCCCCTGCAAAAGGAGGTCAGAGCGGCCAATATAAATTAACCCCTACAGGACTGAACAATATTCTTGGAGACTTGCTTGAACCACACACTGAACGCGGTCAAAGAGGAGCTAATTTTATGGGTATCAAAATGGAAAAATAAAATTATGATTTAGATTTTCCCATATTGTTCATTTAATGGGATAGTTTCTTTTAGATTCTGACAGATGGCACAATTTTGGTTTACTCTTTAGTTTACCAAACATTTACAGGCGGTCCCCTACTTAAGAACACTCGACCCCTAGTTACAAACGGACCACTGGATATTGGTAATTTATTGTACTTTAGTCCTAGGCTACAATAAACAGCTGTAACAGTTATCACAGGTGTCTGTAATGAAGCTTTAGTGTTAGTCCTGGTTCTGATGACAACCCAACATTTTTAAAATCCAATTGTCACAGAGACCAAAAAAGTTCTGGCTGGGATTACAATGATAAAATATACAGTTCCGACTTACATACAAATTCAACTTAAGAACAAACCTACAGACCCTATCTTGTATGTAACCCGGGGACTGCCTGTATTCTTTAAAAATGGTGTTATTTATAAATTATAGTTTTTCAGGCTCCCAAGGGGGATCTACATTTGGGACTATACAGCTTGTCTAGGCCTCCACATTAGAATTAAATCACAAACCTCATTTTCAATAAATAAGTTAAGGGAGTCTCTTCCTATCTGCCAAGGAGGATAGTGCTCAATGGGCAAGTCAATCGTGCTGGTCTTCACTTTAGGTTTTTTGGCTTGAGGAGGCTGATCATTCTTCTTCTCCTTAGGTGAAGCTTGGGATGTCTAAAAAAGAAAAAAAAAAATTCTTCAAGATACAACAACTAATAAATGTGCATCCACGACTCCATTATCTCTTAGCTGTGCAAATTACTTGTTGCTATGCTGGACACAGAAAATACTAAAACATTAACAAGGATTGCCTGACGCCTGTTGCTTCAGTGGAGGTGCATAAGTGTGTCACTTATTTCCTTAAGCTGATCCTTAACTCTTTGCTATTCTTGATAAACAGATTGTTGCCAAAGGAAAAAGTGGCACACATGAACTGCAGCAATGTGCCAATACAATCTGTGTGGTGACATTTGCACACTTGTATTAAAAGGATTCCAGGTCAGAGGATTTCCATAGAAACCCCAAAATTGAACATAAAAAAAGTAAAAAAGGTTAGAAATAGATGGCTGCTCTTTTATTAGACCAAAATATTGTTTTGATATCTTAGACAGATCATACTTACAGAACCGTTTCTGAACTGTTAATAAGGCTGCACTTTCCAAAATCACTTAGCAAAATTGGCTACTACTGTAAACCCACAAGTGTAATAAAAAAACAAAACCCCAACTGAAAGGCAAATTAAAAGCCTATGCTGCAAAATGTACAATGTATGGGAGCCCCAACTGTAGGAAAATGCAATGCTAATGAAATGTCTAGCAGCAGCCACCATGCCCCTCACTAATGACATTCCCAGCTGTGCGCCCTAAAAAATAAACGTAGTATACACCCCGAAACTGAAACGGTTTCCCAACAGTAAATTGTGAAACAACATCCCTCAAAGAACACTTGACCCACAACCCGCCTATCTATGTAATCGTGTAATAAAATGAACCAGGCACCTCCATTTCCTCAGAGCTGGGCTTGTTTTCGGCTTGTGACTGCTGGTTTTCTTCTGCTTTTGTGTCCTCTTGATCAACCTGCATTTTCTATCAACAGACATGTATAAAGTATAAGCAGCAGACAAATGTAACAGACTGAACTTTTCTTAAGAGATTTACATGACTGTTGTACCTCTTCCTCTTTCGCAGCTTGGTCCGTTTCCATGGGTTCCTCAGAATCTTCTGTCTTGTGGACTTCGACAAGTGATGCACTTGAGACACTAAATATACCATGGACATTTACTCGTACTTTAACCTTTACCTTGGAACTGGATCCATCAGCCTGAGGGACTACTTTCTGCACATGGAACTGACCTGTATTGGTGAAATAGATCAGGTTTATAGAAACTAAGAATTCGGAATGTTTTTTTGTGTCAGCTTTAAATATATCAAATGGCTCATCTATGAACAATACAATATACTGTGCAAACATCAGTTACAAACCAGATCCTACATTGTGAATTATTCAAGCAAGCTGCTGCAGATTTCACGTTTTATAAGCCAGTCAGTAGAATTCAGCGGGAATGGTGTGCCCTGTTCGGAGTTCTATTAAAGATTTTAAAATTGCTGGAAAATTTTGTTTTATTTGGAACGTTAACAAACATGGGCTTGCACATATGTGGGGCGACCAATATCAAGCCGCAAATATTGGTCCCCATGGACGCCGACGGCGTCCGGTTACGGTGAGCAGATGTTATCTCACCGCACTGTGCATGGAAGAATATAGGACAGGTACTATATCGGTGTTACAGCGCCTGCTGCTATAAAGAGGGTTCTCTATGAAGAGCGCTCAACCCTCTCACCTGTACGTAGCTGTATGGACACCCTGGCTACATACGTTTGTGTGCAAGGACCCTTAATGTAATGATGTGCCAACCAAGTAAGTTACATGGTTCCTACACATCCAGTGTATTCAATAAGCACTGGTACAATGTTTTAGGAGGGTCATATTGTATGCTTGGATTTTTTAGCAGCCACTAGAGCAGTAAATTGATAGTAAATGTATACTTTCATAACACATATCCTTTTTGCTTATGATCAGAGGTAATTCGAAAATTTACATAAAGGAAGGCAGTTGACAAAATCATTTCAATTCATATTATCATACTATATATTGTTGACCTAAGACAAGTCCAACCAAAAATCCTGCAGAGTTGATTCAGAGTTAAGCAAAAAAATCCCATAAAACCCAATAGGTCCAAAGGCAAAAATAAGTCACATACATCGAAGTCTCAGCTCAAGAATCTAGGCAAGAAGCCGTTGCTTAAAGCCAAAAAATTAGAGGCAATCAGGACTTTTTTTTAACTGAGCCCAATGTTTTATACAAGTTTCTGAAAGATATCTAATACTTTGTTTAAATTAGTTGCTTATGATTATAACTTGCTTTTACATCTCCTGCTGGTAATCTACTTCACATCTCAGTTATTCTGAGCCAAAACCTAAGGACCTGGGGTGGGCAAAACACATAGAATAAGTGCAAGTCTGTCCAGCGACTATAAAGAGTTTATGAAGAATGGAAAGAATTAAGCCTGAAAACCTAACAAAGATGAGGACTGGGCATTATAGCGTTTCTAGTTCTAAGTATAAACATTTCTAATACAATAAGATCCTTAAAACTTTAGAGGAAGAAATCTGTTACACTATGTTTGTACAAAGGTCTTCAAAAGTAACTAAACTGTACTTGCCTAAAGATGGGTCAGGATAGGGCAGTTCTTTGGGTGCACTGTAATAAGCATCCAAACTGAAAGGTTCCTTCCGGTAGAAAGTAAGCACTTTGGAGAAGGGAGCAGCATGGTTCTTGGGAAACACCTCACAATCGCTGATAATACAAGTTTACACATTAATATAAAAAGTAGAAAAAAAAATTGTTAGGAACTTCGATGTTAAACGTGTGAGGTGTACCCACCTTAAACCTTCCTCAGCTGGAGAGTTCCACTTCAAGGATATTGGGTATGGTACCAAATCAGTGATGGAGAACTCTCTAACTTTAAATGCGGGGGACAGAATAGCGCACTACAAGAGAAAACATTTAACAAGAAGAGCTTCAACGAATGATCATAATAGATGAAACGTAAGCTATAAATAGGGTAATGATGGAGTCTACTGCACAATCTGAGACCATGACAAGTCAGAAAGCAATGGCATAAACCACCATCTGCTTTCAGTAATGTAAAAGCTTCCATGCAGTGTTTTTATGAAAAATTAACTTTTTTTTTTTAACAACTTTGGATGGTGCTGCAAAAGGTTACTTTACCATCTCCAGTAACAAGCAAAACACACTACATAGAAGGGTGGATTCACACAGGCGTGTTTTGCATGTCAGTTGTGCCTTTCAGTTTTTTGTGTTTAGAGTGTCATTTGAGCTCTGTACATGTGCGGTAGCTCCAGCATCAGTGCAAAAGCAGAGCACAGAACTGCGAGAGAATTAGCAGAGAGACACAGGTTGGGGAGGTTACTGGGGCATGGAATAGCCTTTGCTTCCACTGCCAGGAGAGGCTACTCCACCCTCCAGTAGCCTCTCTGGAAAAAATGTACATATTAGCTAGATGAAGTTTAGTTTAGTATGCAATGTGTTTAAGGGGTAGCTAAAGACAGATTAGGGTTTAGTAGCCCAATAGCAGCCTCCAATCAGATATGCCTAAATAGGTAGATTTCTGATGGTAGGTTTCCTTTAAGTTAGAAAATGACCTGAAAAACATGTAAATGAACTGTTCCAGTGTAATAGGAGATCCATAGAACCTAAGACAAGCTCATACATCTTAACAGAACATTCCCGCAGGTTAAGCATTCACTCACCTGTAACGCACAGCCTCTGGCTACTGCTTCATCAGCATTCAGTGTAGTGCTAACTTCTTTACCAAAGAAACGCATTATCCGCTCCTTAACGGCTGGGATTCTTGTAGCACCACCAACTATTTCTACAGCACAAACGTCTTCTTTCTTCAGCTCTGCAAATATCAAGGAAAGTAAAAATTAAACCCTTATCCTGTTAACTGCAGGATAGCAAGTAATAGGAAGAATGCATAGCCCAATAAAATGTTAGTATGCCACAACATGCATGAATGTATTAGAAAAGTATATAATCCACACTGGCACGGAGTCTAAGCTAGGCTAGAATAACTTTGGCTGATAGAACTTTCACCCCTTAACGACTTGCGCAGTAATAGTATGGTGCACGTTGGGTGGGGGTACATGACGATAGTCGCTCCCCATAATATCGGGGGAACAGTGATCAGTCGACATGACAGCCTCAGGTTTTCCAAATACCCAAGGCGGTCTTATTTTAACCCATCCGTTATAATGTGCGATTTGCACATTTTAATGAATTAGGTGGTTAAAGTAAATTAGGGTGTCTGAAAAATAGTGGAAAATAAAAAGTAAAAAAAAAATTATAATAAAAAAAACTAAAATTCAAATCACCCCCCTTTCCCTAGAACTGAAATAAATAGAATAGTAAAAATTAAACACATTAAGTAATGCCTGTGTCAAAATGACACTACACAGCTCTGTACACCAAAGTAATACCATACCATCACCATGAAGTGCAATTTGTCACAAAGCTCTTTACATGTAAAAATAAAAAATAGTTCTAGATTTTTGAAGGTGGGGAGTGAAAGATGAAAAAACAAAAACAGGGCCAGGTCGTCCAGGGGTTAATAATAAGTTTTAAATAATGGTAAATAATGCGTTTAAAATAAACCCAACTATTTCTGTCTATAGGGGTCAGAAATCCACTGTACTTACTGGCTTGTTCTAGGACACTGCGGAGTGGAGGTTCAACACGAGCTAGCAGGCTCTCACACATTTCCTCAAAATGACCCCTTTATAAGGAGAGAAACAAAAAAAAAAAATTAATGTGTTAAAAATAGATTCTCAAATAAAACACAACATAGCTGTAACGGAATGGTGCAATACAAAATGTATTGGATGCAACAGCATTTTTCTTCTGTGCAATTTATTTTAGGTCAGAAAATAAATAAAATACAACCAAGCATAACAAATCTGACCTGCACAGGAAACAGCGTACCTGTTCATGGATCCAGAGACATCAATATCATTCATAAAACATTCAATATTCAGTGGCAGCTCGGACGCATTTGCGCTCATTAGCTTTTTCAGTTTCTCGCACTCCTGGGCGAGCCGCAGCACAGGCCTTATCTTGCTCTTTATATCCAGCTTGTACTTCTTGCCAAACTCTTCACAGAAATAGTTAACCAAAACTTCATCAAATTTCCTTCCACCTACAAACGGATCAAAGGCAGTAGCTAGAACCTAGAGAAGACAAGAATACCAGGCCATGAATTACACCTATAATATAATGACTAATAATGTAACAGGCATTTGCCTTTACACAAGTAAAAGTGTCTTACTTTGAGTTTTCCCTTGTTAAAAGCACAGACAGACACTTGATATGCAGAGTGGCCCATGTCCACAAACACGACAATCCTTGGTTTCTCTTCTGGAGCAGGCAGATCCTGCTTATAAATTCCATAGGCAAGTGCAACTAAATTAAAGAGAAGCAAACCATAAAATGTTTAAAGTTATTTCTCTTCTTACAGTATTACAATCTGATGACAAGATAAAGGATGCAAGGGAAACCCTTCAGGGACCACTGGTTTAGTGTCCTAAATCGCCCTGTATGAGTTTACATGACCAAAAAAAAAAAAAAAAAACACACTTCTTCATTCATTGCACAAGTGAAGCCAGCGCCAATCCCTCATACTGATACTCATCCACAGTTTATATGTGGTAGAGCAGCTTCATTTGTATCAATGGAGTGGAGCTGAAATGCCAGACATTCACCATGATTCTAGAAGTACATCATTCGCAATCCAGACAACCCCTTAAAATGTCAAGAACACCATAACTCCTATTACTATTAAAATCACCAAGATTTGTTCACTGGGATGAACAAAAACTGAAAAACTGTAAATATTTGCATTAATTTCATTATTTTAATTCATTAATAAGCATCGCCATGTTACCTGCAGTAGTTTCATTAATGAGTCGCAGACAGTTCAGTCCCGCGATCTGTGTGGCATCCATTACAGACCTCCTCTCTGCATCAGTGAAGAAACAAGGAACCTGGACCAACAAACATGAAGCAATCTTAGATGTGTCAGACCAGCTCTTCAGGTTATTCACAGACATAAACCCACTGCCCATGAGGGAGTTTGGTCCCACAAACGAACTCCATGCACTTGTGGGATTTACAGGACTGAACATTTACTCGCAGATCTGAATGGGCATCCTTAGGGAGTTGTAGGTTCGGTTGTTACTGTGCGAGTTTGTCAGACCTAACTTGTGGGCAATGAGCTTTACAGATAGTGTTCTAGTTGTGAACTGAACTCACAGCTCTGTTCACTTCAATGGATAGATTTCCAGTCACCCAGGAATTCGGCAGAGTAATATTTGCATTCTGGGCTATGCCAGAATTTTGCATGTACAAACTCAGTCTTGTAATTCACTACAAATCGGTAACGAAGGGGTGACAAAAGTCTCTCAAACCATCATGTTGCAAAAATCTGTGTTGAACCCCAATGTAGCAAGTCAAGTAAAGGAAAATCTGCTAAAAGGTGCTCACGGGTAAATAATCCTAATCTCTGCCAGAACATCTATGACCCAACAGCGTACAATCATGATAACACTGGTAAACAGGGAACCACTTACAGCAACAACACAGTCCACCATGGGTTTCTTTAAGGCGCTCTCTGCGGTTTCTTTCAGTTTGGTCAGCAGCATCCCTGTCACCTGCTCCATAGTAAAGTTCCTCTCTTCTTCCAAATACATGACCTACAAGATATAAAATGTTCATTTCAGAAACAATCGTGCAGTTTTTAGGAGGACTATCAGGGGGCAGATGCATTGCAATTTTTTTAGATAAGGCAATTAACATGGTTTAATAATTCTCTTAATCAAAAGAGTTGTAGAAAGGCAGTCTCATTGAACAGGATTATAATATTTCTAGGAAATCTACCATTTGATTTCATCCATTATGAACCAAAACATACCTTGAGAATGCTGTAGCTACACTGATGCAGAAACATATCTTGTTTAATCCCTGAACTGAGTGGTTTTGCTGAAAAAACAATTATAAATTTATTATAATAAAGCTCTGCCGCTCCTGTGCCTGGCTCCGGCGCTTCTCCGCTCATATTAATTATGCACCGTTCAGAGAATGATATAATCACTGTTTTGCGTGACAGGCCGAAGTAATCAATTGCTGCACCATGCCCCAGCTGCTCTGTACAAGTCATCCAGCTCAGGTTTATTAGTTCTGTCTGGACAGTTCAGGAAGCTCAGTGTAACATGCAGGCTGAAGGCAATCCAGCTTTCCCAAGATCCTAAATGTTATAATGGTTTTTTCAGCAAAGCCAGTCATTTTGGGGATTAAACAAGATATGTTTCTGCATCAGTGTAGCTACAGCATTGCCAAGGTACGTTTGGTTCATAATGCATGAAATCAAAAGTTAGATTTCCTTTAAACATCTCACATCTCAATACAAACACATTGAGATATTCTTTATCAGGATTGTTATTTAACTGACTTTAATGACGTTAACGGGATCAAGCTAAACATACATCTTCTTTTCCAAAAACAATTGGGGGACAGTTATCAATTACCGGCTAAGGCCTCCTGATGTATTCAGCAAGATGGCTTAGTCTTTTGCAATTCTACGCCAGGGCCTACCCAACTGCTGTAGCAATTGTGCAGGCGTTCAATGGCTATATCCTGGTAATTGCAATTATTTAGCAATTTACGGATTGTATGCCAGAAAATGGTCATACCAGCCATGATAAATCTCTCCCGATAACCGCTATTCTCAGACAAACATTTTGGTCTGTTACTGCACTGTAACCAAAATTTCATAATTTTTTGAAAAACAAGTATATATATATAAAAAAATCATAGATGATATTTAGAAAGTCTGATTTGAAACATTGCGCACTCTTTCCAATTAAGCAGAAATTTCTCAGACTTCAAATGGATACAGCAACACCTAAAGCTCACAAGGCAGTACTTTAGCTGAAATATACATCAGCATTTGTAAGACTAAAACAAAGATGTAAGATATGGAAATATTAAAGTATTCTAAATACTGGTGTAAAATAACGAGTAGAATACGGCCTTATACTGATGTGCATTTAGTATAGAATTTTAAAGTGTTATATGATGCACACTTCACCATAAAAAGGAACATCTTTCCAGAAGAAGTCACTAGTGAAAGCCCCAGTTTGTTTGCGAACGACCCAAGATCCAGCTGAGAGCCCGAGACCAGACGGCTCATTTAGCTATGCCCCAATTTAGAGAGCCCAACCCCCATTTCATTATCAATCCACCTTCTAACATGAAAATTTTGGGTTAAAAGTAGAGTAGGGGTGGGTTGCTTTGCTGCCTAAGGCCGGCGCCACACAGGCTTTGTCTGCGCTTGCAAACGCAGACAAGTCGCGCCCACCGGGGCGGGCCTCGGCCCGATCGCATCGTCGTGTTTCTATGGAAACGCCTGCGATCGGGAACGAGCCGCCGGCATTTTGCGTTAAAAACTACAACAACAACGGCGGCTCTCCCCGATTCCGGATGAGGCGTTTTCCATAGAAACGCCGATGTCGAACGGGCCGAGGCCCGCCCCGGTGGGCGCGACTTTGTCTCTGTTTGCAAGCGCAGACACGCCCTGTGTGGCGCCGGCCCTAGAGTTCACTCACACAGCACATCTGCAGGGACGTACATGCGGCCGCATATACGTCCCCATAACTTGCGCCGCAACAGTCCACACGTGTGTGTGGCACCGTTCCACGCCACACACCGGAAAAGATAGAGCATTTTATATATTTTCCTTGTGTGCAGCCGTGTGCCCCTGTTTCCTATGGAGGGAGGAGGAGCCGTTCAGAAGACAGAAGAGCCTAATGATCCAACTCACTATAAAGAGCTGGACTTTTCATCACTAAAAGTCACAGAGTTAGTGAAAAATTATACAGTTTTTAAATAGTTAACCTAATATTTTAATTTATTTTCAAATTGTCTCATCTCTCTTTCTCTGTGTCAGATACTAGTAGAACGTTCAGAAGCTAAAGTGTAGATAACCCTGTACCCTTATAATCTAAGCTTTATCCATTTACGCTTCGACTATCTTCGGGTCCGTATCTTTGCTCGCCGCCTTGCTTGCTCCTCTTTTGGAGGTTCCCCTTTGTGGTTTTGGATTTGGAGACTATCGGGTGGCATACGCTCGGCGCAATTCCTAACAAAATAGAAGCACCAGTCAATAGAATGGGAATTCAAGTCCCATGTACATGAACCTTAACATTTTAAGGATTTTGATTATAAATGAATATCTTTTGTTTGAAATCCATAAAAGTAATAAACTGGCAAGATATTTGGAAAAAAATTAGTTGGCAAAAATAAAATAAATAGGAAAATTTTAATTGTAACTACCCAATTGTGGTAACGCTAATGTGTAACCTAACACAAGTCCAGTTTACATAGCCCTCCCCATGGTTCTGTGGCAGCTTGTCTATTTTTTAGATTGATTTCACTTCCAAGTTTCTCCTTCGTTTAGCTGCCCTCATGCGTGGATTGCCGTTTCTGTTCAATGATTTCCGATGACCTCAAGACCAACTCCATTGAATATATGAGCAATGATTTAACCCATGGTCAATGCTTTATTGGCCTGTATCTTGAACTTACTACGTTTGCAGATACATTATAATTGTTTCTGTATTAGATCGCATTCTCCACACAGTTTCAAACATGCTGTATGACATATGATGATATCATTCATAGAATTTTACTTTTAGGTCCACAGTTGACATCAGCAATATAGCGAATGGATACAACTTTCCTAAAAGAGTTATTGTAAAACTGAGAACTGTATCTGCACATCAACATGTGCTTTATTGACAAGCCCCACAACAACCTGTAGTTACATTAATATCCCCACAGTATCATGCACTTGAGGCTGCTCAAAGGACGAATGACACAGGAGAGAAAATACTGCCCAAGCTGCAAACAAAGGGGCAGGAAGGACCATGCAATGTGGGACCCATGCATACATGAGAGTACATGTGTCACTGTGTAATTAACTAATGCAGCAGTCACAAATTACAAAGATTTGTGTGCAAGATAGTGTCTATACTGGACAAGGGGTGTAACACTTACAAAGTAACGTTTTTGGGAACATTCCACACTGCCAAATACATTGTAGGAAAAATATAAAAACATACTTTTGTTTTTGTCTTGATATCCTTGTTTTCACACACTGGATCTACGTAAAGTTCTGCTCTCTCAGTTTAATTTTGTTATGGCAGTCCACTTCCATTGCGTCCTTCGTAGCTCTTCTCAACTCACCATTTCAGCAGATCCAGTGGCTAGTAGTCTCTTCCTGCAGCCAAAATGTTACTTTACCCAAAACTCACAAGCCTGAATATTGATCCTAGCCACATACATACATCACTTGTAAAGTCCTAAGGTCTTTATCCCTTTTTCTTCAACATGTGAACAACCTCGGCTTTCACCAGATACATGTGACTAAACATGCCCTACAGAACTATTTCGTATCTCGCTACCTAGAATCATCTTATAATGTGATACATACCTTATTTTTAAAGCATTAAGAACTTTTCAGTACAGTTGGATTTTGTTTTCCAAGCTCTCAAAGCAATGCTTGGTTCGTCCTCAACTCCGAACGATTCTGATGGGCGACCTAGTGTTCTGGGAGTAAAATTTGAGCAATGACAAAATGGAGGAATCGTCTCTGAATTCATTATATAACCGATGCATACTTGTAACCAACCCTTACAATGGTGACCCGGGTATGCTTGTAAATCTGCCATACCCATGCCTTCAGATCTGTTATTCTGTCTATATAAACTTTGTTTCGGCTGATCTTCCATCTTCAGAACATCCACAGTTCCGCGTGTCCTCCAAGCCTTTAGAATAAACTGGTTCCGTTTCTTTCAAAATAAAATAGAAATAAATAGACATCATTTGGGACACCACACCAGCGCGCCCCCGAATCAGAAGGTCCCTTCCTCTGCCACTCACATTCATAGATCAGCGGGTGACACACGACTGACAGAGGCGGGAATGGGACTGCTGGGATACGCCAAGGCTGTGCCTGTACATTTTGACACTCCTCTACAATAAATCGATGGCCGACGCATCTCCCCATTACTAAGAATCTTGAGATATTCATTGTGCATTCAATACTTACATTTTCTTGACAAACTTGTCATATTACTCCACTCAGCTTGGCCCTCGTCTCGTACGCATATTCCTCCACTTTGCGTTCTGGCATCATTTTTCGTGTCCTTTTCCAATTTAGCCTGCTATCACTTTACCACTAAAGAGAGCAAGCGGATAACAAACTAGTCTTCAGATGGTCCTGTGCCCCTACCATTACCCCCTGCACAAAGGCGTGTCAGAAGAGCGGCCAATATAATTAAACCCCTACAGTGACTGGACAATATTCTTGGAGACTTGCTTGAATCCACACAGCGTGAACGCTTGCACAAGAGGAGCTAATTTTATGGGGTTCGCAACATGGGAAAAATAAAATTATGATTTAGGTATTTTTCCCATATTGTTCTTTACATGGATAGTTTCTTTATTGATTCTGACATAGATGGGCACAATTTTGGGTTTAACTCTTTAGTTTGCCAAACATTACTAGGCCTGGGTCCCCCTACCTAAGAACACCACTCAAGACCCCTAGTTTACAAACGACCACTGGGATATTGTAATTTATCTGTAACTTTATGTCCTGCTAACAAATTAAACAGAGAGTCGTGTGTACAGTTTATCACACGGTGCTTCTGAAAGCTTTAGTTTTAGTCCCGGTTCTGATACACCCACATTTTTAAATCCCATTGTCCACAGAGACAAAAAGTGTCATGGCTTGGGATGATACCATGATAAATAATACCAGTCCGACTTACATACAAACTTCAACTTAAGAACAACCTACAGACCCATACCTTTATGTAACCCGGGGATCCCTAGTATCTCTTTAAAAATGGCTGTTATTTATAAATTATGTTTTTACAGCTTCCCAAGGGGGATCATACATTCTGGGACTATACAGCTTGTCTAGGCGCTCCACATTATGAATACTTCACAAACCTCACTTTTCACTACATAAGTTACAGGGAGTCTCCTCTCCTATCTTGCCAATGGGATAGTGCTCTCAATGGCAGTCACTTCGTGCTGTCTTCAACTTAGGTTCTTTTTGTTGCTGGGAGTCTGATCATTCTTCTTCCCTTAGGTGAGCCTTGGGACTGTCTAAAAAGAAAAAAAAAAAATTTTCAGATACCACATCATAATTGCATCACGACTCACTCCCATTATCTCTTAGTGTGCAAATTACTTGTTGCTATGCTGGACACACGGAAATACAAAACATTAACAAGGCAGTGCTTGACCCCTGTTGCCTTCAGTGGAGGTGCATAAGTGTTGTAGCTTATTTTCTCTTGCTGAGCCTGTAACTCTTTCTATTCTTGATAAACAGCCATTGTTCCGACAAGGAAAAATGCACACGTGAACTGGCAAGCAATGTTGCCAATCACAATCTGTGTGTGCACTTGCACACTTGTATTAAAGAGTTCCAGGTCAAGAGATTTCCATAGAAACCCCAAATATGAACATAAAAAGGTACAAAAGGTTAGAAATAGATGGCGGCTCTTTTATTAGACCAAAATAACTTGTTTTGATACTTAGACAGATCATAACTTACCAGAACCGTTTTTCTGAACTGTTATATGCTGCACTTTTCAAAATCAACTTAGCCAATTGGCTACACTGTAAACCCCCAATTGTAAAAAAACAAAACCCCAACTGAAAGGCAAATTAAAAGCCTATGCTCCAAAATGTCAACTGTTATGGAGCCCCAACCTGTAGGAAAATGCAATGCTATGAAATGTCTAGCAAGCCACGCCACCATGCCCCTCACTAATTAGACATTCCCAGCTTGGCCCTAAAAATAAACGTTACTATACGCCCGCAACCTGAACACGTTTCCCAACAGAAATTGTGAAACAAAACAATCCCTCAAGAACACTTGACCCACAACCCGCCTATCTATGTAATCGTAGATAAAATGAACATCACCTCCATTTTCCCTAACTGGGCTTGTTTTCTCGGCTTGTGACTTCTGTTTTCTTCTGCTTTTGTGTCCTCTCTGATCAACCCGCATTTCTATCCAACATACATGTATAAAGATAAGCCAGCCAGACGATGTATCAGACTGAACGTTTTCCTTAGAGATTTCTACATGACCTGGTTGTACCCTCTTTCCTCCTTCGCAGTTCCGTTCCCGTTTCCATGGGTTCCTCAGAATCTTCTTGTCTTGTGGACTTCGACAATGATGCACTTTTGAGACACTAAATATACATGGACATTACTCGTACTTTAAACCTTTACCTTGGAAACTGGATCACATCACGCGGAGGGACTCTTTGCAATGCGATACCTGACCTGTATTGGGTAGAAATAGATCAGGTTTATATAAACTAAGAAATTCGGAAGTTTTTTTTGTGTCAGCTTTAAAATATATCAAATGGTCTCATCTATAACATACATATACTGTGCAACATCAGGTTACAAACAGATCCTACATTGTGAATTACAAGCAAGCTGCTGCAATTTCACGTTTTAATAGCCAGTCAGTAGAATTCAGGGGAATGGTGTGCCCCTGTTCGGAGTTCTATTAAAGATTTTAAAATTGCTGGAAAAATTTGTTTTTATTTGGAACGTTAACAACACTGGGGCTTGCACATGGTGGCGACCAATATCAACCGCAAATATTGGTCCCCATGGACGCCACGGCGTCCGGTTTACGTGAGCAATGTTCTCACCGCACTGTGCATGGAAGAATATAGGACAGGTACTATAGTCGTGTTACAATGTAACGCGCCTGCTGCTATAAAGAGGGTTCTCTATGAAGAGCCAACCCTCTCACCTGTACGCAGCTGTATGGACAAAGCACCCTTGGCTAACTCTTTTTTGTGTCAAGGACCCTTAATGTAATGATGTGCCAACCAAGTAAGTTACATGGTTCCTACACACATCCATGTATTCATAAGCACTGGTCATCAATTTGTAGGAGGGTCATATTGTACTTTTGGATTTTTAGCGACCACTAGAGAGTAAATTGATAGTAAATGTATACTTTCATAACACTCCTTTTGCTATGATCAGAGTAATTATCGAAAAATTTACATAAGAGAAGGCAGTTGACAAAATCATTTCAATTCATATTCATACTATATATTGTTGACCTAAGACAAGTCCAAACCAAAATCCTGCCAGAGTTTGATTCGAGTTAAGCAAAAAAAATCCCATAAAACCCAATAGGTCCAAAGGCAAAAATAATCACATACCATCGAAGTCTCCGCTCAAGAATCAGGCAATAAGCCGTTGCTTAAAGCCAAAAAATTAAGGCAATCAGTACTTTTTTAACTTAGCCAATGTTTTATAACAAGTTTCTGAAAGATTCATCTAATACTTGTTTGAAATGTGTTTGCTATGATTATAACTTGCTTTTCATCTCCTCCTGCTGGTAATCTACTTCACTCTCAGTTATTACTTCGAGCCAAAACCTAAGGACCTGGGGTGGGCAAAAACACATAGAATAAGTGCAGTCTGTCCAGAACTATAAAGAGTTTTATGAAGAATGGAAAGAATAAGCCTGAAAACCTAACAAATTGAGGACTGGGCATTAATTAAAAAAGCGTTTCTAGTTCTAAGTATAAACATTTCTAATACAATAAGAGCCTAACAACCTTTAGAGGAAGAAATCTGTTACACTATGTTTGTACAAAGGTCTTCAAAAGTAACGACTAAACGTACTTGCCAAAAGATGGTTCAGTGATAGGGCAGTTCTTTGGGTGCACTGAATAAGCATCCAAACTGAAAGGTTCTTCCGTAAAAGTAAGCTATTGGCGAGAAGGGAGCCATGGTTCTTGGAAACACCTCACAATCGCTGATAATACAGATTTTTACACATATATAAAAGAGAAGAAAAAAAAATTGTTAGGAACTTCGATGTTAACGTGTGAGGTGTACCCACCTTAAACCTTTCCTCAGCTGAGAGTTCCACTTCAAGGATTGGGTATGGTACCAAATCAGTGATGGAGAACTCTCTAACTTTAAATGCGGGGGACGAATAGCGCACTATCAAGAGTAAAACTTTAACAGAGACGTTCAACAATGATATAATAAGATGAAACGTAAGCTATAAATAGGTAATGAGGAGTCTACTGCCACATCTGAGCACATGACAAGTCAGAAAGCAATGGCATAACCACCATCTGCTTCAGTAATGTAAAAGCTTCCATGCAGTGTTTTTATGAAAAATAACTTTTTTTTTTTTAAAACACTTGTGATGGTGCTTGGCAAAAGTTTACTTTACCATCTCCATTAACAAGCAAAACCCCCTACATAGAAGGGTGGATTCACAACAGGGGTTTTTTTGCATGTCAGTGTGCCTTTCCTTTTTTTTGTGTTTAGAGTGCATTTGAGCTCTGTCGCATGTGCGGTTAGCTCCAGCATCAGTGCAAAAGCAGAGCACAGATGCGAGATAAGGTTGCAGAGAGACACAGGTTGGGGAGGTTACTGGTGCATGGAATAGCCTTTGCTCACTGCCGCCAGAGAGGCACTCCACCCTCCAGTAGCCTCTCTGGAAAAAATGTACATATTAGCTAGATGAAGTTTAGTTAGTATGCAATGTGTTTAAGGGGTAGCTAAAGACAGATTAGGGTTTAGTAGCCCAATAGCACCTCACCATCAGATATGCCTAAATAGGTAATTTCTGATGGTAGGTTTCCTTTGTTAGAAAATCCTGAAAAACATGTAAATGAACTGTTCCAGTGTAATAGGAGTCCATAGAACCTAAGACAAGCGCATACATCTTTAACAGAACATTCCCGTCAGGTTAAGCATTCACTCACCCTGTAACCACAGCCTTCTGGCTACTGCTTCATCAGCATTCAGTGTAGTGCTAACTCTTTACCAAAGAAACGCTTATCCGCTCCTTAACGGCTGGGATTCTTGTAGCACCACCAACATTTCTACCACACCAGTCTTCGTATTCTCTTCTCTTCGCTCTGCAATATTCAAGGAAGTAAAATTACACCCTTATCCTTTTAACTGCAGGATGCAAGTAATAGGAAGCAATGCATAGCCAATAAATGTTAGTATGCCCCACATGGCAGGAATGTATTAGAAAAGTATATAATCCACACTGGCACGAGTCTAAGCTAGGCTAGAATAACTTTGGCTGATAGAACTTTCACCCCTTAACGACTTGCTCATTAATAGTATGGTGCAACGTTGGGTGGGGTACATGACCATGCTCCATTCGACGTCGCTCCCCATAATTCGGGGGAACAGTATATCGTCGGAACATGACACCGCCTCAGGTTTCCAAATACCCAAGGCAGGTCCCTTATTTAACACCCATCCGTTATCATGTGCGATTTGCACATTTTACTGAATTATTTGGTGTAAAGTAAATTAGTGTGTCGTGAAAAATAGTGAAAATAAAAAGTAAAAAAAAAAATTATTTAAATATAAAAAAAAAACTAAAATTCAAATCACCCCCCTTTCCCTAGAACTGAAAATAAATAGAATAGTAAAAATTAAAAACACTTAGTAATGCTGTGTCAAAATGACACACACAGCTCTGTACACCAAAGTACTACCATACCATCAACCATGAATGCAATTTTGTCACAAAGCTCTTTACATTAAAAATAAAAATAGTTTCTAGATTTTTGAAGGTGGGGAGTGAAAAGATGAAAAACAAAACAGGGCCAGGTCGTCCAGGGGTTAATAATAATTTTTAAATAATGGTAATAATGCGTTTAAAATAAACCCAACTATTCTGTCTATAGGGGTCAGAAATCCACTGTACTTACTGGCTTGTTCTAGGACACTGCGGAGTGGAGGTTCAACACGAGCTAGCGGCTCTCACATTTCCTCAAAATGACCCCTTTTTAAGGAGAGAAACAAAAAAAACAATTAATGTGTTAAAAATAGGTTCTCAAATAAACACACAATAGCGTAACGGAATGGTGCAATACAAATGTATTGGATGCAACAGCATTTTTTCTCTCTGGTGCAATTTATTTAGGTCAGAAAATAAATAAAATACAACCAGCATAACAACATCTGACCCTGCCAGGAACAGCGTACCTGTTCATTGATCCAGAGACATCAATATCAATTCAAAAACCATTCAATATTCGTGGCAGTCTCGGACGCATTTGCGCTCATTAGCTTTTTAGTCAGTTTTCTCGCACTCCTGGGCGAGCCGCACACAGGCCTATCTTGCGCTTTATATCCAGCTTGTACTTCTTGCCAAACTCTTCACGAGAATAGTTTACCACAAACTTCAACATCAAATTTCTCCTTCCACCATACACAACGGATCAAGGCATAGCTAACCTAGAGAAGACAGAATACCAGACAGCAATTACTAACCTATAATATAATGACTAATAATGTAACAGGCATTTGCCTTTACACAAGTAAAAGTGTCTTACTTTGAGTTTTCCCCTTGTTAAAAGCACAGACAGACACTTGATATGCAGAGTGGGCCATGTCCCAAACACGACAATCCTTGGTTTCCTCTTCTGGAGGCAGGCATATCCTGCTTATAAATTCCATAGGCAGTGCAACTAAATTAAAGAGAACAAACCACTAAAATGTTTAAAGTTATTTCTCGTCTTAGCAGTCTTACATCTGATGACAAGATAAAGCGGCAAGGGAAACCCTTCCAGGACCACATGGTTTAGTGTCCTACAATCGCCCTGTATGAGTTTACATGCAAAAAAAAAAAAAAAAAAAAAAAACACTTCTTCATTCATTGCACAAGTGAAGCCAGCGCCAATCCCTCATGACTGATAATACTCATGCCACAGTTTATTGTGGTAGAGCAGCTTCATTTGTATCAAGGAGTGGAGGCTGAAAGCCAGACATTCACCATGATTCTAGAAGTACATCATTCTTACAATCCAGACAACCCCTTAAAATGTCAAGAACCCACCATAACTCCTATTACTATTAAATTCACAAGATTTTGTTCCACTGGGATAAACCTGAAAACTGTAAAATATTTGCATTAATTTCATTATTTTATTCATTAATAAGCATCCCATGTTACCCCTGCAGGTAGTTCATTTAATGAATTCGCAGACGTTTCAGCCCGCCGCGTCTGTGTGGCATCCCATTACAGACCTCCTCTCTGCATCAGTGAAGAAACAAGGAACCTGGACCAACAAACATGAAGCAATCTTAGATTGTGTCAGACCACTCTTCATCTTTATTCACAGACATAAACCCCTGCCCATGAGGGAGTTTGGTCCCAGACAACTCCTGCACTTGGTATTTACAGGACTGAACATTTACTCGCAGATCTGAATGGGCATCCTTAGGGAGTTGAGGTTCGGTTTGTGTACTTATGTGGCGAGTTTGTCAGACCTAACTTGTGGGCAATGAGCTTTACAGCTAGTGTTCTAGTTGTGAACTGAACCACAGCTCTGTTCTTTCAATGGATAGATTTCCGTCACCCAGGAATTCGTCAAGGTAATATTTTGCATTCTGGGCTATGCCAAATTTTGCATGTCAAACTCAGTCTTGTAATTCACTACAAATCGGTAAACAGAAGGGGTGACAAAAGTCTCTCAAACCATCTGTTGCAAAATCTGTGTTTGAACCCCAATGTACAAGTCAAGTAAAGGAACAATCTGCTAAAGGTGCTCACGGGGTAATAATCCTAATCTCTGCCAGAACATCTATGACCCAACAGCGACAATCATGATAACACTGGTAACAGGGAAACCACTTAAAGCAACAACAACAGTCCACCATGGGTTTCTTTTAAGGAAAGGCCTCTCTGCGGTTTCTTTCAGTTTTGGTCAGCAGCATCCCTGTCACCCTGCTCCATATGTAAAGTTCCCTCTCTTTCTTCCAAATACATGACCTACAAGATATAAAATTTCATTCAGAAACATCGTGCAGTTTTTAGGAGACTATCAGGGGCGATGCATTGCACATTTTTTTAGATAAGGCAATTAACACTGGTTTAATAATCTCTTAATCAAAGAGTTGTAGAAAGGCAGTCTCATGAACAGGATTATAATTTTCTAGGAAACCTACCATTTGATTTCATCCATTATGACCAAAACATACCTTGAGAATGCTGTAGCTACCCTGATGCAAAACATATCTTGTTTAATCCCCTGAACTGAGTGGTTTTGCTGAAAAAACACTTATAAATTTATTATAAAAAGCTCTGCCGCCGCTGTGCCTGGCTCCGGCGCTCTCTCCGCTTCATATTATTATGGCACCGTTCAGAAGATGATAAATCACTGTTTTGCGTGACATGCCGAGTAATCAATTGCTGCCACCATGCCCCAGCTGCTCTGTACAAGTCATCCAGCTCAGTTTTTTAGTTCTGGTCTGGACAGTTCAGGAAGCTCAGTGTAACATGCAGGCTGAAGGCAATCCAGCTTTCCCAGATCCTAAATGTTATAATGGTTTTTTCAGCAAAGCCAGTCATTTTGGGGATTAACAAGATATGTTTCTGCATCATGTGTAGCTACAGCATTGCCAAGGTAGTTTGGTTCTAATGCATAAATCAAAAGTTAGATTTCCTTTAAACATCTCACATCTCAATACAACACATTAGAGATATTCTTTATCAGGATTGTTATTTTAACTGACTTTAATGACGTTACACGGGATCAAGCTAAACATACATCTTCTTTTCCAAAAACATGGGGGACAGTTATCAATTACCACCGGCTAAGGCCCCTGCCTATGATTAGCAGATGCTTAGTCTTTTGCAATTCTACGCCAGGGCCTACCCAACTGCTGTAGCAATTGTGCAGGTCATGGCTATTCCTGGTAATTGCAATTATTTAGCAATTTACGGATTGTATGCCAGAAAATGTTCATACCACCATCTCTCTCCCGATAACCGCTATCTCAGACAAACATTTGGTCTGTTACTACGCACTGTAACCAAAATTCAATAATTTTTTGAAAACAGTATATATATAATAAAAAATTTTATAAAAAAAAAATAATACATAGATGATTTAGAAAGTCTGATTTGAAACATTGCGCCATCTTCCAATTTAAGCAGAAATTTCTCAGATTCAAATGGTACAGCAACACCTAAAGCTCATACAAAGGCAGTACTTTAGCTGAAATATACATCAGCATTGTAGACTAAAAACAAGATGAAGATATGAAATATTAAAGTATTCTATAATACTGGTGTAAAATAACGAGTAGAATACGGCCTTTACTGTGTGGCATTTAGTATGAATTTTAAAGTGTTATATGATGCAACACTTCACACCATAAAAGAACATCTTTCCAGAAGAAGTCACTAGTGAGCCCCAGTTTGTTTGCGACGACCCAAGATCCAGCTGAGACCAGACCAGACGGCTCATTTATCTATGTGCCCCAATTTAGAGAGCCCACACCCCATTTCATTATCAATCCACCTTCTAACATGAAAATTTTGGGTTAAAAGTAGAGTAGGGGTGGGTTGCTTTGCTGCCTAAGGCCGGCGCCACACAGGGCTTTGTCTGCGCTTGCAAACGCAGACAAGTCGCGCCCACCGGGGCGGGCCTCGGCCCGATCGCATCGTCGTGTTTCTATGGAAACGCCTGCGATCGGGAACGAGCCGCCGGCATTTTGCGTTAAAAACGACAACAACAACGGCGGCTCTCCCCGATTCCGGATGAGGCGTTTTCCATAGAAACGCCGATTCGAACGGGCCGAGGCCCGCCCCGGTGGGCGCGACTTTGTCTCTGTTTGCAAGCGCAGACACGCCCTGTGTGGCGCCGGCCCTAGAGTTCACTCACACAGCACATCTGCAGGGACGTACATGCGGCCGCATATACGTCCCCATAACTTGGCCCGGCCGCAACAGTGCCACACGTGTGTCGTCACCGTTCCACCCACACCACCGGAAAGATAAGCATTTATATATTTTCCTTGTGTGCAGCCAGTGCCCCCCCTGTTTCCTATGGAGGGGGAGGAGCCGTTCAGAAGACAGAAGAGCCTAATGATCAACTCACTATAAAGAGCTGGACTTTTCATCACTAAAAGTCACAGAGTTAGTGAAAAATTATACAGTTTTAAATAGTTAACCTACTATTTTAATTTATTTCAAATTGTCTCATCTCTCTTTCTCCTGTGTCAATACTAGTAGAACGTTCAGAACTAAAGTGTAGATAACCCTGTACCCTTATAATCTAGCACATTGTCAGCAAACAGCATCTCGTAGCCACAGAGGAATCATGAAGTGTCTGCTTAGAGAGTCCTGCCCACACTCTGGGATTTTATCCTGACCATCATGATTAGCTAAACAGCATAAATGGTAATTTAATAAAATTTAAAACTCAGTTTACTTGTGCTTTGTGTAAACATCACTAGGGGATTAAAATTTGAGAACGTTTTATTTGTAGGCAAACCACTAGATTTTCTGTTTGTTTCAACTTGACTCACCCTTGATGCCAGCAGAGCCAGTCGGCAGCTCCACCACATCATATAGCTTACACTGATCCCTTCGTGCAGGCTGAGAAGCCCGGCCTGGCCTGTGATGTGGTGGAGCTGCCGACTGGCTCTGCTGGCATCAAGGTGAGTCAAGTGTAAACCAAAACAGAAAATCTTAGTGGTTTGCCTAGCCCTGGGACCAACAAACAGAAGCATCGATTAGATGGTCAGACCAGCCTTCAGGATATCCACAGACATAAACCCACTGCCCATGAGGGGGTTTGGTCCCACAACGAACTCCAGGCACTGTGGGATTTACAGGACTGAAACATTTACTCGCAGATCTGAATGGGCATCCTTAGGAGTTGTAGGTTCGGTTGTTACTGTGGGCGAGTTTGTCAGACCTAACTTGGTGGCAATGAGCTTATACGAGTAGTGTTCTAGTTGTGAACTGAACTCACAGCTCTGTTCACTTCAATGGATAGATTTCCAGTCACCCAGGAATTCGGTCAAGAGTAATATTTGCATTCTGGGCTAGGCCAAATTTTGCATGTACAAACTCAGTCTTGTAATTCACTACAAATCGGTAACAGAAGGGTGACAAAAGTCTCTCACACCATCATGTTGCAAAATCTGTGTTGAACCCCAATGTACAAGTCAAGTAAAGGAAAATCTGCTAAAGGTGCTCACGGGTAAATAATCCAATCTCTCCCGAACATCTATGACCCAACAGCGTACAATCATGATAACACTGGTAAACAGGGGAACCACTTACAGCAACAACAACAGTCCACCATGGGTTTTCTTTAAAAGGCTCTCTCTGCGGTTTTCTTTCAGTTTGGTCAGCAGCATCCCTGTCACCTGCTCCATAGTAAAGTTCCTCTCTTTCTTCCAAATACATGACCTACAAGATATAAAATGTTCATTTCAGAAACAATCGTGCAGTTTTTAGGAGACTATCAGGGGGCAGATGCATTGCCATTTTTTTAGATAAGGCAATTACATGGTTAATAATTCTCTTAATCAAGATTGTAGAAAGGCAGTCTCATTGAACAGGATTATAATTTTCTAGGAAATCTACCATTGATTTCATCCATTATAACCAAAACATACCTTGAGAATGCTGTAGCTACACTGATGCAGAAACATATCTTGTTTAAAATCCCTGAACTGAGTGTTTTGCTGAAAAAACACATTAAAATTTATTATTAAAGCTCTGCTCGCCGTCCTGTGCCTGGCTCCGGCGCTCTTCTTCCGCTCATATAATTATTTGCCACCGTTCAGAAGATGATATAATCACTGTTTTGGCGTGACATGCCGAAGTAATCAATTGCTGCACCATGCCCCAGCTGCTCTGTAAAGTCATCCAGCTCAGTGTTTTTAGTTCTGTCTGGACAGTTCAGGAAGCTCAGTGTAACATGCAGGCTGAAGGCAATCCAGCTTTCCCAAGATCCTATATGTTATAATGGTTTTTTCAGCAAAGCCATCATTTTGGGGATTAACCAGATATGTTTCTGCATCAGTGTGTAGCTACAGCATGCCAAGGTACGTTTGGTTCATAATGCATAAATCAAAAGTTAGATTTCCTTTAACATCTCACATCTCAATACAACCACATTAAGAGATATTCTTTATCAGGATTGTTATTTTAACTGACTTTAATGACGTTAACGGGATCAAGCTAAACATACATCTTCTTTTCCAAAAACATTGGGGGACAGTTATCAATTACCGGCTAAGGTCCTCCTGAATGTATTCAGCAAGATTGGCTTAGTCTTTTGCAATTCTACGCCAGGGCCTACCCAACTGCTGTAGCAATTGTGCAGGCGTTCATGGCTTTCCTGGTAATTGCAATTATTTAGCAATTTACGGATTGTATGCCAGAAAATTTTCATATCCAGCCATGATAAATCCTCCCGATAACCAACCGCTATTTTCTCAGACAAACTTTTGGTCTTTATACTGCACTGTAACCAAAATTTCATAATTTTTTGAAAAACCATATATATATATAAAAAAATCAATAGAGATATTTAGAAAGTCTGATTTAAACATTGCGCCCCTCTTCCAATTAACGCAGAAATTTCTCAGACTTCCAAATGGATACAGCAACAACCTAAAGCTCACAAGGCAGTACTTTAGCTGAAATATACATCAGCATTTGTAGACTAAACAAAAAATGTAAGAAGATGGAAATATTAAAGTATTCTATAATATACTGGTGTAAAATAACGAGTAGAATACGGCCTTATACTGATGTGCATTTAGTATACGAATTTTAAAGTGTTATATGATGCACACTTCAACCATAAAAGGAACACTCTTCCAGAAGAAGTCACTAGGAAAGCCCAGTTTGTTGCGAACGACCCAAGATCCACTGAGACCCGAGACCAGACAGGCTCATTTACTTATGGCCCCAATTTAGAGAGCCCCACCCCCATTTCATTATCAATCCACCTTCTAACATGAAACTTTTGGGTTAAAAGTAGAGTAGGGGTGGTTGCTTTGCTGCCTAAGGCCGCGCCAACACAGGGCGCTTTGTCTGCGCTTGCAAACGCAGACAAGTCGCGCCCACCGGGGCGGGCCTCGGCCCGATCGCATCCGGCCGGTTTTCTATGGAAACGCCTGCGATCGGGAACGAGCCGCCGGCATTTTGCGTTAAAAATTAAACGCACACAACCGCGCGGCGTTCCCTATCGCAGGCGTTTCCATAGAAACGCCGAGCGAACGGGCCGAGGCCCGCCCCGTGTGGCGCACTTTGTCTGCGTTTGCAACGCAGACAAAGCGCCCTGTGTGTGGCGCCGGCCTAAGAGTTCACTCACACAGCCATCTGCAGGGACGTACTTGCGGCCGCATATACGTCCCCATAGACTGCGCGGCAGCGGAACAGTGCCACACGTGTGTGGCACCGTTCCACGCCACACACCGGGAACAGATAGAGCTTTATATATTTTCTTGTGTGCACCCGTGTGCCCCTGTTTCCTATGGAGGGAGAGGAGCCGTTCAGAAGACAGAAAGACCTAATGATCCAACTCACTATAAAGAGCTGGACTTTTCATCACTAAAAGTCACAGAGTTAGTGAAAAATTATACAGTTTTAAATAGTTACCCTACTATTTTAATTTATTTTCAAATTGTCTCATCTCTCTTTCCTTTGTCGATACTAGTAGAACGTTCAGAGCTAAAGTGTAGATAACCCTGTACCCTTATAATCTAAGCACATTGTCAGCAAACAGCATCTCGTAGCACAGAGGAATCATGAAGTGTCTGCTTAGAGAGTCCTCGCCCACACTCTGGGATTTTATACTGACCATCACTTAGTAAATGGTTTTAATTTCTTTACTTTACAATTTTACTCAGTTTTATTGCTGTTTTTGGCTCCTATCACTGTGTAAACATCACTAGGGGATTAAAATTTGAGAACTTTTATTTGTAGGCAAACCACTAAGATTTTCTGTTTTGGTTTACACTTGACTCACCTTGATGCCAGCAGAGCCAGTCGGCAGCTCCACCACATCATAGGCCAGGCCGGGCTTCTCAGCCTGCACGAAGGGATCAGTGTAAGCTCGGCCATGAAACCTTTTGAAGCCTTGTAGTGTATTCTTTGCATTGGAAATGACCTGGAGGAAAGAGGAAACGCCATTTAGCAGATTTTTCTATTGCTAATAGTTGAAAAACTTGCAGACATGCCAATATGACAATGCTAACACACTTCACTCAGTCAGCTGCTTCCTTCCCAAATAGATAAGCAAAACAAGTAATACCGTTTTATTATATGTCTGCATAATGTGGGAAGCAGCAGAGATGTGAGGATAAACCATGTGTGATGGAACAGAAACCATCACGTGGTGGATGAACAAAATATACTTACTTGGCTTTTCGCAGCTGCTCCAATAGATCTGTTTTTAGGACCAAACGAAATACAGGACCTGCAAAATATGAAGACGATGAATACATGTGTCTTGTTAAGTCAACTTCACCACAATAAAATGTCATTTGCTAATAAGAGTTCTAATAATTTTATATTTCAAACATATTTAAAAAATAAAATAAAATTATAAACTCTGTTCTAATAGAACATTAGAGGTCCGTCATGTAATCTGCATGGCGACAAGGAAAGGACTTCTGTAAATTATAAAATGAACTGCTGTATGTTTGAAATGCTAATGCTATGAAGAGAGTCAGACAGGCCCACCCCTCCATCTTACAGCCACACCCTTTACATATTGTGGCCGCCGAAATCCCATTTAGACTACAGTTTATAGTTCAATTATTATACAATTATGCAGCCGGCTGAGATATTCTGGTATATTGTTTTGAGTATTTAAAACACACACAAAAAAAAAAAACACACAACACCTCACAAAACCATTTCCATCTTTGGTATTATGACATATCCATAAGACGCACATGATCTCTCTAACAAGAGTATTCCACAGCGGGGTTATAGTTCCTATATATATGAACAAAGTAATGAATGTATCTAAGGCAATTCTGGTATTTATAGATTGTGATACCTGTCCCTGGACAAACATATCAGCAATGCAGTGTTGCTATGCAAATGACAATGAACAGAGCGACAAGAACATCCAAGGAATGTCACAGAGGATACATTGGGAATTTTATGACTCAGCTTTTTAGAAAGAGCCCAGATAACTGCAAGATAATGTGCAAAATCTCTAATATATGCAGAATAACTCCACCCAAGACACACATATCCTATACTGATTATGGTTGCTCCGAAAACAGAAAAACACTCCTATCTCCTGCAGCAGGTATATGCCACTGCTAGACTTTCTGGGGTCAAAACAAACATTTATCACATGGTGAAGTGAGAGGAGATACCACTCCCAGAACAGTTTGTGAATTTGTGATATACACTAGTGCCCTGGCTGCAAAATTTATGTCAAAAGTAATGCCGGATCAATCAATATTAGAAAGTCTGGGAAAGCTGGATGCTTAGGGTGATGACACACATGGCATTTGAACCCGTTTTTGGTCCGTTTTAAGGCAGTCCGTCCAAAAATGCATGCGTTTTTGACCAGTTTTAATTAAGATAATTGGTAAAACCTGTCAAAAACCGATGCGTTTTTTAATCAGACTGCTGAAATAAAGGACCAAAAACCGCTTCAAAACGCCATGTGTGGCATCACCCTCAGGGTGCATCCACACATTTAGTTTATCAGTTGCAGTTTTTGAGGCCCAAACCAGGAGGGGAGTGAAAATAGAGGAGCAGTATTTCTTAATGATAAGTCCTCACGCATTTAAGCAGTCCGTCCAAAAACGCTTGCGTAAAACCTGTCAAAAATTGATGCATTTTCAAATAACGCATGCATTTTTTTCTTAACAGACTGCTTAAAAATGGACCAAAAGCGGTCATGTGGCTGTTACCTCTGTGGTAGGTCTACAAGTTATAAGTATTTGTACTCAAAAGTCCTTCAAAAAGTAGCAATAGAATGGATTAAAAAGGGTTGTCTCGTTCTAAAATCTCGTCACACAACAATTTTCTTGCGACAATCCTTTCCCAGAGAGGCAGCATCACTCTCCCAGCCCAGCTACAACATATTTACTACGCGGCATTTACATTTATTATTAATACACCTACGCATACAGAAGTCTCAGTATGTGTCAGAGGCTCTGGATCGTCACGTACCATTTATATCAGTGCGGCTAGGAATATATTTCCATTTATCCAGGCAATTACTTCGGATTAAGTCTAATGAGAATTGTGGAAAGGAAAAAAAAATACAAGCCTATGACAGCACGAGTCCATGAAAATGGCTGCCATCTTAAAAGACACCTGTCATCAGGTCTGTGTCACTTGTCCTGTCACCACTATCTGTTGGAGCAGATCACAAGGATCCCATCCCAGCCTTTATCTAGTTATTTCATACATTAATCATTGTAAAATCATCTATTCTTTATCATGTAAATGAGGCTGGTCACATGGTCAGAGGTAGTGATGTCACCCCTGTTCCCCCTCCCCTCTCCTCCCCCTGCTCATGTCTGTGTGTAATGTATAGTAAAGCATTGCTAGTGTGTGTGCTGCATCTGCTGACATGCTGCATCCTCCTAATACACATGTGAGAGACACAGACATCAGCTACACATGAATCTGACATGTTCTGCTGTAACATAGCTGCAGCCTGGAGCTGCTGTATCTCTCCTATACACACACACACACACAGGCTGCAGGGGGCGTGGCCTCCAGCACCAGGAAGCACATAATTATACAGTCTCACACCATTATACAGCCTCACATCATTATACAGACTGTCAGTTATGCACTGAGGGTGTGGCTGTGCCTCCCACTCATGAATAGAGTGGACAGCTTGAATATGCTAATGCTTCATTGGACATTTCACAGGTCATTTGCATACAGCTTTAGGACCTCATTGCTTAGGTTTACAGGCATGTAGAGGGACAATGAGGATAGAGGCAATGCTCTCTAATGGCAGTGTTTATTGGAAAATATTTGATTTTTAGGTTTTGCATGACGGGTTCTCTTTAAGGTGAGAACACCCGATACAGCAGCAGCACCCTACCACAATCAGCCATACATCACACAATCATAGGGAGTTATATCAATTTGTCTAAGCCAGGAGACCGGAGTAATTTGCACCTAAAATGCTGTGCGTCATATTTATTAAAGGGGTTACCCAAGGGTTTGTAAAATTCTGGGGGCAGGCTGGTGAGGCATTTCTTTTTAAAAATAAAACCTGTACTCACCTCCTCAGTCACTCCCCACATACCACGTTTGCTGTCTTGCTGGGCCGTTCCTGGGTTTACAGGGGCACATAAACTCTTCTAAGTATGGCTTCCGGCCAGACCACGTGGCTGACCACGCCACATGTCATCATATCTCAGCGCCTGATACAGTGGAGGAGAGTACAGGGTGTTTTTTTTTTTTTTTTTAATGCCTCGCCAGCCTGACCCCATAATACTCGGATAACCCCTTTAAGGTGCGTTCAAACGCTGCTTTTTCATTGTATTTTGAAACACATTACAACAGCTGAGGCGATTTGCCCTATTACATTATGGTTTACATTTGTTATCGGATGTATTTACAAAATATGTGTTAATGCATTCACATGTGATTTAATACATTTTGTAAGTGCAAATGTTAAAAGTAAGGTACCGTATATACTCGAGTATAAGCCGAGGCCCCTAATTTTACCACAAAATACTGGGAAAACCTATTGACTCGAGTATAAGCCGAGGGTGGGAAATGCATTGGTCACAGCCTCCCCAGTGTATATAGCCAGCCAGCCCCTGCCCCAGTGTATATAGCCAGCCAGCCCCTGCCCCAGTGTATATAGCCAGCCAGCCCCTGCCCCAGTGTATATAGCCTGCCAGCCCCTGCCCCAGTGTATATAGCCTGCCAGCCCCTGCCCCAGTGTATATAGCCTGCCAGCCCCTGCCCCAGTGTATATAGCCTGCCAGCCCCTGCCCCAGTGTATATAGCCTGCCGCCGCTGCCGGACAGATCGCACAAAAGATATACAGGGGTCGCCGGAAAGGGGAGTTTAGATATATTTATTTTTTTTACTCGAGTATAAGCCGAGTTTGGGTTTTTCAGCACATTTTTTGTGCTGAAAAACTAGGCTTATACTCGAGTATATAAGGTAATATGGCAAATCACCTCTCCTCAGGTGTTGCAATGTGTTTCAAAACGTGATGAAAACGCAACCAAATCGCCACATGTGAATGCAGCCTTAAAGGTTTTAGACCCATTTTGCAGACAAGTTAGAAAACTAAAAATGAAGGGCCCTTGGTTAGGCAGAAAAACCCTGAGTGCCAGAAAATATTGCAGTCAGCAAACTAGACCAACTAATAGGAGGTGCAAAGTACAACTCGCCAGATTAATCACCCAGCATCAGAGAACGGTCTACCCTGCACTGGTCTAAAAACCTGACACATGAATGTATCAGTAGATATAACATCCAGTTTGGTAAACAATTCCCCTTTTGTCTTGTCCATTTATATTATATCGACGTCCTACTTTAAAAAAAAAAAAAAAATCTCAGATACAGAACCAGTAATGTAGCCAGCGACTCTGGTTTTTGGCCATAGGCAAAAGGAAATCAGCAAGTCTCCAATTATGATCATAATAGATAATATATATTTATTAAAAAAACATGATTATGAGGGCCAGTGCAAGTAGTTTGCAGTCAAACTGTGACAGTAGGGTCCAAAATCAGTTTCACAATGTGTGATAGGAGTTATTAATCTGATATTCAGTGTGGCAATGATAATACTATCATGAGTGACTCCGTCCCATTATTCATGTTGATAAAGAGGCCTGACAGAAATAAAGAAAATCAGATGTAATAATCTGTAGTAGAAGAAGCTCCACAACCATACAAAATACTTGTTTCAATAACACCGGGGTAACTCTCTCGTCATCTGCAAAGGTCATAACACATCCAGGTCACGTCAGCGCTGAGGAGACGTCTGACACTAACAGGCCTGCATGTACAAGGCTTTGACTGAAAACATCTGGTCACAAATAATTAAAACCTGGTGATATATTTAACATTGTAAAGGTTTCTGCTCCCTGGCAGGAGAACACAGGTGGTGGGCTACCTGTTCCAAAACTCACAGAGCCCCCACAAAAATGATGCAGCAGGTGTGGTGAGCTTCCATAAAAACACACTGGGGGACAAAGAAGATACACATGTAATATTGTGGAGCTGTGCACATACATTTCTGGCACCGAGACCATTTCTGTCTCTGGGACCAAAATCTGTCCTGAGCACCAGAAATGTGTCCAACAGTCGGAGAACAGGCGGCAGACATCCTGATGTGAGTGCAATAGCACTGTTTTGTCTCCCATGCTAGACCAAATTTCTTTTGATCTACTTTCCGCCAGTTTACAGCGCCCAAAAATGGCTGCGACATATATTAATTCTGTCTGAGTTACCACTCTGCCAAAGCCGGAGAAGAGTCGGAGCAGGCGGAAAAAGTCATTTTTTTCTGGCACCAACAGTTAATAAATAGGTCGGAGAGCAGAACATGCGGCGAGAATGCCACAAAACTGGCAGAAACGCCATAGTAAATGTCCCCCACTGTATATATGCACAGTCCACTCCATCGGGTCACAGATGCCATTCGCTGCTTTAACATCCAATGGACCCCTCATTCTCAGATCTGGATATGTAAAAATAAAAACAGAGTGCAATATGTGCACTTCTCTGCCATTCACATAGGTTCACATTAAGAGACTGACAGAGCCCTATTCTCCTGATCAGTGGGGGGCACAATGAAACCATCAATTTGCAGGCGTCTTCTGAATAAAAAAAAATTATATATATATATGTGTGTGTTTTAAGGGAAAAAAACCTCAGAAAAAAATATTTCAGTTATGTTAATGGAAAAGGTAACTGAGAAATCAGGAAGATCTACATTTTCAACTTCATGTACAAGCAATGTAATTGTGTGACTCATAGAACTGGATCTGATGAGCCTTGGCTCTGAACGGATGATCATGGAAACATCATATTATAATATCTATAGGACAAAGGCTGGCAAGATCGTACAATGAAAAACTGTTCCCAACTTGTTTAGAGGCAATATTTCAGCCATGTGTTACATGAGACATCACCGGCTTTCATTGTATCTACACGTTTCTGCAGCTACTGAGAACAACAAGTCATCTACAGAAAATGATAGACCCGTTTCCACAAACCTCAAGAGACCCGGTTTTTAATAGTGGCACCACAAGATTATTACTGCTAGGTTTCCCATAGGTAATGGCTCATAAAGGACACTACAAAGTAGACACTTCGGCTGTGTTCACATGTTGCGCTTTGTTTGCGTTAAAAACCCGAGCGTTTTCAAACAGTGAAGAGGAGATTTGTCCAATTACATTGCGTTTACAAATCGTATGCGTTAACACTTTGGCAACACATGCATTAAAGTTTGCGCTTTGTAAACGCAATATTGACAACAATGTAATTAGGCAAATCTCCTCTTCTGCAGTTTGAAAACCCATGTGTTAAATGCAAACAACACACAATGTGTGAACACAGCCTAAGGCCGGCAGCACAGGTGGCGGTTTGAACGTTTTTTGGGCCGTTTTTAAACAGTCCATTAAAAACTGCAATTAATTATCTTAATTAAAACGGGTCAAAAACACATGCGGTTTTTAATGCATGCAGTTTATAACTGACTGCTTAAAAACAGCCCAAAAACGGCTATCTGTATGGGGGCATGTGCAAATAGAGTGAGTATAGATGTATGGCTGTTGTGAAGGGGTTTAGCTTAAAGGGGAATCTGTCAGCAGAAACTGACCAACTAAACCACTAATGCGTTGTGAAGCAGATTAACACCTTCCAGATTATAGGGGAGATTTATCAACTCTTCTACGCCAATTTTTGGGTGTAGAGGGGCATGGCCGCCGGAGATCATGCGGGCACAGGACATCCTACCCTTTGCTGCGCCACCCGGCAGATACATTAGCCTATTGATGTATCCGAAGGGATGTGGACGCCATCATACCCTGGTGCACTAGCGCAGGGGCGCAATAAATTTTCCCTTCTGTTTCTTTCATGCCTCAGGGATGCGCCATCATCCTGAAATTCACCTATGAATTGATATGCAAATTTAATGTATAAAGTTATGGTATAACCCGTTATGAACGTAACGCTAGCGGAACGTGTGACCGCGACCGCAGAGTTTTATCACTGAAGCCAAGCTCTCCCCATCTGAAATTCCCCTCTGCTGTGATAGACATAATAAACCAGAATCTGCAGAGCCAGTTGTGATGTCCCTGTACAACTTTATACAACCAATTTACATCTTACTCCACCACACTGGGCCATGAGAGAAACACAAACTCAAAGGAGTTTAACTACTCGACAACATACTGGTAGTGGTTTATTAGATCAATTCCTGCTCCAATAAACACTAAGCAATTATATCACCATCTGTGTCCTAAAATTATGGTACTGTGAAAATATTGCCACAGATTTCCGTCCCCATAGAAACGGGCCATAAACTATACTCCAGACCACACAAGTCTGCTGTACTTACACACCATCGTGGTATATGGCACACCAGGCTATACGTTATTAAATGGATGATGTAATATGTCCATGAAAAAGAAATAAATTCACTGCGGGACCTACAGTAAGCAAGTCAAAAGACAAATCTCCAATGATAGAAATCATTTCCTCTACTGGTAAAACCCCTCAGCTGCCAACAATGCCACAGAGGATGCTTCTGTAAAGTTCATAAAATACATAAAGTCAAGTCCGCAAAACAGGTGGAATTTAAAGCAATCAATTAACTAAGGCCAGCGACACATGATTTTGAAATATGATGGAAGGAGCATGCGCAACCATTTGCTCTCTTCATTTCGGGATACGAGAGGTGTGCAACAGACCCTGTCTCATGACCCGTAGGGGTCCCATCATCAAGACCCCACTGATCAGCAAGATAGCCCCTATTCACAGGACTTGTATGTCACTGGTGAACCCCACTACGGTTAAACTTTTTTTTTTAAAAATAAAAAAAAAAAGTTAAAAAAAATTTATAAATAAAAAACCTTAAAATTTCAAATCACCCCCCTTTCCGCTAGAAACTGACCATAAAATCAATACAAGATACCCGTAAAATCATAACGACATTGGTATCGACGCGTCGAAAAATGCCATCAAAAGATAATGGTTTTCAATGCGTTTAACCCCGTAACGGTCACTTTTTGTCTATTTTGAAAAAAAAAAAAAAAAAAATCTATAAAAAAGGATCAAAAGGTCGTACAGTCCTAAAATGATATCATTGAAAATATTATCAAATTTCGCAAAAAATGACACCACCCACAGCTCCGTACACCAAAGTATAAAGAAGTTTTAGCGCCGAAGTTGGCAAATCAAAAAATTACTTTTGTACGGAGGTTTTAATTTTTGTAAATGTATAAAACCTATACAAATTTGGTATCCCCTTAATCGTACCGACCCAAAGAATAAAATAGACATGTCATTTGGGGCGCTCAGTGAAAGACGTAATTTCCAAGCCCACAAGAAAATGGCGCAAATGCGGTTTTTCACCATTTTCACTGCATTTGGAATTTTTTTCCCCCGCTTCCGAGTACATGGCATGGAATATTTAATACCATCACTATGAAGTGCAATTTGTTACGCAGAAAACAAGCCGTCACACAGCTCTTTTAGTGTAAAATTAAAAAAGTTATAGATTTTAGAAGGTGGGGAGTGAAAAATGGACAGGAAAAAAAACAGGAAAGGGCCAGGTCCTTAACCGGTTAATCCCTTAAGAATGCAGGGTTTTTTTTGCCCATTTCTTGCTCTCCCCCTTCAAAAATAGATAACTTTTTCATTTTTCCGTGTACCTGTGTGAGGGCTTATTTTATGCGCAACAAATTTTACTCCTCCCTCACATTATTTATTATTCCATGCTGTGTACTGGGAAGCTGGAAAAAAATCCAAATGTGGAAAAATTTAAAAAAAACATTGTGATACCAGATTTATATAGGTTTTATTGTAATTTAATTCATTTTCAAAAATGAAACGAATGTGTACGGAAAAGATTTTTTCGCCATTTTCTGACGCTAATAACTATTTCATGCTTGGTGTACGGAGCTGTGTTAGGTGTAATTTTGTGCGAAATGACCCGAAGCTTTAATTGCTACAATTTTGAGGTCTGTGCGACATTTTGGTCACATTTCATTCCATTTTTTATGTGATGTAAAATGGTATAAAAGTTGCGTTTTGGATATTTGGGCGCCATTTTTCGTTATGTGGTTCACCGTCTACAAAAACCTTTTATATATTTTGATGGACCGGGCATTTTGGGTCGCGGCAATACCTAATGTGTCTAATTTTTGCTGTTTATTACGTTTTCTATCTAGGGTGATTAGAACATTTAGGTTTACTTTTTTTTTTTTTTTTAAATTACGTTATCTTTGAAACTTTTTTAGACCCTGTAGGGTCTTAACCCTAGATGGTCTGATCGTTCTTAATATATACTGCATTGCAGTATATGGCATTTTTACACAGTATACATTACAATGAGCCAGTGTCAGAAACCAGACAGGCCGGGGTCTGACGAAGACCCAAAGCTGTCATGGCAACCGATCGTTTATATGCTCTACATGTATGCACATGAGCGTGTAAATGTGTGAGTGTGACAAATATGTATATCTTTAAGGCATGCAGAAAACTTATAGGGCCCTGCCTCTCAGTTACACCAAATGCAAGTTGTATATACAGACTTGTGGAGTATTCCAATTACACATTTCTAGGTTGGATGAGGTCTTGTGTAGAGAGACCCTAATCCTCGTAGAGACAGTAACATTTGGAGTTGAACTTCCAGGCACCCCTTTTATAGAAATGATCACCATAGATCAAGAACAGGAAAACACCAACATGTCTAAAAGATATGAAAAAACAAAGCTTCTGCTATTGGGAATATGGGGACCTAACATCATTTACTAGTAGATTGTGTGAGGAGATACCACTATGAAAAATGATAAAAATATGGCTTCCAAAGTCATGTGACAATGAGCAGAGAAGAGTTATGTTTTGTCCTAGAATAGTCAGGCTTAAAAGCTGCAAGGAGAAGTACCTAAAAACATGCTTTTGTTGTTGTAGTAAAGAAAGAGCAAGACATGTATTTTTGTGATTTACGGAAACAGATGTGAGAACTTTATTAAATAGGTGGGAAATCTATCTACAGCTCGTAATCCCAACAAAGCCTTCAACTTTCTATGTCTATGGTTCTCTAGTTTACCAAAAGCATGCACTTAGGTACTCTAGAACCATTTGAAGTGACACTCCCCTGTCAGTCTAAAAAAAAAAAAAAGTGACTCATCTCAGGCAAAATATGACTCCTCTTACCTCTTATGTAATCTGAAAATGAGCTATTTTTTTATTTTATAAACAAACGATCAAAATTTTAGAGAAGGATATTTCAAATAATTTTTATTCTACCTCATTTCCCTTTAAGATGTCTGTGTGATTTAACTGCTCAGATAGTGTGTGTACAAAAATTCTCCCAAAAGGGGATTAGTAAAATTCTATTGTATTGTAAGATACCAAGAAGACCCATATCAATTCCTTGCAGGCAAGTTTTAGAAAATAGTTTTATTTCCCATAATTTATCGTTTCTGGATCATTTCTTGTAATGAGCTTTTCTCTCAATCTCCCCTCTGGTACCCTGTGTGTTGCACGCCTATGGTAAAGGAGCACAAAAAAAAAAAAAAATTGGTGCAGGGAAGTGTAGAGAGCACCACAATTCAAGAATCTGAAGTCCTTTGCTCACTGCACAGGCACATAGCACAGTTTGCACTATTTTTAATAGATCTGCCCCAATGTCTTTAGTTGCCAGTATCTCTGGTCTTATAACTCAGAACCACAAGCCTGATTGATCTTTAATGACACTAACAACATGCATATAATGTGACAGCCCTCCCAGCAGCCTCTAAACAGGTCTAACCTCAGGGAAAATATGACTCTTCTCATTCTCACATGACTTTTTTTTTTTAAAGGTAAACAGATGAGATTTTACCTAAAAGAGGGAATTCAAGAAAGGACGTTTCCTACCCTACCTGAGGCTGCTAGTGGCGTAGAAGTAGGTGACAGTCACTTTTCTGTTATATTGCTCCTCATTTATGAAATCCCATGTGGTCATAGGGGTGTGACGCTGTACTGATAGCTTGCATCATACTTTATAATAACACCCATGTGTCTCAGACTCTATGGGGCTGTCAGATAAAGTCACAGTGGAAGGCCTGCTCATCCACCATTCCATGCAGATGGGAAAACAATGGATCCCCATTCTCAGGTAACCCAGGGGTCAGATCCCACTGATCTACTTTATATCCTATAGCAGTGGTGGCGAACCTATGGCACGGGTGCCAGAGGCGGCACTCAGAGCCCTCTCTGTGGGCACCCGGGCCATCGCCCCAGCCCACCAGACAGGACATAAAGAATCTTCCTGCAGTTCCAAGCAATTTAAAAGATGCTTCTTTCAGTCATACTTTGATACTTACTTCGCTACTTGGGAATGTAGGAAGAGGGAGAATGTATAGAAAGGGCCAAATTATCTTTGGAGGACCTCCTGCTGGACCTTCTGCTTGCCCCACGATTCTCTGTGTACAGAGGGACACTGAAAAGAAGCTAAAATGATGCAAATTTTCCATCTTTCTACTGTGTTGCTGTCCTCAGGAGGCCAATATGATTGAAAGTTGTTGAAGGACAGACAAGGAGCAATAAGTTACTGCTTTCATTTTTGGTTGGCACCTCGGGATAATTAAGGGGGGTTTTGGGCACTCGCCTGTCATGTAGCCTGTCATGTAGCCTGTGGAAGGGAGGTACTGCACATTCCTTGATCTGCTCCACATTATAGACATAATCAAGTGACATATTGCAGAAAAGTCTAAATTACTTGAGGATTCTAAAAGTGAAGTTATTCCACGTGTATGCGTCTTTATTAGATCAGCTCTGTGTGAACACAACCATAAAGCAGCATAGACGAGCTGCATTCCCTGGTCACACTGCTGTTCAGGCGTCTAATTACTGGTTTGTAACTACGCGGTGCTCGGCCATCTTACCACACACAGGCCGATGAGACGACACTAGCAGCCGGCTCCCGGCAGACATGGGAGGGAGGCGGCAGCTCTTCCATGCAGGAAGCAGCGGCATGTGCACCTCGCCTGCCCACAAGCATGGCGGCGCCGGCTATACTCACGGAGTGCTGCGGTCGCTGTACTCATTGGCCACAGTTTCGATGCCCCCAGCTCGGGCCACCGCTACGTAGCAGCTCTGGAAGCCCAGATCGATTCCCACCACCGACATGACTGCAGCCGGACACACTGGCAGCGCACAGCACTGAGGATGCGGAGACTGGCCGCACTACGCTCCACCGCAGGGAGATGAATGGAGCTGGGGAAGATCTCGAAAGATCTCGCTGTCAAAGGAGGAGTAAAGGAAAGAAACAGCGCCGGCAGATCTCGCGATGCGTCCTACGTCACAGCCTCGGCCTAACCTGACCAATCTGCTCCTCCCTGCGCCTCTGCCGGACGAATAGGCGCGCCAATAACTCATGACGTCACTAGAAGGAGCAGGAGGCACCGGGTGACTAAGCGGCCTCCTCACGCTTCGATTTTCCTTTCAAGGGGAGGGGGCGGGGCGACGTTGTTACCGCCGCCGAGTGCGTCATACGCACGTTGATGCAGTTGCTACGGATACTGCATGGAGGTGATAGAGCCCCCCAACATCTGAGGCTGTGACGTGCCTAGGGCTATAAATACACTGGGGAAGAGAATTGATTTATAATAGATTATTTCCGTTATGAATACATTAAAATGACGTCATGAACTATGTTACGTAACACCAGGGAGCTGCAGCATTTACCTTTCACCTTGTGAAGAAATAACCTGTAGGACGCATAGCACACTATGGAAGATGTACCTGCCCGGCATAGGCTGCTGTTATTCCACCAGTGATGTGCACACACAGTATAATGCTCGCGCCTACTGCACTATATAATCAGCACCGGATTATAATAGGAGGTTTAAGGCTACATTCACACTGCCGTTGCCCGCCGTACCCTAGCATGGCGGGCAATGTCAGTGCGCGGGGAGAGGAGGAGGGGTGAGCGCTGCTCACCGCTACATCTCTCCATAGGGATGTATGGCGCACGGCGACGTAAAACGGGAAAAGATAGGACATGTCCTTCAGTGACCAACTGCTTCACCCCAAGTGTGAGAGGGAGCAATATCACAAGTCATTCCTCCTCGCTGCCATCAGGCTGTTCAACCAACAAGAAGTAAGCTGTGCTCAGCACCTAACCAGTCCCTGCAGGTCCAATCCACAGACTGAATACCACACTGCAGATCATTGCCTGTCTTTTTTGGTCTTCTTTTTTATAATTTTTTTCTTTTGTTAATTTTCTCTGTTATTGTTCTATCATTGTTTATACTATACTCTCTCTGCTGCTCTTATACTGTGAATTTCCTCACTGTTGGACTAATAAAGGATTATCTTATCTTATATTTGTTATTCGTAGCCTACTTCCTTCTAAAAACGTCTTTTAAAATTATGCTAAAGAGCCACCAGGGCTCTGGGGGGCTTTTACAGAGCCCCTCCATGCTGTAGCTTCACAGGCTACATTGTGCAAGGAGCACTTCCCCCTCTTGCTCTGTGCTGAAACTTCCTCTGCCACAGTGAGATTACATGAGGCAGAGGAAGTGCTGACAGAGCAGCAGGAGACAGTATAATAGCCTGTGAAGCAGCAGCACGAAGAGACTTTGGTAACTGAATAAAGTAACACTAGATAGAATATTTTGGGTCATGTGTACATGATGAAATTTAATGGAGTGCTAATTTCACTTATAAATTGAGAAGATTGAAGAGCCAGAGGTCACACGACTAATACCACGATTAGTCCATGCAGGATACAGATACTGGACTTCACAAAGCACATTCTTCTGTCAGTGAATAGCGCAACCCCTGCAAATGCAGGCTAGTCCTTCAATCCAACAGATGCTGCCTGCACTGAACAGAAGGACATAGTGGCATCTGCAGGAGAATTCACTGTACTCTCATGAATGTGCATTGTCCAGCAAGAGAAAGTCACATGATTTCATCACTTAAAGAGGACCTCTCACCCAGCACTTTAGTAAGCACCTCCAAGTGCTAAAGCAAATGGAGCAGTGTTACAATGAAACCTCCGATAACGCTGTCTAACACCTATACGGAGTACAATAGAAATGCCGGACCGCTCTTAAAGCGGTCCGGCATATTCACAAGGGGGCGGTCCGAGGTGCTGCCTCTTCCCCCGACCTCCCCACTCACTCCATAGCTCGGAAGTGACTACTGCGCGCCATGCGGCAGTCACCGCCCCTAAACACTCCCACAATCCCCCCCTCATGAATACGCCGGACCGCTTTGAGGGCGTATCTATTGTACTCCGCAGCGGTGTTATCGGTGTTAACGCTATCATTGTAACACTGCTGTGTTTGCTTTAGCACTAGGAATTTATGGGTGACAGGTCCTCTTTAAAGGACATCTACCACCAGGATGAAGGATTGTAAACCTAGCACACTGACATACTAGTGTGAACCCCCTCTGGTAGGATCTGCTTTTCTCTAAGCTTCTTATGCCCTTGTTTTCACTCTGCGCTCCAAATAATACATCTACTTTATTTGTTTCGGTGCGATCACGGTGTTGCCAAATTTATATACCGTATATACTTGAGTATAAGCCAACCTGAATATAAGCAGAGGCCCCGAAATCTAACACAAAAATACTGGAAAAACCTATTGATTCGAGTATAAGCCTAGTAAATAGCATGCCATCTCATTCTCCCATTATAGAGGCAAAAACGCCTTTCCCTAAATATACAGCAAGCCCTTTGCCCCAGTATATGTCCAGCAGCCTCTGTCCCCCAGTATATAGCCTGTGCTCCTGCCCTCAGTATATAACCTGCAGCCCCTGCCCCTCAGTATATAGCGAGCAGCCGCTGTCCTCAGTATATAGCCTGCAGCCCCTGCCCCCCAGTATATAGCCAGCAGCCGCTGTCCCCAGTATATAGTCTGCAGCCCCTGCCCCCAGTACAGTCATGGCCATAAGTTTTGAGAATGATACAAATGTTAATTTAAGTCTACTGCATCAGGTTTTATAATGGCAATTTGCATAAACTCAAGAATGTTATAAAGAGTGATCAGCTTAACAGCAATTCATTGCAAAGTCAATATTTGCCTAGAAAATGAACTTTTTCCCCAAAATACATTTCCACTTCATTGCAGGCCTGCCTTAAAAGGAGCAGCTAACATCATTTCAGTTATTGCTCCAGTAACACAGGTGTGGGTGTTCATGAGGACAGGGCTGGAGATCATTCTGTCATGATTAAGTAAGAATCACACCACTGGACACTTTAAAAGGAGGTTGGTGCTTGGCATCATTGTTTCTCTTCTGTTAACCATGGTTATCTCTAAAGAAACATGTGCAGTCATCATTGCACTGCACAAAACTGGCCTATCAGGGAAGAGTATCGCAGCTACGAAAGATTGCACCTCAGTCAACAATCTATCGCATCATCAAGGAATTCAAGGAGAGAGGTTCCATTGTTGCCAAAAAGGCTCCAGGGCACCCAAGAAGGACCAGCAGTGCAGAGCTTGCTCAGGAATGGCAGCAGGCAGGTGTGAGTGCATCAGCACGCACTGTGAGGCGGAGACTCTTGGAGCAAGGCCTGGTGTCAAGGAGGGCAGTAAAGAAGCCACTTCTCTCCAGAAAAAAACATCAGGGACAGACTGATAGTCTGCAAAAGGTACAGGGAGTGGACTGCTGAGGACTGGGGTAAAGTCATTTTCTCTGAGAAGACAAGGTGAGTGATACCACCAGTCTTGTCTCATGTCAACTGTAAAGTCTCCTGCAACCATTCATGTGTGGGGCGGCTTCTCAGACAAGGGAATCGGCTCTCTCACAGTCTTGCCTAAAAACACATCCATGAATAAAGAATGGGACCAGAATGTCCTCCAAGAGCAACTTCTTCCAACCCTCCAAGAGCAGTTTGGGGTCAACAATGCCTTTTCCAGCATGATGGAGCACCTTGCCATAAAACAAAGGTGATAACTAAATGGCTCGGGGAACAAAACATAGAGATTTTGGGTCCATGGCCTGGAAACTCCCCAGATCTTAATCCCATAGATAACTTTTAGTCAATCATCAAGTGACGGGTGGACAAACAAAATCCAACTAATTGTGACAAAATGCAAGCATTGATTGTGAAAGAATGGATGGCTATCAGTCAGGATTTGCTCCAGAAGTAGATTAAGAGCTGCCAGGGAGAATTGCAGAGGTCCTGAAGAAGAAGGGTCAACACTGCAAATATTGACTTGCTGCATTACCTCATTATAACCGTCAATAAAAGCTTTTGTTCCTCATAATATGATTGCACTTGTATTTTCTGTATGTGATAAAAACATCTGACAAACACACAAAAAAACCAGAGGGCAACAGATCATGTGAAAACATAATGGGGCAGATTTCTCAAGCTGTCTGAATATTTGCACATGGCAACCAATCACAGCTCAGCTTTTATTTCACTAGTGCTCATGAATATTTTAAAGGGGAGCTGTGATCGGTTGCCATGGGCAACTAGAAATATTCTGACTTTTAGACAGCTTGATAAATGTGCCCAAATATTTGTGTCATTCTCAAAACTTATGGCCATGACTGTATATAGCCAGCCAGACTATGTCCCAAGTATATAGCCAGCATCCCCTGCCCCCCCAGTATATAGCCTGCTTCCCCTGCCCCCCCAGTATATAGCCTGCAGCAGCTGCCCCAACCCCAGTATATAGCCTGTAGCCTCTGCACCCCAGTATATGGCCTGTAGCCACCTCCCTAAGGAATGCCCAGCCTATAAGGATGCCCCTCCAGTAGGTCCTCTTCTAACCATCGATGCTCCGGCTCCGTGTCCCTGCGCGTTCTGTCACATGCACAATGACATCAGCCGCTCGCTGACATCATAGTTTGTACCGATGGTGGTGCACACACTATATACCTAATATATATTTTAAAGGGGAGCTTTGATTGGTTGCCATGGCCAACTGGAAATATTCAGACTTTCAGACACTTGATAAATCTGCCCCAGTATCTTAATTTGACACCCCTGGAAGCCTCAGATAGACCACAGTTGATTAATTGCCATGACCGCATTAGATCATAACACTTTAACCTTTATCCCCTTCCTGATGTGGAATGTAGTAGTACTGCATGGGCTGTTGTGACTTGTCGATGTGTGCAGCATTATTACATCATGATTCTAGTACTGGGTCAGAAGTGGAGCAGGTGCCAGAAGATGCGGGTGTCAGCTGTATATTACAGCCCACACCCTCCTGTAACACCCAAGATCACACATTACTCCTATCAGATATTATTAACCCCTTACGACACAGCCTGTTTGTACGTTAAGACTCAGTCCTTTTTTTTAAATTTGACCAGTGTCTCTTCTTGTGGCAATAACTTTTCAACGCTTTAAGATATCTGTGATTTTGAGACATGAGACATTGTAGTTTAAGTTAGTAGTGTCATTTCAGTGTTCAATTTCTTTTTTGGGGGACAACAATTCAATAATTTAGGAAAAAATTTTTAAACATTACATATTTCAAAGTTTCAAATGTTCTACTTCTTGGACAAAAAGGCAAACCACAATTTTATTTTGTAGAAACCTTTTGCCGTTGGTCTTTTTATTTCCATAATTTTACGTTCCCATTTTTTTGTTTAATGATGTGAAAAGGTTTCAAGTTTTAGTAGCAACTTCTGTGGGTTACCCCGGTTAGGGCAATACCCCATAGGCAGCAATAATCTGCAGGATGGAGACACGGCACGGCTCAGGAGGAAAGGGGCAAAATTTAGGTTGTAGAGCTCTGTTTTCACTAAACTGATGTTTTTGTTTTTACAAAAAAGGTACCAGAGGTACCTGAGGTACCAGAACAATAAAAAAAAGCCAAGCAGTGACCCCATTTTGGAAAGGGCACCCCTCAAAGAATGTTTGTAGGGTTGTATGAACATTTTAACCCCAAAGAGTAAAAATATGACATTTAAATGACAAAAGCAATTTGCCCAACTCATGCCACTGGAGAAAAACACATCAAAAATCATTCTACGGCTTACTCCATTTAAGGCAATACCGCATAGGGTGGAGACACGGCAGGGCTCAAAAGGGAATAACTTGCATTTGGATCACAGACGTATATATTTTTTTCTTTTTGGAATCAATAAGCATTTGTAGATGCCAAAAGGAGCCAGTACAGTAAAAACCCTGAAGAGCTGACCCTATTTTGTAAACTACACCCCTCCATGAATTAATCTAGGGTGGACCCCCAAAAAATGAATAACGGATAGCGCATAGTAACAAAATATACATTATGTCCCTAGCTCCTGCCTCGGGAGACAAACACCCTAAAAATCATGATGCATGTTTTCCTGGATACAGCAATACCCCATATGGGGCAGTAATCTACTACAGGCTGGGCACATGGCAGGGCTTAGAAGGGAAGGTGCGGCTTGCAGCATGATGTATAAGCTGTGCATAGTACATCAGGGTAACAACATGGTAATCTAAAAATTCAGGGATGTATGATAAATTTCATTCATAGTCCTGGTTTTTCTGGGCATGTCTCACAATGATAAATGGTGTCCTTCCAAATGCCTTTTTGGAGCACACCCTGAACCTCTTCTGTGTCCTTCCCTTGCTGGCAGTTTGGGGAACTTCTCCTTGAAAGTACTGCCCTGGTACAATGCATGATATGATCTGTTCTTCTTTAAGCTTCATAAGCCTTTGTTTTTACAAAAAAGGTTTTGAAAACTATGCAAATTAGCCCAAGGGGCTCCAGGCTCCATATATGTCAATGGAGCTTGGAGCCCCTCAGGCTCATTTGCATAATGTGTAAAGCATTAATTCAAAAAAACAAGGGCTTAAGATGCCAAAAAAGAGCAGATCCTGCCAGAGGGGGCACACAGCAGTATGTTAGTGTGCCTGGTTTACCATCCTTCATCCTCGTGGTAGATGTCCTTTAAGCACTTTTTATCTGTCACCTCCTCGTCTATGGGGTGGAATATGGTCCACGATCCAATATTTCTGAAAATATTATACATAATGGCCTATCTACAGGCAGTTTGTTATGAAGCAGGAGTAGCTGAGTAGATTGTAAAGTGTCCTATCTGCAGGCAGCATGTTGTACTGCAGTAGAAGCTGAACAGATTGTACATAGTGTCCTAGCTGTTTAAGGCCACTCCCACATCTTGGAAAAAATATAATCCACAGATATTAGACTATGCTGAAGGTTTACAGCTGCATCATGACAATGTATGCTGCAGATTAGTACCAATGATTTCAGCCTTTGCCATGCATAGGGTGAAATTGGTGGCAAAATGGCAGCAATTATTACATGAAAATGCAAAAACTGGTGCATTTTTTACATCTGAGGATTTCAGGCACATACATTGTGAACATACTTTATAGGTAATAATGAGGACTACTGCTTTTATTGCTAAGTTTTCAATATTAGGTATAGCACCTCCACAGATCAGCTGTTCTTAGCAGATAAACAGAATGGAACAAAAAGCATCAAGCTCCGATCTTAGTGTAGTGGCTGAACCAAAGAACTGCAGCTTGTCTATATTCATCAGTTACTTGGTCCACACAGTGACCCTACCCTAAAAATACTTGTCCTTGCTTCTGTTTCATTCTCTGTTTATCAGCTGCTGAGGACAGTTGATCTAAGGAGGTTGATGCTGCTGGTCCCCCATTAATCTGATATTGGTGTTTTCTATAGATACTTTATCTAAACCTTTAGCCCCCAAAATCTGTTTAAAATAAGAGGCAAAGGGCTGCACATCAGGATGACGGTGTTATGTTATGACAGTGTCATACACACTGTGATTTAGCATAGCTCCAATGTCATGGAGATTCCCTCCTTACTAAAAATAGCAATAACAGTCATGAATATCACATAGATAAGTCACCATGCTATTCCAGAATATTCTCACGTCCCGTGGCTAGGGTCCAGTACGTGACTAGAGAATTGTATCAGGTAGACAGTGACACCCTACAGAATAATGAGGGTTATAACTATTTACTTGGTTAGTTTTACAAGTACATTGTTTCTTGAGATGTCCCATGATTTTTATTAGTTTTCAGCGTCACCAAGAGGATTTCAGAAAATGATCACAATAGAGACATATACGCAAGTCTGTGTAACAATGTATTATTGAATGGAAGTAACACACTGATAGTCTGTACCTATGGCATGACCTTATTAGCATGAAGCCCTTTAGTCTCTGCCCATCATGACAACCATTGATAACTTGGCTTTCATGAAATCCATTTGTCTGCCTAGAAGGTATATACATTTATTTTGTTATATACATATTATGCTGTGCAATATTCAGCATAGTGGGGCACATTTACTAGGGGTCCGCACACCGTATTTCCATCGGGTTTCCAGACTATTTCCATTTGCATTGCATTTAACATGGGCTGTATACACACACGCGTGTAGCTGCATGGTTTCTACGTATTCTTATGACTTTGTTATAAACACCATTCTATGTATTTTTAATGGTGCACGTGATCGGATTTTGGCGCAATCGCGCCAGATTTCATGCAACACAAATCATGGGGCGTGGCCGTCCGACAACCCGACTGACTAAGCGCGGGTTTTAAAATTCAAATTGTGTCACAAGACATGCACTCACATACACCGGGAAGAAGAAGGTGAACTCTGGCGGATCTCAGCGGGGAGGCGACACATGCAGGATATCGGGCGCACGATCTTAGTGAATTGCGACGGACTTCATCATCATCGGACAACGCACCTTGGGGATCACGACAGGACTGGGTAAGTAAATGTGCCCCAGTATGTATATAATGTTGCAGGTAGGGTGGACAGGCCCCTTGACATGGCGGGCCCCGTTGCAGCTGCTATCTCTGTAGTTACGCCCCTTGTGTATACCTTTTGACAGCAGGAAATATTTTTCTACTCCTTTTAATTATGTGTTTCCCGCTACATGGTGGCGTTTATTGACCAGATGAAAGCCAAAAGGGTGCTCCTTTGACTTTCCTCTGTCAGTGTATGCCTATGGAGCTTTACATGCTGAAAGTGTTCAATGTACAAAATGTGAGTCTTATTAACATTTTTCACATTTTTTTCAAATTAGATGGCCAGATGTTAGTAAAGTCTAATTGTGTAGTGTTTTGGTTTCTGCAGGTTTGTAATGCTTTGGATAGAAAGAAGTATTTTTAGAAAAAAGAAAAGACATGTTTTAAAGAGTGTGAATTTGGGCCCCCCAATTGGTTCTGTGTTTGGGTATTTCAAGAATCAGATAATTTAATCAAATCTTCTGGAAGAATACCTAGTGCGTTAGGTAATATGGAAGGGAAATAAACAAAATTCCAAACCTACACCCTCATTTATTTTCATTTTATGATGTTAGCAGAATGTTCTCACTAATGACATGATCTGCAATGTGAGCTTGCTTTTCTAAAAATAGCAGTGCTAGAATAAGCCAAGAATGGAACATTAACAACACAAGTGTGTGACAATGGTTTAACCTGCTGCCATGGAAACATTACACAGATACAGTACATGCCATGCATGATAGCCACAATGGAAAAGGACAGTGACTAGTGGAACCGTTAACCCATTGTACAGCCGAACTTGTTCTGGACCTGTAGTTTTGTTAGGATTTCGGTCTTCCTGGCTCAGACTGAAACATTAGAGCTGCTTCAAGCATTGCAGTATTAGGCTACATTCACACGATGTATGCTCGCCGTACCGTAGTACGGCGGGCATACATCGGCACCGCGGAGAGGAGCAGGGGATGAGCGCAGCTCACCCCCGCCCCTCTCCATTGGAAGATACAGCGCACGGCGCCGTATCACGGGAAAAGATAGGACATGTCCTATCTTTTCCCGGGCTACGGAGCGGTACGCTGCCGCACGTGTGCTGCACCGTACCGCTCCCGTGCAGGGCCGTGAGCCCATAGAAGTGTATGGGGGACGTATATCGGCCGTATATACGTCGGCCGTATATACGTCCCCCATACATGTGTGTGAATGTAGCCTAACATAGGAATCCTGACTGGAGAACACTGTACATTTGTTAAGGTGGGATACCTCATTATCAGGCGACTCCCTTTTTATATGAGTTGTTCCCTTTGTCCAAATTGACATAAACCAAATGCATGGAAAAAGAATCACACCAGCCAAAAAGTAGGTACAGACATTACTGCTTTATTCAAGGAAGTACACAAACACATATAGAAACAAGAGTAGGCATTGCCAGCTTTGTTCTGTGTCTCTTCTTGAAAGAAAGATCCATGACGAACAATACTTCGGGTGGCCACATTCCACAATCTTATCTCAGATGCTGATGCCATCTTTTGGTGCAGTCTCAAACACAGACTCCATCTTTGGGAGTACAAGCGGTCCCCTACTTAAGAACACCCGACTTACAGAAAACCCCTAGTTACAAACAAACCTCTAGATGTTGGTAATTTACTGTACTTTAGCCTTAAGCTACAATAAACAGCTATAACAGTTATTAAAGCTGTCTGCAATGAAGCTTTATTGTTAATCCTGGTTCTGATGACAACCCAACTTTTATAAAAATCCATTTGTCACAAAGACCGAAAATTTTTTGTCTAGGGTTACAATTATAAAATAAACAGTTCTGACTTACATACAAATTCAACTTAAGAACAAACCTCCAAACCTGTACATAACCCGGGGACTGCCTGTAGTCTAAAGACAGATGCCATCTTTAAAGCAGAGTAATTTCACAGTAGTTGTAGACAGTTATCTGATCACACAATGAAAAGTTAATAAATGTATTTTGTGCACTCAAGCAGCCTACTAAGCATTATCTTGAGATTTCTCCATTCACAGTCCCCTTAAATACATTTCTTAACCTTCTTTCCCTAACACCTAACTCATCCTCTCACATGTGTCAAACCTTTTTGTTGGTCCATTAGGCAAGTGCTATCTTGCATATCACCCCCCTTGGTTCCTTACACATGAGGGATTGGTGTTGCCCCTTCCTGTCCTCATCTTTGGTTCACTTTTGGGGACTGATGTTTTGGTAAAGATTTGAGAGGCACAGAAGTCGCAAAGAAATCTTTACCTTCAGCATGAAGTAAGGTAGATGTTGTCTGGAATATATGTACAGCATACTTCACCAATTATTTTACAAACCCCACCTTCTTCCGTCAGCATTATGTCTAGGGCCAATCTGTCCTGGAAGGTCATTCAGGTGGCAGCGGCTAACTGTTCTAGCAATCCATCCTTTGTATAATTTACAAGTCTCTTTTGGTTTTAGTATAGGTAATAAATCTAGTCCACATTCTTGTTTACCGTTACAATGATGAAAGTAGACCCAAACACTGCTTTCATCTGGTCTCTTGTCTTAAACTCATTTGGAATCCCTCTTTGGCACTTCAATGGCATCAATAGAAACATAAGGGTCAAAACTAGCAAGGGGTTCTCTGGCAGATATCTTGGAGCGGTGAAAACTTGGAGGGGTTTGGTCTCATTTTCTTTCACAAAATGATGTCAGATCAATCTATACCTTCATTGGTTTCTATAGGTTGGTTGGATGCCATTGTAGACTTCACAAGAGAAATAATACCAATAATTTAAGGGCCAACTGCCAGTCACTTAGCATCCCAAACCTAAGAATCCCATGGGTGGTTAACACTAGAGATGTATTTGTTTCCCTCTAAAGTTTATTAGCCCCTATCAAATGTTTAATTTGGCATAAATGCAATGAAACTTGACTTGAGTGAATCCAATTAGGTCTTGCTTCTAGCATTACCGTGGTGCTCTTTGTCAGCAGAACCTGGAAGGCATCATCAAATCCGGGTCATATCTCTTCCTCACATGCCTCTTTATCACCAATCTCCAGGTTGAAGCTAGTGAGATCCTAAAAGATTATCTAGAATGTAAGAGAAAACTAGAAAGCATACTTTAGTACAGTGCTTGTTTAAGGTTATCATATGTTCTGTAAGTCTACCATACTGCATTTGGAGCTATTGTAAATAAAAATATCCTAATCTAGGAACCAAAACAAATCTCATTGTGTCCCAACCGTGTTTTTTTACTGGCTTATATCTTTACTGAAAGGGCTAATGGTCAATCCTTGGTCCACGGTTTCCCTGTCTTCACCCACATCGCCTTTTGTGTCCCATTTCACCTTATAACCTTCCTGGTTGTCACAGGTGCTCCAACAACCCATGTCTCAGGTCGCAGGCTCACGCGTGCCCCTCCGTGCTCACTGGTGTGGTGCCTGTACTTCTTACCTGTCCCAGCTCCTGATCCCGATTCTCCATCTCCTAGGGCGCGCTCGCCTGCATTGGAGAATTTAAAGGGCCAGCGCATTGTTAATTGCCGCTGGCCATTTCCCAAAATTCTATATTAACCTGCCTCTCCCTGCACACCCTTCCGTATCCTCGTGTCTTTGAGAAAGCTTTGTCACATGCCTGTGCCGTTATTGTGATTTCCCGTTGTGACCCCGGTTCCGTTCCTGACTATGCTCCTCTGCTGCCTGCCTTGACCTATTGCTACATCCCCGACTATGATCTTGTGCTGCAGGTCCTGACCTACTGGCTGTCCCGACTATGATTCTGCCTAACATCTCTTTATCTCACCTTGGCTGCCCCGCCGACAAAGTTGCACCTGTGGAACGACTTGGTGGTACCACGCCGCAGCAAGTCCATCGCTTTGTGATGGGCTCTAGTGAAAACTGGGTACCACTTAGATTCTGGTCCCAGGTGTTGGCTTACGTCATCGTCCGTGATGGTCCAGTGGGTCCACTACCCCTGAACCCTGACACTGGTACGGGATGCCTAATCTATTCCTGAAGCTTAACACATCTTGAGAAGTGGGTGCTTTTGGTCACTGATACCTGTAGACCAAATAAAACAAAATTTCCTCTGTTCTGGCTTGTTGGCCAACCTGAAAATAAATCACTTTGCTCTGAAATATACTCATATACTCCCACTTGGCGAGTGAGAATAGTCCATAAGTAGTTTTTCTTGGAAAAAGTACAAAAATTAGTTTTGGGTGTGCCATGGTGGAACCTTCATAGTCTGTAGCACAGAGGCCACTAGACCAAATATTGGAGAACTTGGATGTTTTGTTCACTGGTGGAAATAACCATAAGTTACCTGGTTTAAAACTGTGAGTGGGGCTGTCAGCATCAGGATCTGTAAAGTGGGTGTAATGGCAGGACACAAAAAATGGGGGCGTGGCTGTCAGACAACCCGACTAATTCAGACTAAGCACAGGATTTAAAATTCAAATTGTGTCCAAAGACATGCACTCAGATACACTGGGAAGATGGTGAACTCCGGCGGACCTCAGCGGGGAAGCGACACATCCACATGTATTTTTGTGATTTACGGAAACAGATGTGAGAACTTTATTAAACAGGTGGGAAATCTATCTAGAGCTCGTAATCCCAACAAAGTCTTCAACTTTCTATATCTATGCTTCTCTAGTTTACCAAAAGCATGCACTTAGGTACGCTAGAACCATTTGAAATGACACTCCCCTTTCAGTCTAAAAAAAAAAGTAACTCGTCTCAGGCAAAATATGACTCCTCTTACCTCTTATGTAATCTGAACATGAGCTATTTTTTTATTCTATAAACAAACAATCAACATTTTAGAGAAGCATATTTCAAAGTATTTTTATTCTACCTCATTTCCCTTTAAGATGTCTTTGTATGATTTAACTGCTCAGAAAAATTCTCCCAAAAGGGGATTGGTAAAATTCTATTGTATTGTAAGATACCGAGAAGACCCCTATCAATTCCTTGCAGGCAAGTTTTAGGAAATAGTTTTATTTCCCATAATTTATTGTTTCTGGATCATTTCTTGTAACAAGCTTTTCTCTCAATAGACTACATCTCCCCTCTGGTACCATGTTGCCAGTAGCTCTTGTCTTTAATGACAACAACATGCATATAATGTGACAGCCCTCCCAGCAGCCTCTAAACAGGTCTAACCTCAGGGAAAATATGACTCTTCTCATATGACTTTTTTTTTATAAAGGTAAACAGATGAGATTTTACCTAAAAGAGGGAATTCAAGAAAGGACGTTTCCTACCCTACCTGAGGCTGCTAGTGGCGTAGAAGTAGGTGACAGTCACTTTTCTGTTCCTTAAAATTGCGATTATCAGACACCACCGAGCTTTGCATGCAGCTTTTGGTTTCTGAAGATTGCCCTGTGAATTTACTTGGTGCCGATGTTCTAAATGCAATAAATGCTGTTATCAGATTTGGAAAAAAAGGGATATCGGTAACAGGGCCCCTTACTGAGCCTATTCTTGCAGATGGAGACACGAGGTGAGGACACAATCTATATGGAGGGTAAATGGAGACATGAGGTGAGGGAGCAGAGCAGTTATTGTGAATTGTAGACAATCTTGAATAGGTGGGTTTTCAGGTTACAGGTCTGGAAAGTGGGGGACAGTCTGACACATTTGGGTAGAGAGTTCCAGAGGATGGGAGATGCATTGGAGAAGTCCTAGATGTGGTTGTGAGAAGAGCAGATGGCAATAGAGTGAAGCTGAAAGTCCTATGAGGAGCGGAGATTACGCGTGGGATGGTATTGGGTGATGAGGCAGAGATATATGGAGGAGACAGGTTGTGGAGGCTTTATAAGTCATGGTTAGTATTTTATACTGAATTCGCTGTGCAAACCAGTGGAGAAACTGGAAGAGAGGAGAAGCCATGAGACAGAGGGATGAGCCAGTCAGAAGAGTTTAGGATGGATTGAAGCGGCATTAGAGAGTTATCTGGGGGACTACATAGAAGAATGTTGCAGTAGTCAAAGTGGGAGATGATAAGGTCATGGACTAGTAATTTTGTAGACTTTGGATTGAGGGAGGGTCGATTGCGAGAGATGTTCTTGAGATTGAGGTGTCAGGTTGTAGTAAGGAACTCCAAGGTAGCGGACTTTAGGGAACGGGGAGAGTGTGGAGCCATGAATTGTGACAGTTATGTCTGGTGGGAGGGATGATGAGAGAGGTTGGGGGAAGGGGGTGCCGGAGGATGTAGAAGGGAATTCATTAGCTAAAAAATAGTTGTCTGGGGTTGTGAGATAAAGAAGATTGAGAAAGTAATCCTGTGTGACAGATGCAAGTGCAGATTTGTAGGTGAAGACCACCTGCTTGTATGGCAGAAGGTCTTTCTTTGAGAGGGATTTCTTCCAACGCTGTTCAGCACTCGTGGCACTGGCCGCAGATGTTTTGTGAGGTCGGTGACATTACACTATAGCTGCCGATATTGGTCTTACCCCTGTGAGCACTGCTAGGTGTAAATCATTATACACCCCCGGCCTTCTAGAGACCTGGGGTTTACATCCCCCACACGAGTAATGAGCTCAGGTTTAGGAATAAGGTCCAACACCGTTATCCACAGTGCTGAAAGTCTGTGCCTGAATTAAATGAGGAAGAGCAACCTAACGCTGATTCAGATCATGATTGTTTTGAATTAATGAAAACTGAAACAAAAGAGCTTGACAATGTTACTGAATTACCAGTTCCAAATGCTGACTTTTTTGCTGACTGAATTTTTTGTTGATGGTTCCAGGTACTATCTTGATGGGAGGCCATACACCGGATATGCTGTGACCACCTTGGAAAAAGTGGTAACACAGGGTCCACTCCCTTCTGGGTGCTCAGCCCAGGAGGCAGAGTTGAAGGCACTCACTGAGGCATGTATAATGGCTGAGGGACAAACTGTTAACATATATACCGATTCACGTTATTGCTTCGGCATTGGGCATGATTATGGCCAAATATGGCGGAGTAGAGATTTTGTTGGGTCCTCAGGTAAACCCATTAAGAATGCTGAGGCAGTAGCTCAACTTTTCCGAGCATTAGCCTTACCTAAATTGGTTGCAATAATTAAGGTACAAGCTCATACCAAGGAGCAATCTAAGGAAGCAGAAGGGAACCGCAGGGCCGACGCAGCAGCTAAACAGGCAGCCCTGCTTCCCCTCCCCTTATCAGCTCACACTGTGGCCTTAGTGCCACATAAGGGAGAGGTGGATATGGACCTTCTCAGACAATTCCAGGAACAATCTCCTAGACAGGAGAAGGAGGAGTGGAAGAAGAAGGGAGCTGAGAAGAACGAGGAGGGTATGTATACAATTAGTACAAAATTATGCCTTCCTCGAGCACTCTACTCCATGATGTGTGCAACAGTACATGGACCTACCCACCAGTCCAAGGAAGCAATGGTAAGTTTGGTCAATCAAGGATGGGTGGCCCCAGGATTCAACAATGCTGCTACTAGGTATGTTCAAGGTTGCATCATATGTGCATGCCATAACACCGGTAAAACAGTTAAAGTACCTTTGAGGTGCAGCCCAAAGCCATTCTACCCATTTCAGAGACTATAGATAGACTTCATTCAGCTTCCACGAGTGGGCACATATGAGTATGTGTCAGGCTTACGGGATGTGGATCCACTGGACCACTGCAGACGATGACTCAAGGCACTACCTGGGACCGGAGTCTAAGTGGTACCCGGTTTTCACCAGAGCCCGACCACCAGGTCGTTCCTCAGGCGTGACTTGTCTGCAGTGCCGGCCAAGGTTGAGGTACAGAAACAGCAGTCAAGCTCGAGGTCACAGTCCAGGCACAGGGTCAGGGCAGGCGGCAGAGATGCAATGTCAGAATCCAAACCGGGGTCAGCAACAGGAGGTCCAAGCAGAAGGGTACGGGAACACAGAACACACGACAGCAACACGGAGGAACACTGGTACACGAGAACACGGAGGTGGTCAGGCAACACAGGAACACGGAGGAAGTCAGGCACGCAGGAGACACAGGAACGCAGGAGACACTGGAACGCAGGAGACACTGGAATGCAGCCAAATCGCAACAGAGCTTTCTCTAAGGCTGTGAGGCACAAAGATCCGTCCGGGCTACTTAGGAGAGGCAGATAAATAACCTCATGGGAAATGACCAGCGCCAAACAATGACGCGCTGGCCCTTTAAATTTCATAGAAGTGCCGCGCGCGCGCCCTAAGGCGCGGGACCGCGCGCACACGGAGCAAGGCCGGGACTCGGGAGCGGGGAGAGGTGAGATGCGCTGGCGCGGCGCCTGCGGGTAGCGAGAGGCACGGGTGAGCCCGCGACCCGCGATGTGGGTCGCGGGTCCACCCGTGACAGTATCCCCATCCCTTCGGCCTCCCCCTCTTCTTGGGATGAAGAAATCTCTGCAGAAGATCACGGTCCAGAATATTGTCCTCCGGCTCCAAAGACCTCTCTTCCGGACCGAACCCCTTCCAGTCGACTAAGGATGTCTTTCACCTCATAGGTGTCAGTGGAGTCAGCCACAGGGGTAGGAGGAGGTACTTGCCGGGAAAAGCGGTTCAGGACGACAGGCTTGAGCAGGGAGACATGGAAGGAGTTCGGGATGCGCATGGTGGGAGGAAGGCGCAACTTGTAGGATACAGGATTGATACGGGACAGGACCTCAAAAGGACCCAAGAATCGAGGACCGAGCTTGTACCCGGGTATCTTCAGCCGGATGTACCTGGAAGATAACCAGACCTTGTCCCCAGGAGAGAAGACAGGAGGAGGTCTGCATCTCTTGTCGGCCTGGATTTTAGTGCGAACAGACGCCCGAAGTAGAGATAAACAAGTCTGTCTCCAGACAGAGCTGAGGTCCTGCACCAATTCTTCCACCGCAGGTACATCCGAGGGAACTGAAAGAGTGAGTGGTGGGCGTGGAATTCTTCCATAGACAACAAAGAATGGAGCTGCACCAGCAGACTCAGAATCCAGAGAGTTGTAGGAGAACTCTGCCCAGGGCAACAAAGTGGACCAGTCGTCCTGACGGGCAGAGACAAAATGACGTAGGTAGCAGCCCAGACTCTGGTTGACTCTCTCCACTTGACCATTGGACTGAGGGTGGTAGGCTGAAGAAAAGTCCAACTTCACCTGCAGTTGGCTGCAGAGTGAGCGCCAGAAGCGGGAGACAAATTGAACTCCACAATCAGAGACAATGTGCAGGGGAAGCCCATGTAGCCGGAATATATGTTGGAAGAAGAGACTAGCAAGACGTGGAGCAGACGGTAGACCTGGAAGAGGAACGAAATGAGACATCTTCGAAAACCGGTCTGTCACCATCCAGATGACAGTATTGCCCGAAGAAGATGGAAGATCCGTGACAAAGTCCATAGCAACGTGTGACCACGGGCGACTGGGTATCGGCAACGGAAGCAAGAGACCAGCCGGTTTTAGACGAGAAGGCTTATTTTGAGCACAGGAGGTGCAGGATCCCACAAAGTCCAGAACATCTTTGACCAAGTCAGGCCACCAGTAGTAGCGGGAGATGAGGGCCACGGAGCGTTGCACCCCCCAGCCAGGTGGGAAGAATGTCCCCAAAACAAAATCCTCTTCCGCAGAGCAGGTTGGACATACGTCTTGCCAGGGGGAAGCTGCCGAAGATCCACAGGAGTGGCTGCAACCAACTGTTCCGGAGAGATGATATACTGAGGAACCGGCTCTTCTCCAACAACATCTGAGGCACGGGAAAGGGCATCAGCCTTGATATTCTTCTCTGCTGGTCGGAAGTGGATCATCAAATTGAAGCGAGAGAAGAATAGTGACCAACAGGCTTGCCTGGGATTAAGACGTTGGGCTGTCTGGAGGTACGAAAGGTTCTTATGATCCGTGTAAACACAGACTGGATAGCAAGCACCCTCCAAAAGATAATGCCATTCTTCCAGGGCAAGTTTGATAGCCAAAAGTTCCTTGTCACCAATAGAGTAGTTCTTCTCTGCAGGAGAAAAAGTTTTAGAAAAGAAACCGCACGTAAGAGTTAGGCCCCTGGGTCCCTTCTGGGTAAGCACAGCCCCTGCACCGACAGAAGATGCGTCCACCTCCAAGATAAAAGGCTTCTCAGTATCAGGTCTAGAAAGGATCGGAGCTTTAGCAAAGACGTCATCGGGGAGCGGCGATCCGTCGCCATGGTAGCTTCGGGTCTCACGAAGACCCGAAGCTACTTTGGGTTAACCCATTCATTACAATTGTAATGAATGAGGAGTAAAATCCCCATATACTGCCATACTGTAGTATGGCAGTATATGATAGGATCGATCAGACAACCTAGGGTTAAAGTACCCTGGGGAGTCTGAAAAATATTAAAAATAAAAATAAAAAAAAAGTTTAAAAAAAAAATTATAATAAAAAAACCTAAAAATTCAAATCACCCCCTTTCCCTAGAACTGACATAAATATAAATAAACAGTAAAAATCATAAACACATTAGGTATCGCTGCGTCCAAAAATGCCCGATCTATCAAAATATGATAACGGTTTTTCACTGCGTTTAACCCCGTAACGGAAAATTGTGTCCAAAGTCAAAACTGGCATTTTTTTGCCATTTAAAAATTCTATAAAAAGTGATCAAAAGGTCGTACAGTCCTAAAAATAATATCATTGAAAACATCATCAAAAGTCGCAATAGATGACACCACCCTCAACTCCATACAACGAAGTATGGAAAAGTTATAAGCACAAGAAGACGGCAAAATAAAAAAAACATTTTTGTACAGGAGGTTTTAATTTTTGTAAATGTATGAAAACATTATAAAACCTATACAAATTTGGTATCCCTGTAATCGTAACGACCCAAAGAATAAATTAGATGTGTCATTTGTGGCGTGAAGTGAAAGCCGTAATATCCAAGCCTACAAGAATACGACACAAATGCGTTTTTTCACCATTTTCACTGCATTTGGAATTTTTTTCCCGCTTCCCAGTACATGGCATGGAATATTCAATGTGATCACTATGAAGTGCAATTTGTCACGCAAAAAACAAGCCATCACACAGCTTTTTACGTGTAAAAATAAAAAAGTTATAGATTTTTGAAGGTGGGGAGTGAAAAATGGAAATGAAAAAACGGGAAAGGGCCCGGTTAATTTATGAACTCCTACCCGTTCTGCTAACTCTGGTTGGAATGGGGGAGACCCGTAACGTTAGCGGCAGCTAGGGATCACACGTGGAGGCTCCGCTTGTTTATTCATATGAGAATGGACTTCGTACACATTATACAGTATATACATTTAGAAGAATGTTCTCAGTTTTAATGTAACGTAATATCTTGTCTTTGTTTTGTTTTTCTACATGTTCCTGAAGTAATTTTGTACCTGCGGGAGACGGATATACCCTTGAAACATGTTGTTCCGAATTTCATTTCTACCGATAAAGTAAAATAGAGGTTTGAGTCTTCAGTCCTCTCATGAAGGCAGCATGGTGGAAAATCTCAGTATTTTACCTTTACCTACAAGCGATATGTCTTGTCCTCTAACCAGAAGGAGATTACTGCAGCAGCCACTCCTCTGGAGCAGCGGTGGCAAACCTATGGCTGTGAGGTGGCACTCAGAGCCCACTATGGCAGCCCCCAGGCCGTCAACCGAGCTCAAAGAATTCTCCTGTAGTCCGCAGTAGCCCAGGACTCGCCGCGATGAGTGTTATTTTAAGGCCGGTTAACTCCCGTTTTCCGGACAACTGCGGTCCTGGTCCTTTCCTCCAGGATTCTTGGCAGCACTCATGCCGGGGGCGGAGCTTCATGACTGCAGACGTCGTTTCCCACCAGTCGACTTGTGGCAGGATGCAATTTTTTTGATGCATAGCACAGTCTCTAAGGAGCGCTCCCACTGCACCGCAGGTTAACGGAGTCTGATAACACAGTACAATGGTGCCAGCAGGGCAGAGAAGTGTCTGGCATTAGTGCGGCCTAGCGCTAGGCTGGTTATTTGTGGCTTCCTCCAGGTGAATGGGTTTCTTCCATACCCACCAGGGCCATACAGAGGGGGAGACCGCTATAAGATGGAGGATTCCCCCTAAGGCACTCCCAGTGTATATGTAATGAAGGGATCCCCAGGTAGATGGTAGAGGGGAGACCAGTAACGTTAGTGACAGCAAGGGATCACACGTGGAGCCAAAATGAATAACATAAAACTTTATTCCAACATTCTACACACAGGCACAGGATAAGGTAGAAGGTTAGATACATTGTGGTAGAAAAATCTCACAGCCCAGATCCAGAAACGTGCGGCTCTGTAAGGAGAGAAGGAGCTGCAGGACTGTGCTCTACAAAGTCTCTGGAGCAACAACCAGAGGGAATATAACCAAACATCCAAAGGTCCAGCATCCAACCAATAGCGGGGCTCCGAGCAGATCTGGATTAACAACATCAGACATGACTTTACAGGGGGCTCTGTATATGTGTACTGTATACACCTGGTATTAGTGGGGTCACTGTGTGTAACCCCTTGTATCCTGTATAATATATGATACAGGGGGAGGAGAAGGAGGAGTGGAAAAAGAAAGGAGCTGAGAAGAACGAGGAAGGTATGTATGCAATTAGTACTAAATTATGCCTTCCTCGAGCACTCTACTCTATGATGTGTGCAACAGTACATGAACCTACCCACCAGTCTAAAGAAGCAATGGTAAGTTTGGTCGATCAAGGATGGGTGGCCCCGGGATTCAACAACGCTGCTACTAGGTATGTTCAAGGTTGTATCATATGCGCATGCCATAACACCGGGAAGACAGTTAAAGTACCTTTGAGGTGCAGTCCAAAGCCATTCTACCCGTTTCAGAGACTACAGATAGATTTCATTCAGCTTCCACGAGTGGGCACATATGAGTATGTTCTGGTGTGTGTTGATCTCTTCTCGGGATGGCCAGAAGCTTGGCCCACAGCAAAAGCAAATGCAAAGACAGTGGCAAAGAAAATCTTGGCAGAAGTGGTATGTCGATATGGGGTGCCTGAAGTTATTGAGAGTGATAGAGGGACCCATTTCACCTCTGAAATTTTACAGGAAATATTACAATCTCTGGGAATTGAGCAAGCGTTCCATACCCCTTACCATCCCCGGAGCAGTGGGAAGGTGGAAAGATTAAATGGTACATTGAAGTTAAAAATTCAGAAAGCCATGGCTGAAACGGGTAAACCTTGGACAGAATGTTTGCCATTAGCTTTACATACAGTCAGGACAACGCCAACTAGGAAAGCCCAATTAAGTCCCTATGAAATCTTATTTGGAGCCGCCCCAAGGACAGGCTTTTATTTTCCTCAACAGCTTCAGGCATTACATTCAGACATGACACAATATGTAAGTGCAGTACATAAAAATTTGCAACAAATTCACAATCGTGTTTTTAGTTCCATTCCAGATCCTTCCTCCATTGAAGGCACCCATCCACTGAAGCCCGGAGACTGGGTTACTGTTAAGAGACACGTGAGGAAGGCATTGGATCCACGTTTTGATGGTCCATTCCAAGTCCAGGTGACTACTCCCACATCAGTGAAACTGGAGGGGAAACCAACCTGGATTCACGCTTCCCATTGCAAAAAGTTGCTTAAATCATGAAATTAGGGAAGTATATCGTGTCTTATTTTCTTTATTTCCAAATTATTGTCTTAACTAAGGGAGAGACAAGTATGATGGAAAATAAATTCATCAAGTATCATAAAATTGTGGCTGAAATGAGAAATCTCTCAGATTGTTGGATTTGCAGTCACTCACCCGTTTCTGCAAATTCTATGCCATATGCAGCCAACCCCTTACCAATAGAAGAGTTGTTGCAAGTCCCCTGTCATGACTTGTTCCCCTTACGATTAGATTCTCCACAGCAGGATACTGCTATATCCTTACCTGTAATTGGGTGGGTAAAAGAACCATAGGGAGGATGGGTGGAAAGGGAGGCCACAGGCATCCATAGAGGTTGGGGAAGTTCCTAACAGAAATCTTAAAATAAGTTTTGCTGGTGAAGAGAGGGATTATGCTAATGCTCAGAAGTACTATTTGACTAGGGTATTACATGATTTGGACTGGAATTATACCACACTTTTCCCCTCAGGTGACAAGGCTGAGTGTTTTAAATCAGGTGCCTTCTTTAGACCAAATTATCTAGGCGAAAATATTGATGAGGAAGTGGAAGGCATTAAGGGAGACGGAGCAGATGACATGAGTATTGATCCTAGGAAACGGGCACCTAGTCATCCAAAATGTGGCCCTCTTATGTTTTATCAAATTGTTACAAGTGATGATAACCCCGAACCATGGTGTCTGTATGATGAAACTGTCATGTTAATCTCTATAGTAGATGCTTTAGTTCGAAGGTGGCAGTTTAAATTACCCAACGATGTATACATAGTCTGTGAGAATCAGGCATTTAAATGGCTACCCCAGGGAGCAGGGGGGACTTGTACTCTAGCTAGGCTAGAGCCAGCTACTTGGATTTGGGATTCTAAGGATATTCCCTTTGAACATTTACCAGCACATATGTTGTCAAAGAGAGAGACACCCCATTTTCCCAAAATGCCTGAAACACCACAATTTAACCATCCTACTAAGTTAATACATGCAAAACCTACTTGGGCTGAGAGAGTTGGTATGTATGCCCCAGTAATTAACAGTTACTTCTTATCAGAAGGAATTCTCATAAATGCCAAGGAAATTGAGGATTTGGGGGAACTGTTTGATAACATCACAGATTATCTTTTTGATGCAGTGGCTGTGACATCTATATATTTAAAACAGCTGATTATTGTTACCAATCAGCATGCAGTAGTATTGGATTATCTTACCGCAGCCCAGGGTGGTTTGTGTCAAATAGTGGGTTCAGCAATTGATTATTGATCCCAATGGCACCTTTCAGATCACTCATGACTTGAATCGAGCAAACCAACTTAAAGAGGGGTTCAGGGGTACTCATCTGGCACCACCCGAATTCACCTGGCCAGATTGGCTATCATGGCTTAACCCATTCAACTGGTTTAAAGGAATTGGAGGGTGGATATCGGGAATTTTCCATATGTTGATACAAGGTTGTTTCCTAATATTGATTATTTTTATCCTAGTGAAGATTTTCCTTTTAATATTGAAAAAGATCCTAAAATCCAATTGTTTTGCAGGACAGTCGAAATCAGCTAATTTGACTATCATCAAAGACTCCACATCCCCAGTAATGATGATGACCATACCTGCTCCACTCCCTCAAGTAGAGTTACAGACTTCAGATATGGATGCATCAACCACAACAGCTCCAAGCCCAGCCTCACAGTTTAAGTGCACCTATTGTGGAAAACAAGCCGTGGAGAATCTCGCCAATTGCATTTATTGTGGAGTAGTGTTATAATGCTATTCCCATACACTCTTATTAATGGACTTATCTAGTGGAAACATTATGACTCTTATTAATGGACTTATATAGTGGAAACATTATGAAACATATTTCCTCTTCTTTTACTAGTTTATGTGAACTAAGAAAAGTTGAGATAGGGGAAGCAGTGGGGTTTTCTGGATGGATGCTGGACGTCCCATAATTTGTGAGGACTAGTGCTCTCACACATTGTGTAGGAAGGATGACCTTATGCACTGTTTCCCATGGAAATTGAGGCTAGGTAGAGAGGGATAGTTCATGTATCTAGTAAAGAATTGATAAAAAGGAGGGAATGTTAGAGTAGTTTAACTTGCTTGGTTAACTAATTTAGTTATCTGGACACGACGGAATCTGCAAGCTTAACACCAAAGTAGACAAACAGTTGGGTAATGTAGCGCGAATTGGCAAATCAAACTAAAAACATATTTTTTATGACAGTAGGTTTTAATTTTTGTAAATGTATGAAAACATTATAAAACCTATACAATTTGGTATCCCTTAACGTACCGTACCCAAAAATAAAGTAGACATGTCATTTGGGGCGCTCAATGAAAGACGTAATATCCAGCCCCACAAAAATGCGCAAATGCAATTTTATTGCATTTGGAATTTTTTTCCCGCTTTCCGAGTACATGGCAGGAATATTTAATACCATCACTATGAGTGTCAATTTGTTACGCAGAAAACAATCCATCACACAGCTCTTTACGTGTAAAAATAAAAAAGTTATAGTTTTTTTGAAGGTGGGGAGTGAAAAATGGACCATGAAAAACAGAAGGGCCCGTAAACCGGTTTAATCCCCCCCCTCGGTAGCTTGGAAGAAGATGAAGTCGCCGCTCTGACGCACTTGGTGCAGGTCGGGCGGCGACTTCAATCTTCTTAGATGGGAGGGGACACGGCAGTCATACCGGGTGGGGGGGGGGGGGATGGAGTGTCCCGACTGGGCTCAGTGCGGTAGGAGCTTGGGACCCCTCGTTGTACACAGGACGCGTTCATAGAGAAAACACGTCTCCCAGCGTGGGCTTTCCTTCACTGGAGCGCCGTGACATTGAATCTGAATAATGATATATTTTGGTAAGCGCATTTTGTGTGGAAAACTTGCATGCTGCCCAGCCTTCCCCTAGATCTACCTCAACGGCCCCAGGTAAAGTGAGGTTTGAGACCCCTGCATAAGTGGTTCTAACCTTTGAACGCTTAACATATCCTCAAATTTCGGAGATTTTTTACTTTGACAAATTGTACTTCAAATAGTTCAAAGTCTGAAAAACGAAATTTTGAAACATTTTTAAAAATTCCCATTTTCAAAGTTCTAAATTCTCTACTTTTGAAGCATGACAATCATAGCACCCAAAAATTAAATTCCAAACATGCATGACCCCAAAATGTCCGCTTTAATGTTGGCAGGTCTTTAAGAATCCACATTTTATATTCTAGTATGTTATGAGGCTCCGAATTTGGGTGCCATTTTTAAATTTTTTTGGAAAATCGCCAAAACCTGTATTACAGGACCGTGGTCACTTTCCAAATGACTGTGAGAGGCCTAAATAATGCAAAAAATAGAAATTACCCCATTATGTCCTTGGCAACTTAATCAACTTTCAAACATATAACACTCACTTTTTAGAAGTTTTGTTAACCCTTTAGGTATTGTATAGGGGTTAAAACAAAATGTGAGGCAAGTCTACAAATTGTAAATTTATGGATAATGCATTCATTTTGGGCAGAAAATTAAACACTTGCAATGGATTCACGAACAAGAGGCTCCACAAAGTTTAATACCCAATTTTCTTCAAAGTTTGCACGACACCTAGTATGTGGTTGGTAATGCCTATACGGGCACACAGCCGGCATAGAATGAAAGGAGCGCCATCCAGATTTTTTATGGCTTTCCATTGTGTTATTTTTATTCTATGGGGCACCATGAAATTTGTGGCTGTGTGGTTGCCTCTTTTCATTGGAGGCTAGCCACAGGCCCCAAAGCTGTCTATGGTTCAGGCACCACAGCTGTGGTTTTCGTGGTCCTGTGCCCGGGGATAAATTATTAGTGGGTCCAGGGTTGAATTCTAGCATATTTGCTGCCTGGGCAAAACTAAAATGCTGCCACCACTCCTTCAGTAGCCTTCTCCCATTCCATTTACCATCACACACGGTTCAGTAAATTCCGGGAAACCTTACTAACAATGTTTACATCCCCACAAGGCATCTCATCTGACTCTGTATGATGACTACAGGTTTCTGAGAGTCATTAGTGGCGCCTATTACCATATGGATGACAAGCTTTTCCATCAGGAAGAGGACTTTATTACGGGTTTTCCCATCCAGGACGTATAACAGTGTCAGGATTCTAATACAAACGAACACGGACCAGCTCCAGGATCAAATATCCATAATCTTCATCTTTATTTTAATTTCAGTAAAAACTTACCATCCAAACAGGATCCTCTGGCCACCACGGAGGTTAGGTGGTACTATCCTACACCTGGGACCGGAGTCTAAGTGGCACCTGGCGCCAAGCGGAATGGTCACCATGAAAATACCTTCTTTATATTGATTTAGAGAAAATCTTTTTAATTTTAGCATCACCATTTTTTCAGAGGCATAACTTTACATTATTCAATGTATAGTAAATCACTGCTAGTGCTTTAACTGTTGCCTGTGAAAGACACAGACATCAGCTACACAAGTAGTGTATAGCAGTAACAGCATGTCAGGTTGCTACAACTGCTACTGGATGCAGCCGTGTCTATAGGAGTATCCCATACACACACAGGCTGCATGGCTGCCAGAGCCAGGAAGCACATAGAGCAGTGGTGGCGAATCTATGGCGTGGGTGCCAGGGGTGGCACATGGAGACCTCTCTGTGGGCACCCAGGCCATCACCCAGGTCACAATTTAGGACTCAATACCTTCTCCTGCAGTCACAGGCACCCCAGTAAATGCCACATTCAGCGCTATTTTAACACCTTCGGGCACCAGGACTAACTATATTGTCCTTGTAACGTGAGGGGTGTATGGAGAGAGCTCACGAGATGTGACACAGTGGGTGTCGGCTGTATGATACAGCTGACGCCCGCCGGTTACTGCCGCAATTGGTGCTAGCAGTTAACCTGTTAAGTTCCGCATTTGACCAAGGCACCTAACTTACCTTTACATGGGCCCCACCATCTTGGATGGCAAATCGCCGCCCCATGTGACGTCATAGAAGGGCAGCGATCGGTTGCCATGGAACCCTACAGTCTCATTGAGACTCGTAGGCTTGCCATGTGCAAATGATCTCTAATAGCCAGCAGGTGGCAGGCTATTAGAAATCATCAGTAATATTTCTATATACTGTATATACTGCAATACAGTAGTAGTGCAGTATATAGTATTAGCAATCGGACGCTGCAGGGTTAAAGTACCCTGGAGGATCTGAAATAATAGTAAAAAAAAAAGTAAATAAAAAAAATATATATATATATAAAAAAAAGTTATTTTAAATCATCCCCCTTTTCTTTAGATCACATATAAAAGCAAATAAACAGTAAAAATCATAAACATGTTTGGTATCATCGCGTCCCAAAATGTCTGATCTCTCAAAATATAATAACATTTTTTCCTGACGTTTAACCAGTAATGGAAAATAACGCCCAAAGTCGAAAGTACAACTTTTTGCCATTTTGAAAAAAAATTTAAAATTCTGTAAAAAGTGATCAAAAGGCTGTACAGTCCTCAAAATGGTAGACTGACGGGCGTGAAGGGGGTGTGTCGGCCGGCCCCCTCATGAATACAGCCGACTGCTAGGGAACTTGTATGACGATCCAACCTCTTATTTGATAAGAGATCAGATTGTTTAAAACTAAGTGTGAAAATATAAATTTTAATAAAAATTCAATAAATATAAAGGGGCTGGGGACAGAATGAGGAGTTAGCTAATTTGGTGGTGGTGGGGGTGTTCGGGGTGATATGTCCTCTTTAAATTATAGAGAGTGGACACTTATTATATTAGCAGACACTTCATGAACCCTCTGTGCTGAGTTGCTGTGAGCTGACAATGTGGATAGATTATCAGGGTACAGATTTATATACACTTTCATCTGGCTTCTGAACATTCAATAGTATCTGACACAGAAAGAGAGATGAGACTGATCAGAGATGAGAGATGATGAGATCCATTTGATGTATGTAACACTATAACACACAACACATATCAGCTCTGATACGTCTGAGATATAACAACCACTGTTAGCTCTGCTACATCTGAGCTATATCAAACACAGAGTGACCCCCCCCCGAGAGGGGCGGGGGTGAGCTGCGCTCATCCCCTGCTCCTCTCCGCGGCGCCGATGTATGCCCGCCGTACTACGGTACGGCGGGCATACATCATGTGAATGTAGCCTAAGAGTTGTGGTCTTCCCAAAAATCTTCCATTTAAATTTTTTTCTGGAGGCTTGAGTACACAATTCTTTTGCAACATAGGCCAGATGTGTGCCTTGCCAAAAGTCTGTCTCTGGGCTCCTTGGGCAGTTCCTTAGACCTCATGATTCCCATGTGCTCTGACATGCACTGTGAGGTCTTATATAGACAGGAATGCGCCTTTCCTAATCAAATCTAATCAAATCAGGAGTAAAACAATATCAAGGAGGATCAGAAGGAAATGAACAGCATGTGAGTTAAATATAAGCGTCACAGTAAAGGGTCTGAATACTTATGGCCATGTAATATTTAAGTTTTTCCTATTTAATAAATAAGCAAAAGTATCTACATTTAATTTATTTTTATTTCAAGATGGGATGCAGAGTGTACATTATTGGGCAAAAAAAAAAAAACTTTATTAAAATAATTGGCTGCTATGAAACATAGATTAAAAAAAAATACTTTACACTTTCCCTACAGGATCAGTCACTTTCCTTACAGGTCTTCCTCAGAAAATATATGTAAAACAATTCTGTACAAATTATTTTGTAAATTGACATTGTGCCGTTCCTTCTATTATTCCTCCTGCAACTTTAGCAGTTTGAGGTTTGCCCCTACACAGTCTGCTACAATCAGAATGGGAACACATAGAACCATTAGCCAAGGGAGAATGGGAACACCCAGTTGTCAATCCTTTGCTGCATTTGTCAATGACATGTTAAATAAAACTCACAGAAAAAAAAATTAAACATATACAAACCAACACCATCATGTGCATAAGGATGTCTACTGCCCTTATTTTATTGCTTTTTTTTTTTAATTCAATGAATATAAAGTAGTTTTCGCAGCAATGACTTTGCAGGACTGGAAGATCTGAACTCGCATCCATTTGTGACCCTAGAGACATACAAAGTTGTATGCTTTTTATAATTTTTTTTTCTTGGTTGGAGGATACTTGCCCTAATACGTTACTATGATTTACAGTTTTAAGATCTGTTTGTAATCAATGAATAGGACCATTCATCATTTGCTCCCAATGGATAAAAATCTATGTTGGTTCTATGGTACACATACAGCAAGTTACATTTAGAGTACAGTAAAGCTATGTTAACATCTAAATCTGTAAATGTTTGGTGGTGCATACACTGAAGCACAACTTTCATAAACCCCCAGGCATAGAGAGAGGCTGAATTACTAAGGTATGCTAAAATATATATCCCTGGTATGAAAAGTCTTAGCAGAACTCTGTCAATCATCTGTGATCATAATATGGCTAATTGTATATTTTTCATTACAAAATTATATATTTTTATAGTTTTTATTGCAAATACAATATAGTTTTTATTGGCTAAAAAAAAATCTTAGTGGTAGATGGATTGGACATGGACAATACAGCAGATTAATACATTTCATTCTTCTAGTGCATTTTCTGAATATATTAGAAGTCTAAGTTCTGTATTTAGAAAACAAATGTCTATAACCAGCTCCGGCTACTCCACGCCCCAGTAGCCTCTTTACAAAATTTACATATTATGAGAATAAAAGTTATCAAAAAAGTGCGGGGACGTGAGGATTAGCCCTTAAAAGGGCTATCCTCACGTCCTATTGATTCACCTACCATCCGATCTACCTTTATAGGTAGATTCGTGGTGGTAGGTTCCCTTTAATTAAAAAACATCCCTATAAACAGAACTCACTAGTTTAATACAGCCTCCCATATATAGTTCAATTAATATGTTGCCCCCATATTTAGATCCCCCTTAGTTTTACTATATACAGCCCCCATTATGTGAACTACTTTTGGCAGTTTTATCTATAAAGGTTTATGTATAGTACACAATATATGAGCATGCATTTCAATTAGATTTTACTAGGGCCTTGACAGTGAGGATTTGGAGATGGCAATATAAAAAAGTTACTGGTATTTGTAGTGAAAAATATTATGTAGCAAAAATAGAAAGAAATACAAAAAAGAAATAATATAAATGTGGTGTTCCTGTAATCACAAGAATGTAAGATGATGAACGTTTCCCCATGCCAATCTATTACTACCTTGTGTATTGTAAATACTGACTTAATAGCAGTATAGAAAAGTGCTGAAGCGGTCTTTTCTCCCAAAGAAGAGCACATTGGCCATTTTAGATGAAGTAAAATAGCATCCACTTAGTTGATGTTCTTTCTGACTGTGATGTCATAAAGCTATATTGATTTCCAATCAGAGTGCAGTTTATTTTATTTACTCAAAATAGACAACTCTATAGGGCACATGTACCATTTGTTTTCCTTTCTGACTTGTTAATGTTGTCTGTAGTCGGCATACTTTAGCAGTGCTATGTATCTATGCAACTTCTTAGCGGCATGTATGGAACTAACCATGGGGTCAATCATACTTCGTTTTGCACCTAAAAAGTTTCTAAGTCTCAATTTTCCTGTGTGTTCCTGCGAGTTCCTGTGATATTCCTGTGTGTTCCTGCGAGTTCCTGTGATATTCCTGTGTGTTCCTGCGTTCCTTTTCCCATGTTCCTGTTCTCGTGTTCCTGCGTTCCTGTTCCTGTGCACTAGGCATACATAGCTGGTGTGACTGATCTTTCACCAATCAGAAAGCAGCACTGGCAGGGGTGTAAAAAGGAAAGACAGGGCCCCATAGCAGACATAAACATACAATTCTTCACTCATACACACACGTTTATACACTCTTACACACATATGCACATATAGAGCATATACACATCACATATACACACAATTGATTGCTATGACAGCCAAGACCCTTACCAATGGTTCCATGGATCTGTGAAAGAGCCTTCTGATGGCACACCCAGGGATTTTACAATATACTGCAGTGGTGGTGAACCTATGACATGGGGGCTAGAGAAATGACTCAGAGCCCTCTCCGTGGTGACCCAGGCGGTCACTCCAGCACAGAGTTGACAAAACTCTTGCAGTACCAGTCCACCAAGGACGCTTGGTGGTTAGAGCTATTTTAATTAAAGCGACATATCATTGGCTGCCTGGGACTGAAGGAGGAGCCAGAAGGTGTGGGCAGACCTGAATAATCATTTGAGCTCTTGCTGTGTGCTGTGTGCTCTTGCTGTGACAGGAAGCAGTAAGTTACTTTTTGGCATGTTGCCACTTCGTTGTAGTTTTGGCACTTTGCCATTGCTGATATACTGCAGTATATCCCCATAAGGGGCCTAAAAATGTAGAAAAAAAATGTTTTAATTTCTCTAGAACGCAAATAAGAATAATCAAATATAAACATGTTAGGTATGGCAGCTTCCTAAAATGGTATGGTTTACCAGCTCAAACACTACATTAACTGCAAGACCAGAGATGTGGTATATGCCATTGTTTGTTCTTGCCCCAAAATTTACGTAGGGCAAACATCACAAGAGCTTAAAAGAATACAACAACACTTCTCGACCATCAACACAGCACGAAGAAATTTCAAAATGACAAGAACTTGACAGCAGTGGCCAACCACTTTCTCCAACATCATCAAGGTAAGACCAAAGACATACAAATTGTGGGCCTAGACAAGATTTCTTCCAACATTAGAGGAGGCAGTGTCTCTTCTAAATTATTACAATGCGAATCCAGGTGGATCTACACCATGCAGTCTATGGCCCCTCGAGGATTGAATGAGGAATTACTATTCACAGGATTTTACAAGCAAAGGTAATGTCCACATCTTATACACCAGTGGTGGCGAACCTATGGCACGGGTGCCAGAGGTGGCACTCGGAACCATTTCTGTGGGCACTCAACAGACAGGAACAAATCCACCAAATCTTCCTGCAGTCCAAGGCAACTTAAGAGACTCTGCTCTCAGCGCTATTTTAGAAACACTTCATTGGCTGTTTGGAACTGTGGGAAAATTTAGAAGATGCGGATAGGGCTGCAGTATCTTTGAAGCCCATCCGGCTGGACCCTTCATTCTTCCTCTGCTGAGAGACCAGCTACAATGAGAGTCTGAATTTGCCCTCCTTCGTTCAACTGTATTTGTGGCCTTAGGTGCTGATACGATTTAGAGATGTGGAAGAACAGGTAGCAATAAGTTACTGCTTGAAATTCCATGTTGGCACTTCACGGTAAATAAGTGGATTTTGGTTGTAGCTTGGGCACTCGGTCTCTAAAAGGTTGGCCATCACTGTTATACACCATCACGGGGGACTCTTTCTCTTTTGGCTCCAGGGGCAGGGCACTCACTTGGGGAGAGAAAAAATAAAATAGGGGGGGGTCGGAGGTTGTGTTTGTTTTTTGTTGTGGGGGGGGGAGGGTGTGGGGGGGCATGCACGTGAGTGTGTGTGTGTGTGGGGGGGGGGTGACATGTCACTTGATGTATTTTTTCGTTTTTAGGATAGAGGTAAGTATGGGTAAGTATTGGCACCACTTCACAGGGGCACGGTTTATGTGTGTGGGGGGAGGGGGGGATTTGACACTTCACGTGTGTTTTGCGCTTTTAGGATAAAGGTAAGTTTGGGTAAGTATTGGCACCATTTCACAGGGGCACACTCCATGGCACTACATCTCTTCTTTATCTTTCTCTCTCTTCACACACGGCACACGCACATCACACAGCGTGCAGTCACTTTCACTACTCCACTTCTGCCATTACCTATTCTTTAGCACATTTGTATCATATATCATGTGGCACATATGGCCACCCTACATCCACATTTTTTCCATACCATCACACATCTGCACTTCACACCTCACTAGCAGTAACACTGACACATATTACTCACCATGGCATTTTACTTACAGCACATTGGACGTAGGATATACATTTCACATGACACTGTCACTTCACACACATTCACCATCACGGTGTACACTATGTTGACATATCAGCTAGGTCCAGCTCATCAATTTTTCACTTCATCTCATTTTTCACTTGATACTGATGGTTATTTTTGTTACTATATCATCCTATTACAGACATTGCCCGTGATGCTTGATCTCCACTTTAACTTTTCCTCCTTCTTTGGAACCCCCTGATGAACCCGGGAGAATTATGAAAACCAGAAATACTTACCCAAGAAGTATGCCCATTACAATATATCTTATCGACCGGATCCCGAGACCAATACCGCAAGATTGCATCATTATCACACCGTTGCACTTACCTGGAGGTGTGGGCCGGCCCCCGTAAGGGGGTGGAGTCTTGCGGGTGTGTGCCGGCTGGGCGTGGCCTGTGACGCGTGTTGTGTCCCCACATGGAAGTGGAGGAGTGGGGATGCCGCGCGCGCGGCTGGCGCGCATGCGCACAGTCCCAGCCTCACAGCAGACCGGAAGTGACGTCAGACGCCGAGATCACATGAATCATATATATGAGAAAGGATCATTTGGTATCCAGCTACCCCTGAGGAAGCCGCAGGAGCGCGGCGATACGCGTGGGGACGTTTTCTCCTCCTTACACACATGGACTTGGGTGACATTTATCCATAATATTCACATTTCTATTTAGCTAGCATGTTTAATCTTCCATTGTTGTATTATTGACCTGTACTATCTGCACTTTGTCCATATGTTTGCCAGACATTCAGGCATTAGTGAGGAGGATTACTCTGTCTTATTTTTACGGAGATAGGTTGGCACATTTTGGGAGTGCCTTTTGGGTGTTTTTAGAGTATACCAATAAATATTTCTATGTTTTATCTTTATTAGTGATTGGTTTTTGGTACATGACACTGACCTAGTAGTTTGTTTAGCATGTCGTGCAATTTCAGTGTTTCTTACACTTATATTACATACTAGTGGAGAGGCTATCAGCTTCACACACAGCTTCCTAAAATGCATAATCTTTTAAAATATAAAAATGTTTTTTCCTGCTAGTGACCCAAATGTCTGATTTGCTACACCCATAAATTTGAATTAAAAGTAATCAAAAAGTTGTACACTACCTGGTGTGGAAGATTTGGCCCGGTAGAGACCGTGGTAGCGGGGTGCTGTGATGCAGTTCAAGACAGTGACACCAAGGTACAGTCCAAACAGGTCTCGCCTGCGTTTATTGCAGCAAAAATAAACCAGCCTTTACATTCAGGTATTTGAATAAACAAACAAAAAAACCTACCCGTCAGGTGCGAACTATAACAAATAGTCACTATCACTACCTCACCCTATACACAGATCACTGTCGCTCCAGGCCAGAGGTCCGGGGCGTGTGTCCGCTCAGCCCCTCCTTCCACAGAGAGACAACAACACCAACCTGCTGAGTGATATTTATTGCTGCTCTTAGCTGCACATCACCTGTGTCCAAGGTGCTGGACAAACCCACCTCAGCACTAAGGCCTTGCATAAAAGCACAACCCAGGGGGAAACATAACCGCCCATCCACAGTTAACCCCTTCAGTGTACTCACATACCCTCGCCCTCTGTTGACCCTGTGGGGACGAACAACCTTTGGCCATACAGGACAGGGGTACGACGCAGGGCATCGGCATTCCACTGCGCTTTCGGCTCGAGTGTTCCCACCGTTGAATTTACAAATTCTGGAGCATTAGGAACCAACCTTTGTGACCCTGGCGTTCCTCTCTTTGGGCCCGATTCAGGTTTTGAGGGAGAGTGATCAGTCACTAGTGTAACTACGAATGGTCACTGCCCGCCTCCAATAATACCCTCAGGGATTCCAGAGCCCTTGTAGTCGCCACGCACGCCTGCTCAACTATACTATAGTTCTGCTCAGGAGGTGGAGCTTGCGGACTCAGGACTAGTTAACAGTGTCCTCTACCCCCCACTACTTGGGACAGGACAGCCCCTAAGAGAGCCACGTCAGAAAGACGTCAGTCTGCACAATACAGGCCTTTGGTGAAGTAGGGGTGATCGTATCGGTCCCTCACACAAAACCGTCTTAAGTCGCTGAAACGCCCCCTCCGCCTCTTCACTCCACTTGACCTCACCTCACCGCACACCCGCCTCTCTACCTTTGGTCAGTCAGCGGGGGTGCCCGCTACGTGTGCCAAAATCGGGGATAATCACGCGATAAATAGCCCACTATGCCCAGAAAAGCCCTCACTTGCTTCTTGCTTCAAAGGTCGTGGCCACTTCTGGAGCGCCTCTACTTTATTTACTTGGGGTTTGATGAACCCCCTCTTCCCAATATACGGTACCCCATTAACGGGCCTCTTCCAGACCCATTGCACATTTTGGGGGTTCGCTGTCAGCCCTCCTGCCGCCTCCAGGGATCTCCCACCACCACTGCTTGTATACTTTGGCTAGATGACTCTTCCCAAGTCGTTACTTATAGACTATGATGTCATCCAAGTAGCCGACATAACTCCGTGAGGTTTTAGCACCGAGATCCATTAACCTCTGAATGTGGCGGGAGCCCCATGTAGCCCAAAGGGGAGTACCACGTACTGAACAAGCCATCAGGGGTAACAAAAGCGGTCTTCTCTTTATCCCTGTCAGTCAGGGGTACCTGCCAATACCCTTTCGTCAGGTCAAGGGTGGAAAGAAACCTAGCCCTGCCAAGTCGTTCTTATCAACTCGTCAACCCTCGGGCATGGGATAGGAAACCAATTTGGACCCCGTCGTTCACTTCCTAAATCAGTTGCAGAACCATAGGGAACCCTCAGTTTGGGAATCAACACAATAGACTCGACCAGTCACTTTTAGATTCCCAGTAACCCCCAGTCTAGCTCTGCCTGACTACTTCGGATATGGCAACAAGCCGGCCGCGCTAGGGACCCGGTAGGGTTTTTTTGTGTACCCCGATGTGGGTTCGGTTATGATGTCATGCGTGATGACTGAAGTACGTCCCGGTATAACTTAGAGAACACATCCTAGTGTTCGGAGCACAAACTCCTTCGCTTCCTGAATCTGGGCCCTTGGAGGACTGTCTCGAAGATCCTACTTCAGGCCCGACCTCTGCTGTACACTACCACTCCGGTGTCTCCTTCGTTGGGCCAGACGACCTTCTCTACTCCACAGTGGCCATCAGGACTCTCTCTTTCCCTCCATGGCGTTTAGGAGGTTCACGTTGTATCTTTTTCGGTTTCCTCCTCCCGCCGGCTGAGATCCCTGTAAGTTTACCTTCGCCACTCTCCTCCATGCCCTCATATGGTCCCTTTGGCCATTTTGCCAAAACTTGCGTCTCCACGGTGGGCACCCGAACTATCACTCTCCGGGTCCCTGGTTAAGGTCCTGAGTCTGGCGACCTATTGTAGAACCCTAGACTGTGGGCTCTATGTAGCCACATGTCATGTGCTCCCTTTACAAGAAGGGGCATTACAAACCATTTAACCCACGACCGCTTAGGCGGTCCTGCATAAGGGCCACGTGTTTTTCTAACTATCACACTACTAACGGTGGGGGGTCCTCTCCCTCTTCCTGTTCCCCAGGTCTCCTGGTTCTCCCTCCGTTGTCTATATCCAAAAGCCCACTTGGGGAACGTCCATATAACAGCTTCAAAGGGTGATAACCCGTGGGAGGGACTGGGGAACTTTCCCTTAGGCATACATCAAATAGGGCAACAAAACAATCCCAGTCCTTCCCATCGTTGCTGACCACCTCATCTAAACATCCCCTTCAAATGTCCTTTTAAACCTCCTCGACCAGGCCATCTGTCCTGAGCATATAACACCGGGTGCGGAGCTGTTTTAGTTTTAACACCTGTAGGCACTTACCATCTCCTTCATTACCCTAGACATGAATGTTGTAACCCGTCGTCAAGATTCCTGTCCTTGGGGAGGCTGTGCGTGAGAAACACCTGGAACATGCTCCCTAGCAATATTTTTGGAAGGAGGGTGTTCTTAATGGATCGCTCGTGATACCGCGTAGCGTAGTCCATGATAACTAGGATGTTTGGTGCCCCCTGGATTATTGACTATGGGGCCAACCAGATCCCATTGCCAATCCTTTCAAAGGGCACTTCAAATGATGGGTAGCGGGACCAAGAGACTCCATAAGTGGGAGACCGGGGCAGTAAGTTTGACACGCAGGCATGAGCTACAATACCAGTTTTAACCCTCCTCCACACCCGGGCCAGAAAAATCGCTGCAGGATCCTCCTCTCGGTCTTCTCAGCACCTAAGTGCCCCCTCCCATGCACATGTTTTTGTGCCCACTCTAGCAAGCACACCAGCCTACGGTGAGATTGGTACTACAGTTGGCTCAAAACCTCCTCACCCCGTATCTGGTCGACCCTGTTACACAGTTCCCCCCCAATACTCCCCATTCGGGGGTTATTTTAAATCACAGCAAACCCTGGTATTTGGAGGTACCTGCCCATTTATTCACCTTAAACATTCCTCTCCGCCGTGCTTTAACCAAGGTATGGTCCTGTAGCTGTGGCAACCCCCAAAAATTTTTCAATTTCACGGTAAATCTCAAGGGCCGGCACCGGCACCTCCTCTTGCCCTCGCCGTCACCAGCTAGGGACCCTCTAGGGGAGAGAAATCATCACAATGGGGGTCACCACCCTACTGCTGGTGTGGTGTAACACTCGGCCTCAAAGGGTTCAGTGCCAGGAGGCCGGACATACCCTGATGTCCAATATCTGCAACCGCAACCTAGGTGGGTCTTTGTCTCCAGATGTCCCAAAACAACCGGAAGGTCTCCTGCCGATAATAGCCCCTCTGAAAAAGGTTCCCCACCACCCCCACTTCATCGTTAAAGTACCAACCCAGGGTAATGTAAGGTTGATGAACATTTGGATATTTCGCGAGTGTCCCCATGTAATCCACACACATCCCACTCCTCCGCCCACTGTATAGTTGTTCTATGGTATTTGGGGTGGGGCTTTTTGGGAGGGGGGTGTGTAGGGGGAGGGGGTGTGGGGGGGGGTGGGGGTTGGGGGGTGGGAGGGGGTTTGGAAAGATCGGTAATGGTTGGGGGTGAGATGGGGGGGAGGGGGCGGGGAGGGCTGCGAGGGGGGAGTGGGGGGGAGGGTGAGCGGGCGGTCGGCTTTGTTTGGGGGTGGGGGGAGAAGGGAGTGTGCGCGGTTGTTAGAACTGTTGGTGTGCGAGGGGAGGGGGTGGCGACCAAAGGTGGGGGAGTTATTAGGAATGGTTCGAAAGGTTGGGGTGGTGTGAGAGGATGGTGGGAAGTGTGATGGTTGTGTGAGGATGTCGGAAGGGTGGAAAGGGAGGAGGAGGGCGCTCAACGACTCAATTTTTGGGTAGGGGGGGCATAGATGGGGATTTGGGAAAGATAGTGGGAATTGTTAGCAGAAGGGGGATTGATAGGGGGCGAGGCGGGGGTTGATGTGGGAGAGCAGTCGGGGGGAGGTGAAAGGAACCCACTAGTGGGGAATGTAAGAGGGGTGGTTGAAGGTGTCAGAGGGGGTAGGGTGTGGGCGTGGGGGGAGGAACTGGGGGGGGGAGGGGGGTTTGGACGGTGGGAGTGTTGGTAAGGAATGTGTGTGGGGAGGGCTCTGCTGCAGTAAACAGGACTAACCGGGTGAGAAGGTGCGATACCACCCGCGAAAAAGGGGGGAGTGGAGAGAGGGGGGAGGTGACGGGGCGGGGTGGGTGTATGGGGGGGTGTGGATAGGGTAATTGTGGAACATGACGGTTATTTGAGATTTTGGGGTTAGGGGGGGAGGGAGACGGGAGGAGTTCGAGGCCGACAACTCGTTGTGAGTGGCCGAGATGGGGTGAGAGTGGGAGTGATAGAAGTGAATAAGATGGTTAGTTGGGGGTTAGAGGGTGGCCGGAGGTGGTGTGGAGGGAAAGTGGGAGGTGGGTTGGGGAGAAGAGGGTGTACACGGCTTGAGGCAAGGAAAGAGTGGGTTGCCGGTGGTCGGAAAGGTTGTTTGGGTCAGGATAAATTTAGACTCAAAATGTTAGGGTTATGGTCGAGGCGGGTGTGCTAGAAAGGAAAGAGGGTCGGTTGAATGGGTGAATGGGGGTCTTGTGGGCTTGAGGGTGGAGGGGGTGATATTAAGGGCTAGGGAAGTATAGGGAATGCTTGGGTGTGGGTGCGGGGGGTAGGTAAAGCTTAGGAAGGTAGAGGGTTTGTGTTGGTGAGATACGGGGGAGGATGTGAAGATAAGGGAGGAGTGGGGGTGGGGGGATGAAATAGAGAGGGCAGGAGTTTAAGCAGATGTCTTGTGGATTAAGGATGTGATGGCTTGGGGAGGTTTACTTCTGGGGACGAGTGGAATGCAAGAGACCGTTTCCACAGAAAAGAAAGGAGAGAAAAAAAATTTCAACAAAGTTCCCCCGCACCAGTGGTGCCATACTCCTGATCCTAGCAAGAAGCTTCCACTGTGGACCTACAGCGATTGACCAGGCTACTTGGGGTTATCTGCTCCGTACACTTACTCAGCCGCCAGAACGGCCGTGGCAAACAGTGCAACTCGCGGGGTCTGGTTGCAGTCCATTGGCTCCACTGACAGTGGACAGTTGGCAGCAATATGGCCCATTTCATGGCACCGCCAACACTGGATACGGCCATGACCTCTGTCACCTAGCCTCACTTTTCTGGTATCCCCGCCCCCAATGACCCCCCCTCGCCAACCTGACATGTCCTCCCCTTCTCCGCAGTTCAGTCTTACCAGCTGTTTGGTGCCCCTGTCACTGGCACTGCTTCGTGTCGGAGAGGTAGCTAGAAGGCCTCCATAGCCCGATACCTCTCCACTAGGGACCAGCAGCTCTCAGCTTTTGTGGGACCGCCGGCCGTCCCCCCACCGCTGAGCCATACGGCAGAGTAGAGGTGAACTTGAGACGAGGACCACTCTCTCTACCGATACGGTGGGGGTGCATCCTCTGGTTGTAGCCACTTCCGACAGATGGATCAGTCCATCATTTTGGAGCGTGGGGTGTCATTTTTCTGAGTAAGCCCACTGGTGGACCCGGCTGGAGCGAACTTGAACGGTGACCCCAAGACGAGCCAGAATCTCCCCTGTAGCTGGGGGTACTACGGCCTCTCGTTTCACTCAGTCGTAGTAAGCCTTCTGCGACTCGCCGTCAGAACGGTGCCAGACATCCGCGCCACTGCCTCAGCCGGTAACTCCTCTCGCTCGCTACTCGCCCGAACACTGTGAGATACTCCTCCTGTCGTCTTCGTCGCCATTGTTGTAAAGCCTTTTGTACTAGCAGCCCGTGCGGAACGCTGGACAAACCGGGTACCCTTGCAGACCAGTATGGGACCCCTCAGTAGTCGTCGCTTGTGGTGCTGCCAAATGCCAGAAACTTCTCTCTCATCGGCTGGAACATGGCGGGACTTCTTCCTCTGTTGCTGTAGCATGGCTCGGACTCTGCCTGCTGTGCTGGAGCATGGCTTGCTGCTGGCGGGACCTCTCCTCCTGCTGCTGGAGCATGGCTTGCTGCAGCTGCCGCTTAGCCAGGGACTCTTCCTTGCTCGCTGCGCCGATTAGCTCTGGCCTCCTCTTGCAGGTATTTAATAAGTCCTCCACTTGGCTTTACCTGCACTTTGCCTGCTGCTTTCACCCAGGCCATGCAATGTTGCAGGATGAGAAGCCTTCAGGTGTATGTCTTTTTGAACTGCCCGCAATCGAAGCCCATATGTGGAAGATTTGCCCGTAGAGACGTGTTAGCGGGGTGCTGTTATGCAGTTTCAAGACAGTGACACACCAAGGTACAGTCCAAACAGGTCTCGCCTGCGTTTATGCAGCAAAAATAAACCACACTTTACATTCAGGTATTTGAATAAACAACAAAACCTACCCGTCAGGGTGCTAACTATACAAATATCCACTAACTCACACTATACAAAAGATCAGTGGCTGCTCCAGGCACAGAGGTCAGGCTGTGTCCCTCAGCCCCTCTTCCACAGAGAGACAACACACACTCAACTCTGCTGAGTGATTTTATGCAGGCTCATTAGTCTGCACCCATCACCTGTGTCCAAGTTGCTGGACAAACCCACCTCAGCACTAAGGCCTTGCATAGAAGCAAAACCTAGGAAACATACCGCCCATCCACAGTTCACCCTTCAGTGTCTCCACCTGGCTATATGCTATAAGGGGCTGGCTGGCTATATACTACAGGGGGCTGACTGGCTGGGTATATACTACAGGAGCCTGGCTGGCTATATACTGTGGAGTTGTGACCAATGCATTTCCCACCCTCAAGCTTATACTCGAGTCAATAGGTTTTCTCAGTTTTTGGTGGTAAAATTAGGGGGCCTCGGCTTATACTCGGGTCATTTTATACTGGAGTAAATATGGTAATTATAAATGTTACCTTACACAGGTCCATACACAGAACTATGAGAAAGTTATTGGGTTCAGAATAAGGTGAAACTAAGAAATGTACTTTTTTATACTAAAGGTTTTGATTTTTTTAAATCAATTAAAACCTAATGAGACCACAGTTAAAGCTTTAAAATCAAAGCCCGCTTTACTGCATTTGGAATTTTTTTCCAGCTTCCCAGTACATGGCATGGAATATAAAAAACTGTCTTTAGGAAGTACAATTTGTACTGTAGGTCTCCCATATTCACAACTGGTGGTTGACCTCACACTGTTTATTCATTTTATCCTGTGGATAAAAGATATTTTATCCATTTCTGAGGGCAGCATAATAAAGCTATTAGCTCAAACTGCCAGTAGCCAAAACATTAGAAAAACATGGTGTCATTTTGGTATTAGCAGCCTTGAAAGGATAAATGAACACTGACCTTCCCTAGTAAGGGCACTGCTCATGAATCTTTTCTTTCCATGCTGCAGGGCCACTGGTAGGCAGAACTTTGTGGTACTTTGGCATAAGCAGAACAGATATTAAAAGAGATTTGCCCAAGATTTAAAGGGCTATTGCCAGGAAGACAAGATTCTTTTATATACGGAGGATGATATAATGTGAATAATATACTGCAGTAATTTGTTAAGAACCCAGTTGTTTAAGAAAAATGTTTAAAAAAAATATATATTTATTTAACCCCTTCAGGAACGCAGCCCCATTTTTCAAATCTGCCCTGTGTTACTATAAGCGGTTACAACCTTGGAACGCTTTAACATATCCATCAAATTTTGAGATTGTTTTCTTGTGACAAATTGTACTTCAAATTAGTTCAAAGTTATGGAAAAAATGAAATTTTGAAATTTTTTTAAAAGATTCTCCATTTTCAAAGTTTTAAATTCTCTACTTTTGAAGCAGACAATCATAGCACCCAAATTAATTCAAAACATGCATGACCCAAATGTCCGCTTTATGTTGGCATGGTTCTTTAAGAATCCACATTTTATACTAGAATGTTATGAGGCTCAGAATTTGGGTGCCATTTTTAAAAATTTTTTGGAAAATCGCCAAAACCTGTATTTACAGGGACCTGGTCAACTTTCAATTGACTGTGAGAGGCCTAAATAATAGCAAAACTAGTAAATTACCCCATTATGGCAACTACACACTTCAACATATGAAAAGCACCTTTAAGAAGTTTGTTAACCCTTTAGGTATTTTATAGGGGTTAAAACAAAATGGAGGTATAGTCTACAAATTGTAATATTTATGGATAATGCATTCATTTTGGGCGGAAAATTAAACACTTGCAATGGATTACAGGCAGTCCCCGGGTTACATACAAGATAGGGACTGTAGGTTTGTTCTTAAGTTGAATTTGTATGTAAGTCAAAACTGTATATTTTATCATTGTAGTTCCCGACAATTTTTTTTTTTTGCCCCAGTGACAATTGGAGTTTCAAATTTTTTTGCTGTAATAGGACCAAGAATTATCAATAAAGCTTCATTGCAGACAATTTTAAGCTGATTATTGCAATCTGCTACTATTTTAAAGCATCCAGAGAGCTTCACCAGAGGTCACAGTGGGCAGGGGGGTCCGTCTGTAACTATGGGTTGTCTGTAAGTCGGGTGTCCTTAAGTAGGGGACCGCCTGTACATGACAAGAGGCTCCACAAAGTTTAATACCCAATTTCTTCAAAGTTTGCCGACACCTGGTATGTGGTGGTAAATGCTATACAGGCACACAGCCGGGCATAGAATGAAAGGAGCGCCATCCAGATTTTTTATGGCTGTCCATTGTGTTATTTTTATTCTATGGGTCACCATGAAAGTTGTGGCTGTGTGGTTGCCTCTTTTTCAGGGGCTAGCACATGGCCCCATAGCTGTCTATGGTTCATGCACACAGCTGTGGTTTTCGTGGTCCTGTGCCCGGGGATAAAATTATGGAGTGGGTCCAGGGTCGATTCTAGCATATTTGCTGCCTGAGGCAAAAACTAAAATGCTGCCCCACTCCTTCAGTAGCCTTCTCCCATTCCATTTTCCACACCCGGTTCAGTAAATTCTGGAAACCTTACTAACAATTGTTTACATCCCCACAGGTAAAAATCATTAACATGTTTGGTATCATCGCATCCCAAAATGTCTGATCTCTCAAAATATAATAACATTTTTTCCTGGCATTTAACCAGTAATGGAAAATAGCGCCCAAAGTCGAAAGTACCACTCTTTGCCATTTTGAAAAAAAATGTAAAATTCTGTAAAAAGTGATCAAAAGGCTGTACAGTCCTCAAAATATTAGCATTGAAAATGCCATCAAAAGTCACAAAAAATGAAACCAGCCACAGCTCAGTACACTAAAATATGAAAAAGTTATTAGTGCCAAAACATGGAAAAATGAAGAATTTTAGTTTTTGTAAATGTATGAAAACATTGTAAAACCTATAAAAATTTGGTATCTTCGTGATCGTATCGACCCAAAGAATAAAGTAGACATGTCATTTGGGGCACACAGTGAAAGCCATAAAAAACCAAGCCCACAAGAATATGGCGCGAATGCGCTTTTGTCATCATTTTCAATGCATTTTTTTAATGTTTTTCCTGCTTCCCAGTACAAGACATGGAATAATAAATACCGTCACTATGAATTGCAATCTGTTAAGCAGAAAACAAGTCCATACATAGCTCTTTACCTGGAGAATTTATAGAAAAAAATCTATAACTAAAAAAGTTTTAGATTTTTGAAAGTGGGGAGTGAAAAACAAAAATGCAAAACTGAAAAAGGGCCTGCTTGTTAAGGGGGTTAAAGTGACTAGAAGTGCAGGAGGAGCAAGGAGGTGCTGACAGAGCTAGATTATCATTGTAGACCTTTCTCCTGACCCGTGATTCATCCTGTTAAGGACCTTAGAGGGAAACTACAATAATAATCTGAATTTCTGCCTCTTTCTACTGTATTGGTGTCCTCAGGACGCCAATACATTTGAAACCTGTGAGTTACTTTAGTTACTTTATATTGGCATTTGGCACTTTGTGAAAAATATTTGGCTTTTGCTTGTAGTTTCGGCACTAAGTCCCCAAAAGGTTCTCCAACACTGACATAGGGGTAGCCAGCCTGTGGCAAGAATAAGCTGGACTGCTGAATATGATAGTGACTCATTGGACCTAACTCAGGTCATTTCAGCTTTATAACCTGATAGTTTGAGTTTACAGGCATGTAGAGGGACAATGTAGGGATAGGGGCGATGCTTTCTTATAGCAGTTATGAAAATATATTTAGTTTTGGGTGGTTAAATTGCCTGACAGGTTCTCTTTTAAGCTCTGATTGCTGTTTCTAGTCCAAGACGCTGGCATGCAGTGGGAGGTGGAGGCAGTTTACAGTCTGACTGCTGCAGGCATGGGTTATCCCCTGGGCACTTGGCAGAAATAGGGGCTGTCTTGAAGAGGATTTGAACCCCTAGTAAGCAGCACTGGGGATCTGATCACTACGGGGAAGACCCTTACACACAGCGGTCATGTTTAAGTGTAAGAGGTTGACACTCACAATTGGAGCTGTAACGGGTGTTAAGTCCTGTGTCAGATGTGAAATACTGCTGACACCTGCTGATTCTGGTGCTAGCTCCATTCCAGAGACGGTGACAGTAGCTTGGAGTAATAGCATGTCTTGGTGTGAGAAGTATCTTCCCGCAGGGAGGTTCTATCATGCCCAGACGCAGGGGGTTAAATTATCATAGGCCAATAATCAGGTGGGACCAACATCTGACCGCTTTACTAATGCCCCTGTTTCCATCTCCGTGCCCTGTGTTTACACAACATGGGACAGTTGATCGAGGGAGCCAGGTGTTGCCCCCAACTGATCAACTATTATACAGATTGGCCTGGAAATACTGATGACCTAACACTTTTAACCCCTAACCGATGTGTACATCACACGTCGGCTCCCCCTGTATGGAGAGGCGTCACAGGCTGAGCCTTCTCCATACAAGGTGGGTGTTTGCGGATGTTAACTTTTTTAAATGCCTCCGGCAAATCCCAGCAGCGCATTGGGCGCCCCCATCTTGGATTCGTCCGCCACCCGAATTTGTCATCTGTGGGTGGTGATCGGTTACTACGACAGTCTGTTTTTAACTCATTTATTACAATGTGCAATTTGCACATTGTAATAAATGATGTGGTTAATCCCCATATTTTATTTATTCTTCTTTTCCAATCCCATGAGACTAGGGACACAGCTCTTTTTTTTTTTTTAAAAAGCCAGTTTTACTATAAAAACTCTTGGCAATGTGTACACTATTCTCTATGGGGACATGGGGGAGCCATTTGCAATATGTTTTCAATATATTTACACCTTGCTAAGATTTTATGTAAGTAAAGTATTGGTACAACCCCTTAACAGTTTCAGTTCTTATACATAGCTTGAAAATTAATTTAAGGTGGTAAAGATGCTTGATGCTTATTATAAACACGCTGCGCACCCCTCTCCATTTGGATGCACGGCCGTGCACACGGGGAAGGATACAACTTGTTTTTATCTTTTCCCTGTCTACAGTGCGGTACGGTACTGCCGCAGGAGGCTATTGCTGTCCATAGGGACACATATATTTCCCCATGCTAGTTGTGTGAAAGTACTCTTAATCAGTGCCACCTTTATTAAACCATCTTATGCACTGTTCATTTCAATTAGACTCTCCTCAGATTTCTCTCTCAAGGGTTTCATCTCATTCCTCTTGGCTACATGCAGGGGGCCTTCTGTCTGCCATGTCTAGCCACTTTATATATTGCTCCAAATCCCTATATACTGAAGGCAACAGTGACACCCTGTGTTGACAGTGAGCACTACAAGTGACATTAGTATGCAAGTAATCATCACTGTACATTTATCAACAGATCAACCAGGTAAAGACAGAAATTTGTGTTTTTATACTTAGTTTTAAACGATGGCCGAACCAGCGCTGCGAATAAGCCCCTCTGCAGCTGCTGTAAGCGTGCCGGATCGCATAGAGCCGGCAGTGATTGCGCAATATATGCAATGCTGCCGGCGACTGTCACAGGTCCCTGACTGACGGGCGTGAAGGGGGTGTGTCGGCCGGCCCCCTCATGAATACAGCCGACTGCTAGGGAACTTGTATGACAATCCGACCTCTTATTTGATAAGAGGTCAGATTGTTTAAAACTAAGTATGAAAACATAAATTTTTAATAAAAATTCAATAAATATAAAAGGGGCTGGGCACAGAATGAGGAGTTAGCTAATTTGGTGGTGGTGGGGGTGTTTGGGGGTGATAGGTCCTCTTTAAATTATAGAGAGTGTACACTTATTATATTAGCAGACACTTCATGACCCCTCTGTGCTGAGTGGCTGAGTTGCTGTGAGCGGACAATGTGGATAGATTATCAGAGTACAGATTTATATACACTTTCATCTGGCTTCTGAACATTCAATAGTATCTGACACCGAAAGAGAGATGAGACTGATCAGAGATGAGATCCATTTGATGCATATAACACACAACACATATCAGCTCTGCTACATCTGAGCTATATCAAACACAGAGTGACCCCCCCCCCCTCCCGAGGTCCCGAGGACCTAATCTTGCAGGCAGAGCGGAGAAGCTATTTATAAAAAGAATATGCTATGCCCAACCATAATCAGAAGATTTACGGTCGGATCCTGGGGAAACCGAAATTGTGTACACCAGGATTGATAGAGAAAAGTTGGAATTATACCTGTGAAATGCTGTATTTAGAAATTAGAATTGTTATCTTGAGTATTTTTAAGACTCATGTCTTTGTGGGAATACCCCTTTAATGCCACATCCCTTTTTCAATTTTGTATTTCCATTTTTTTTTAACAAGCTGCATTCGAAATGATTATTAAGACCCATTTTCTGGTGACAGGGTTGTAAAATGCAGGACTGTGACATTTCTCTGTAAAACTTTTATAAAACCTTATAACTGGCCCCAGAGCTTATAAATTGTAGTTTCCGATATGGCAAGGTGCAGAATAAACAACTTGTACAAGGCTCTGATCACATTGGTATCTTGGCTCATGTTTCTACAATTATTATTATAAATATTCTTTATCTACTAAACCTTTTGACATTATGATAACATTGTGGGGCTCATTTACTTACCCGGTCCAGTGAGTTCCCAGAAAGTGCACTCTGCCGCGATTCACTAAAATTGTGCGCCCGATATCCTGCATGTGTCGCTTCCTCACTGAGGTCTGCCGGAGTTCACTACTTCTTCCTGGTGCATTTAAGTGCATTGTCTTGTGACACAATATGAAAGTTAAATCCCACGCTCAGTCGGAATCAGTCGAACCATCCGACGGCCTGCCCACCACATGAAAGCCGGCGCAGCAGCGCCACATCCGAATGCGTGCAACACAATATTGACTGCGGTCTGGGTTCCAGGAGTCTACTTGATGGATGTGCAATTAACTTTTATATGCACTTTATATTGTGGGTGTACTTAGACATGAATTTTCTATGCCTACAAATGAATTTTTAGCATTTGAGTACCCAACTAAATGTATATGCATAGAGATGAGCGAGTATACTCGTCAGAGTATACTGCTTGGTCGAGTATTAGCATACTCGGACCGGCTCATTACTTGGAGTAGTATTTCCCCGCCTCGCGATCGAGCATTAAATTAAGTGAATTAAAGCGTTTTTATTGTTCAATAAAATATTACCGATGTTTCCTGATGTTTTGCTTGTAAGAACACATTGAAATAACACTATTCTTCACTTTCCAGGTGTGCACGCGTGTCTCCCGCTAAGTTCGGAGATGTTCGGAACATCTGGAATGTGAAGAATATCGTTCTTTCAATGTGTTCTGCACTTAAATGGTCATGTATTCAGTTTTTAATGTTTTAATTCTATTCTTCACTTTGCAGATGTGCGCGCGTGTCTTCCGATAGGCACAAATTAGGGGGGGATTTGCGTGCTGTCGGACGATCTGACCGATTTGGAATGAGCATGGGATCTAACATTCAAATTGTGTCACAAGCAACTCTGACGAACCCGAGCAGGGAAGTGGCACATTCAGGATATCGGCCACACGATTTTAGTGAATCGCGGCACAGTGCACTTTCGGTGAACTCCAGCGGCCGGATTTGTGAATGTGCCCCATTGTCTCCCATCAAATCCAAATAAGCTTAACTTGCTATCATCATTGAAATTACCTATGGACCACTTCTCTTCTCACACAACATGCTTCTCAGCAAAGGTTTAGCCATTTGATTTTTTTTCTGCTAATGAGAGGTTTGGCAGAGTAGGCTTTCGGTCCAAATGCTCTTAAACGTCTAGACACCGTGACGAGACAAATACAAAATAAATTAAGGTTTAACATTGCTTTGAAAACATTACACCTGGTTTATTGGACACTTCATCAGTTTTTTTCTGCACACCCACAAACTTCTATGGGTTTCCGTGATCCCGAATCGGTTATAAAAAAAAAACAAAAAACAGGAAAGGTTTCACAATTCTTTCCACGGACCGATCATTGAAAACAATGGCTTTGTGAGGCATCCGTGGAAATTACTGAACCACAGGTGTGAAAAACAACGCCAATGTGAAAGAGCCCTTAACCTGTACAGTGCTGAACTGGCAAGCAATTACTGCTGAATAACATGCAAATATCTGAAAGGATTCTCTAATTTTATTAAGTGTTCTTTTACAATTAATCCATTTACATTTTTATTCTGTGCTTTAGAATGTATGAAATAATCTTAAAATTCTGCTATTTTACTCAAGTTGGAATATATTCAAATATGACTACACAATGACAATCTGTTTTTCTCTTATTTTGCTTAAATTAAAATAAAAACAAAACAATATTAGCAAAAAAGACAAATGTTTATTAACCAAAACTTTAGTACAAGGTGACAATATTTCATATTGTGCTGTAGTAGTAGCCTGCAGAACAGGATAAAGTCACAGGCTTTGTTATTTACAGACATGGCACTTTAAAAATGACACTTAAACTCAGCTTTATAATCAATTGCACATATAAAACAACCTATCAGAACAGCTAAAAGTATGAGCCATTTCCATGTTGCCCTTTCCATAAAAATATAACATTGTAGACCACGGAGCCACTGTGGACACAACCTTTCACTATCCCATTTTTAACATGTGATTAGATAAATTCATCTTTTTTATTTAGCACTATAAAAATAATTCCCAAAAGCTGCCATGTTACTGGTCTCTTCAGCTGGGAGGTCAAACCTTTACACCCTGTTCACTCCTGTTAAACTATTTTTTTTTTTATATTTGCACAGACAATATATGTACATTTTAAATTATTCTGCAAGGCATGTGGACCATAGACAGTAAAATGTCCATATTGATTTAGTACCAACGAGCTATAAATTTAGAATTGGTCAATCTAAGTACAAAAAGGAAAAAAGGAGTCTGCCTTCATTTCCAGAGGGTAAGATACATTACATTTGCAAATGAGAAGTGACATCAACAGTGACAAACTTATAACTGTAGAATGGCACCAAGGTGGCATCATTCAGGCATTTCATCAATGTACAAAGACCGATATTATCCCAATGCAGACTTCTCAATCACTTCAGAAACAACAAAAAAATTGACAACTAATTCTTTCGTTTCTTCCTAAGAGGCTCATCATCTGAGCTGCTGTCGTCTTCACTGCTGCTACTACTGGTGGTACCACTGCTGCTGCTGCTTGTTTCAGATTCTGACTCCGATTCAGACTCAGACTCAGATGAGGAGTTTTCTGAAGAGGATGAAGAACTGGAAGAGGTGTCCTCAGAAGAGGAGGATGAACTGGAGGTGTCTTCACTGTCTGAGGAAGGATCATTATCTGAGCTGTTACTACTGGAGCTAGAGCTACTGGAGCTGGTGACACTTTTAGATCTAGAAGTGGATAAAGAACAGTTTAGAGAGCATATTTTACAATTCACAAGGATTAAACAGTGGAATTCCGACCCCTTTAAATTTTTCACTCTGTTTCATTGCAGTCAATTGGTAAGCTCAAGAGGTTTTATTTGCTCATTAATGTACACTCTGCACCACATCTTGTTTCTCATAGTCTGGGAGTCCTGAATTTTTTTTTTTTTTGAAAACTGTATGCAGCTTTCATATGTCTTCCACTGAGGAGAGGCTTTCTTCTGCAAACTCTGACATAAAGCCCTGACTGGTGGAGGCTGCAGGTGACTTTGTGGAACTTTCTCCCATATCCCTACTGCAGTTCTGGAGCTCAGCCACAGGCTTTTATCGCCAAGGCTTTTCTCCTGCAATTCATTAGTTTGGCTGGATGGTCAGATCGAGTAAGAGTTGTGGTCTTCCCAAAAATCTTCCAATTAAATTTTTTTCTGGAGGCTTGAGTACACAAATTCTTTTGCAATATAGGCCATATGTGTGCCTTGCCAAAAGTCTGTCTCTGGGCTCCTTGGGCAGTTCCTTAGACCTCATGATTCCCATGTGCTCTGACATGCATTGTGAGGTCTTGTATAGACAGGAATGCGCCTTTCCTAATCAAATCAGGAGTAAAACAATCTCAAGGAGGATCAGAAGAAAATGAACAGCATGTGAGTTAAATGTAAGTGTCACAGTAAAGGGTCTGAATACTTATGGCCATGTAATATTTAAGTTTTTCCTATTTAATAAATAAGCAAAAGTATCTACATTTAATTTATTTTTTTTTCAAGATGGGATGCAGAGTGTACATTATTGGGCAAAAAACAAAACAAAAAAACTTTATTAAAATAATTGGCTGCTATGAAACAGAAAAAAAATTAAAACATATACAAACCAACACCATCATGTGCATAATGAATACAAAGTAGTTGTCGCAGCAATGACTTTGCAGGACTGGAAGATTTGAACTCTCATCCATTTGTGACCCTAGAGACATACAAAGTTGTATGCTTTTTATAATTTTTTTTTTCTTGGTTGGAGGATACTTGCCCTAATACGTTACTACGGTATGATTTACAGTTTTAAGATCTGTTTGTAATCAATGAATAGGACCATTCATCATTTGTTCCTAATGGATAAAAATCTATGTTGGTTCTATGGTACACATACAGCAAGTTACATTTAGAGTACAGTAAAGCTATGTTAACATCTAAATCTGTAAATGTTTGGTGGTGCATACACTGAAGCACAACTTTCATAAACCCCCAGGCATAGAGAGAGGCTGAATTACTAAGGTATGCTAAAATATATATCCCTGGTATGAAAAGTCTTAGCAGAACTCTGTCAATCATCTGTGATCATAATATGGCTAATTGTATATTTTTCATTACAAAATTATATATTTTTATAGTTTTTATTGCAAATACAATATAGTTTTTATTGGCTAAAAAAAAATCTTAGTAGTAGATGGATTGGACATGGACAATACAGAAGATTAATACATTTCATTCTTCTAGTGCATTTTCTGATTATATTAGAAGTCTAAGTTCTGTATTTAGAAAACAAATGTCTATAACTTACCTTTTCTTCCTCATCTTTGCCTCTGGCATATTGTTTGCACTACTAAAAACAAGATTAAAAATGACAATATGTTATATATTAAATTCACATCAGATTACTGGTGTCTGTGATACAATGTTATAGCGGTTTTGTTTAATGGGTCAGTGGACCATACTTTCGGCGTGATGGAGAGGAGGAGGGGTGACCCCTCCCATTTCCATAGAGATGCAAGGTATACAGCAGTGCACATGGGGAAAGATATGACATGTCCTATCTTTTCCCCTTGTACGGAGAGGCATGGTGTGGCACCATATTGCTCCATGTGGTTATTGCCGTCTATGGGGAACATAAGCTCGCGGCTGAACATATGTCCCCAATATGTTCGTGTGAAACAAACCTCATACAGACCTTTTCCGTGTGCTCAGTTTTTTTTTGTGTGCAACGTGTTGTACCAAGTTTGCATGTTATCCCGGACTCACAGGATTGTGAAAAAAAGCTGATCAGATAGTGCCTGACTGCTAGTACCCCCACCAAACGTGATATCAGACTTCTGGCAATCTGGAGAAGAGGGTTCCTGCTGTTCCATTCAATAGTATTGGAGGATCGTAAATGGAGTATAGTGCTGAAGATAGCCGAGAACTGTGCTTGACAATTTATGTCACTCCCATACTATGTAAAGGATGCCTGCTTGATCTGCTGCTCCACCCAATTGTAAGAATGGGATCTGACTGTTACAACGGGAGCCCGGCTCCTGGGCTTAGCTTCTGAGCACCGACGAACCCTATGATGCAACTGTACGTCAAGGTGTGGGAACTATGTGCATCCTGTGACATAGATGCCAAGCATGATAAACAAGGAACACTTACTCATAGATCGAGGCACTGTGACTGAGGAAATCTACTTTTGTTATCCATGGCCTCCCTCCTTTTAAAATCAACTTTATTATATTAATGAACCAGAAGGGCTCTGGTGGGTGTTTCAAGAGCCACTCCATGCTGCAGCTTCACATGCTGTTATAATGAGCAGAGCAGGTCTCTCCTCTCCCTGAACTTCCTAATGCTACTAGATTACACAAGTTGAGTTTGTCCTGTTCATTGTAACAGCCGGTGAATCTGCAGCACTGAGGGGCTTTGGTAACAACCCCAGGTGCCCTTCGAATGTATTAGCATAATTTTCAAAGTAGATTTTAGAAGGAAGGAGGTCACAGATAAAATATAGGAAGATTACCACAGTCACGGTGCTTGGGTGTATGCGCAAGTCATGCTTGATTTTGATGGTAGATTTCCTTTAAAGAAACCATGCAGAACAGTTGCAGTCAGCCTTTTCCAAAACGAATGGCCACCTCAAAAAGATAGAGCCAAGACTGTTTTACAGTGACAGTTAATGGCAGACATGTGCTATTGTATATCATCAATGTATCAGGCACATAAAGGTTTAGTGCTGTAAAACATCCTACAAATTCAATGAACTAGAATGTGAAACGTGAGCATCATGCTTCAAAGACCAAGCAAAAAGTCATACATTATTGAAGGGTACATTCACCTTTGTCCTAAAAGCAATCTAGCCTCTTTATCCTTTAATGTTCTCTTTAATTCCACTGTCCTGGAAGGTCGGTACAGGTATTTCCTTTTCCCAGTACATTCATAGCTCCAGTGACCCATTTCAAGGCACTTCTGACAACGTACATTCTGCTTGTTTGCTTCACTGCAAATTGAAACAGGTAGAAAATTTGTTGAAAATAAGGGAACAGCAAAATACAAGTTGCACTGATGCAGGTTATAGCTGGTATTGTTAAATAACATTAACATTTTTATTACCCAGTAAGCATTGTAAAAATTAAAACCCGAAGATTGGTGGTTAATTAGCTTTTTAGTAAATTTCATCTTCGCCTTAAAATGAATTATTCATAATATGAAAAACATAGCAACATCAATGGAAAAGTTATAAAGTTATGCTCCAAACTCTGTTTTCAGCACCTCATACATCCATCTGTAAATATTATTATAAGATGTTATGGCACCCTAGATCCGGATGGCTAGTTATTAGACCTTAGGATTTACAGCCATAATACAAGCTGTAAAATACTTAGACTAATTGACCGCCCACATCTTTTCTGAGTTTGGTACCGCGGATCCACCCTATTTACATAAAAGGGGATGAGACACCACCACATCATGTAAAGGGAAAAGAGGATTTTCAACAGCTCAAAAGCACATAAAGGAAGAGGTTTCAATGGGGCAGATTTAGTAAGTGCTTTAAGCCACACTTTTGTTGGACTGTGCACTTTCTTCTAGGCTTAAACGGCTTGTACAGGTATTTAAGAAGTGCGACCCTTTTGGTTTTTCCTGTGGCTTTCTTGGCTTCTCCTCACCTAATTATGCACTGCTCCAGCCTTGTCCTGCCCAGCATATCACTGTGTTGTCCCTGACAGGCAGAAGTAATCAATCGCTTCATCATCCCCCCAGCTGCTCATCCAGCTCGTTTATTAGTCCTGCCTTAACAGTTCAGGCAGCTCTTTTATGTACAACACCTAGCTTTTGTTATGATTGTTTTTTGAGTAAAACCTCTCAGTTCAGGGATTAAACAAGATATGTTTCGGCATCAGTGTGTCTACAGCATTCTCAAGATAGGTTTGGTTCACAATGCAAAAAAACAACTGCTAGATATATTTGCACCTTCATATTTAACATATTTGGACATTTATTCCTCTACCATACATATGCATTTCTTCAATTGGATGTTATTAAAATGTTCCGGTGTGAAGATAATTTCCCATAAATGTAGACATGATGACCCTTAGGTATCCTTGGATACGGCCATCCCAGCAGTGGAAGCCACACTGGTGCTACTGAGTACTTTCCGACCACTTGGATTCAGCAGTGATCACCATAGGACAGCTATTTCACAAGCAAAAATAAACCTTTAATAAATGTGGCCCAAGGCATTTCAGGCAGTTTTTTTTACACCAGAATTCTTTTGCAGATAGCTTGATACATCTCCCCCATTCTCTTACATTAAAAATTGGAATAAAAGGGTTATGTTGCCGTACTGTTATTGATTAAAGAGGCAGATTGTTAGAAATATTATTGAGCGAGTCAAGAATTACATTATAAGAATTTATTACAGTATAGAGGTTTTGGAAAATAATTGTCACATACATATAGACTGGGTATCTGCCATAAATATTTGATCGGTGGAGAACCTACAACAATCTGAACCATTCTTTGTTCCTTTATATCCAGTTGTCCAGAGTTGGGAATTACCCTTGTACCAGACATATGCACTAGTTTTAGAGAAAAGTGTTTAAAGGGAACCATCTAGCCTCTGCAATGATATCAGAGACAAAATGTGAAGCTCCTGGAGACCAAATATTAAAAGGAGAGGGATAAATATATTGATTAATGGGCTTCTCAGGTTTCAAGGTTGTACAAATATATCGATAGGCAGTATAGGCATCTTTCTTATGATCCGATTGCACCTAGTCTTGCAACCATAACAAATGGCAGCCCCAATGTCAACATAAACAGGAATTCTTTACTGCATTCATTGAATGTAAGCATAGCATATTCTGATAGGTATGATATTCTACAAAATGATGCTGCAGTTATACATTGTGTGGATATAACATCAACCTCTCTTCTCTTTCTACAGGTATATATCTCTGATTGCTACATGATTTTTTCTACTATATACTAGCAGCCTTACAGTATATACAAGTTATTTTCCTTTTAAAATAATTTGCCTGTTTCTTTCTCTCACATTTGACCCTTCTGTGTCCTATCTGATTTAAGGGATTGATGACCCAATAAAATATGCTTATTTCTGGATCCCCCTTTAAAGGAAATCTACCATCAGAGCCACTAATGGTAAACACCTAACACTTACAACTGATCAAGAGTAGCCCTTTCTTGTGTTTTTTATATACATCCAGGAATGGCAACAGTTTGTAGTAAAGCGTTTTAGAAAATACGTAAAGTAGCCTGTGGGGGTCTGGCGGCATCAACTGAGCCTTTTTCGCTCTGGGCCATCTTTTAATTTATCTGGTCCTCATCTGGCCACCTTGTGCTACCCTTATTCCAGGCAACGAGCCACCCGCCACTCTGCAAATCTTGCACACACGCAGTGATATCTTCCTTGGGCAGCCGGCTATGCAAGAAAGATTGTACCATGAGATCTGACATGAGCCAGGTGACGTCACTCTCTCATAGTTTGTGTCGGCCCTCTACATGGAGTAGTGGCCGACATGAACTATACAGCAAGGAGGGACTCCATTTATGCCCCAGAGCCCATCAAGCTCATTTACATATTTTCTAAAACAATTTATTTTCTACCAATTGCCAGGATATTAAAAAAACAGTATGCATATTTAAGTGTGAGGGTGCTTTTACATGGTGTGTTCTTCTATGTTTACCATAAGTTAGGCTGGTTTGAGGTCAGGAAGAAAGCTTTCTCCTTATGGAGACCGCCACTTAAGGCCACCGTGTAGGTGTGTGGAGTCTTATAGCAATGGATGCTCCACGAGGGGGATTCTGAGAAAAAAAATGCAAATTTTCCAGGATGGGATAAGGAAAACCAAGTCTATTTTAGCTACCAGGTAAAGCAGCTCTCTTGACATCAAGCATGACCTACGAGAGGCCTTATGACATGATACGGAATTAAAACCTAACCACCTGCATCATGTCATAAGGCCTCTTGTAGGTCATGCTTGATGTCAAAGGAGCTGCCTTACCAGGTAGCTAAAATAGACGTGGTTTTCCTTATCCCATCCTGGAAAACTTTGCCTATTTTCCCAGAATCCCAAAAAGTGGAGCATCCTTAGGTTGGTTTGATACAATTTTCAAAGCTGCTTAAACTTTCACAAATGAATAAAGTCCGGTTCAAACCAACCAAATGCAAGGTAAGCTTGCAAATACACAGGCATTTCAGTGTGTTTAAAAACGCACTGTGACAGCACCCTTAGACCGGCAGCACACGTGGCATTTTGAACCTGTTTTGGGCAGTTTTTAAGCAGTCCGCTAAAAAATGCATCCATTTTTGACCGGTTTTACCAATTATCTTAATTAAAACTGTTCAAAAATGGATGTTTTTAAAAAACCCATGCGTTTTTTAATGGACTGCTTAAAAACAGTCCAAAAACGGGTTCAAAACGCCACGTGTGACAGCGCCCTTATTGTTCCTCCATCCGTCATTCCAAAATTTTAAAAGGTTTTTCTGTAAATATGTAAGACTGTAAGACAGAATAACTATGTATAATTTTTATATCTTCCGTTATTTGAGAGGATCGTTGGAATTAAACAAAAATAAATAAAATGTATAGCCATAAAATAAAGTGGAAAAAGAAACATTTTTAAACAGCTCTGGAAAGGCAGGAAAGATTTGACGCACAACATGAAGGAAAAAAAACTAATCCTCTTGTGGTGCCATGTCGTGTAGTAATGTGGTAAATGCTAAGCAGCCCCTAGAAGTGTCCATAGTGTCCAGCATTGACACCCTACACATCTATACTGAGACACCAGGAACTTTCTGAGGACACTGCTATCTCTACCGCTACACGCACAGAGCAGAACTCCTCAGCTAATGGCCACAACGACGCCAGGACGTGCACATAAATCTGAGGAGCAGACGCCTGGGCTCAGCCCCCTCCCTCCTCCAGCAGCCGCCATCGCTGCTCACTGCTAGCCCCGCACTTCCCGCGCAAAATGACGCGGCTAAAACTATCCGGTTCCTCACACTCCTCCTCCCCCCGACTCGCCTCCCCAGTGTGTGTCACTTACGCCTGCCTACGAGCGATCAGCCGGTGCATGGGGGTAGCCATGTTGGTGAGAGCAAGGCGCCGCCCCGCTGCATGCCGGGCAAGAGCAGTCTGCAGGAACTATTTCTAAAACGCAGCAGCCGGTGGCGTCATGTCGTCGGCAGCCATGTTGGACCAGGGCACGGTAGTGATACCTGCCAATTCCAGCAATAGAGTTCTGCTATTCGGAGTCACTGACACAATGGCCACGACTTGGTGTGATAGTATTAGTATATGCTGGCAGTATACAGCTGTGCCCCGGGCTATGTATATGCAGTGTGCGTGAATTGCCAGGTTTGTATTTGTAGCATTGGTGAAGATCCTTAGAACTGCAGCATCTGAATAAAGGAATTTGCAGTTACACCCATGTATGAGGCAGGGGCACACAATGGTTCTCACCTGCATTACCTCACATCTTTTGGGCTAGAAAAAGAGGGACAAAAGTCCCCCCCCCCCTTCTTCTAAACCGCACCCCTAAAATAGTATAATATCAACCTTAATGCCCGGGCCCTTTTTTGTTTTTTTCATTTCCATTTTTCACTCCCCACCTTCAAAAATCTATAACTTTTTATTTATCCATGTAAAGAGCTTTGTGGCTTGTTTTCTGTATAACAAATTGCACTTCATAGTGACGGTATTTCATTTTCATTGTCGTGTATTGGGAGGGTAAAAAAAATTTCAAATGCAGTGAAAATGGTGGAAAAATGCATTCGGGACGTTTTCTTGTGGGCTTGGATTTTACAGCTTTCACTGTGCGCCACAAATGACATGTCTACTTATTCTGTGGGTCAGTGTGATCACGGGGATAACAAATTTACATAGGTTTTATATATAATACCTCCCCCCACAAAATAAATATTGCTGTGTGGTTCAAACCTTCCAAAACAATGTTGTAGAAAGCAAGATGTACCCTATTATAGTACAAATCCAACCGTTAACTTTTCCTGAAATAAACAAGACCTGATAACCCTCTTTTGAGAATAAAAAAGTTAAAGCTCTCAGAATATGGTTTCCTTCTGATACTGTGGCCTCCTGTCCTCCATCCTCCTTACTATGGCCCCATGTCCTCCATCCTCTTTTTACTCTGGCCCCTGTGCTCCATCCTTCTCATACTGTGACCCTGTCCTCCATCCTCCTCTTACTGTGACCCCCTATTCTCCATCCTCCTCTTACTGTGGCCTCCTGCCCTCCATCCTCCTCTTACTGTGGCCAGCTGTCCTCCATCCTCCTCTTAGTGTGGCCAGCTGTCCTCCATCCTCCTCTTAGTGTGGCCACTTGTCCTCCATCCTCCTCTTAGTGTGGCCACCTTTCCTCCATCCTCCTCTTAGTGTGGCCACCTGTCCTCCATCCTCCTCTTAGTGTGGCCTCATGACCTCCATCCTCATCTTACCGTGGCCTACTGTCCTCCATCCTCCTCTTATTGTGGCCGCATGACGTCCAACTCCGTCTTAAAGTGGCCTCCTGTCCTTCATCTTCCTCTTACTGTGGCTCCATGTAGTCCATCCTTCTCTTACTGTGGCCTCCTGTCCTCCATCCTACTCTTGCTGTGGCCTCCTATCCTCCATCCTACTCTTGCTGTGGCCTCCTGTCCTCCATCCTACTCTTGCTGTGGCCTCCTGTCCTCCATCCTACTCTTGCTGTGGCCTCCTGTCCTCCATCCTACTCTTAATGTTGCCTTCTGTCCTTCATCCTCCCTTACTGTGGCCTTCTGTCCTTCATCCTCCCTTTACTGTGGCCTTCTGTATTTCATCCTCCTCTTACTGTGGCCTTATGCCTTCCATCCTCCTCTTTCTGTGGCCTTATGTCCTCCATTCTCCTCTTTCTGTGGCCTCATGTCCTCCATCCTCATCTTACTGTTGCCTCATGTCCTCCATCCTCATCTTACTGTTGCTTCATGTCCTCCACCCCCCTCTTACTGTGGCCTGCTGTCCCCCACCCCCCTTTTTCTGTGGCTTCCTGTTCCCCCCCCCCCCCCTCATATTGTGGCTCCCCGCCCTCCATCGTCTTATGGTTGGAATCCGGGATGGTCGGAAGCTATGCCTATAAGCAATATAGTTACCTCACCTATAAGCAGTATTGTTACCCCAGCAATCCCCTTCCACTGTGCAGGCGTCCACCAATATCTTGTTCCTCGTCCCATCTTAAAACATAAGTATTTTTTACGCACAAGTTCTTTACGTGCAGTAGTCATGGTAGCACAAGTCCCATTATATGCAATCCGACATTCTTTTTTCGTGGATCCAACCTTCTGATGTCTTCTGTAAGTCTTCTGATGTCTGGTTCAACGAACACATCGAAAAAAGCAACTTATCTTATTAGTAGTGGCGCAACTAGAGTCCAGAATTGTGAGCTCATGGGAAATACTAGCATTGTAAATCTGATGACAATGTTGATAAGAGAATTTCTCATTTTCTTCTTCTCCCTGGCCACCCTGTCAGCTTCTTTCAGCCATTACTTGTGTTAGCAATACAAAACTTTTAGCATCTTCATAACACAAAGTTAAAATTGTTCTGCTCACAATAGCCAGTATAGTAATATGGGCCTCACAGTAGGCAATATAGTCACGTGGGACTCATGGTAGCCAAAGAGTCACAGTGCCCCCACAGTAGCCAAGCCAAAGTGCCCCATAGTGATTTGATGAATACTGTCTTTGGGCAGCCCGGGGTCCTTCATTAGACCCCAAGACTGCCATGGGAAGTATCGTATCCCATTGTGACGCTTAACCGGGGACTGATCACAGAGTAAAGAACAGGAGGTTTCTGACATGCCATGGTCATGTTTGACTGCATTATAACAGCGTCAGAGTAATGGAGGATCATGGGTGTTAGAGGAGGCTGTCTGCTGTAATATACAGTTGATACCCACAGGTTATTGCACTTGCTCTGCTTGTGAGCCAGTGCCATAACCTGGACGTAATAGTACTGTGTTTTGAGGGAAGGGGTTAAATAATATAGCTCGCTACCTACTATCAAAATAGGGTTAGGAAGTAAGATTTCTCCTTGTAGAGTGTTTGCCTATTAAGGCCGCCATATAATGTGGAGTCTTATAGCCATTTATGGGGATATTGGGATTCTGGGAAATATGCAAATATGTTTTCCAAGGTAGAAAATGGAACACAATGCCTTCTTTTTTAATACCATGAAAGGCAGCCAACACCAAGCATGCCTTACAAGAAGTCTAATAACATGATGTGTGTTAACCCAAATAACCCATCATATCTATTCCAGAAGGAAACAAATTCCTAACTGTAGACTTCATTGTTTTGAACTGGTTGGATCTCTTCTGTACAGCATGGGGAACTGGTTTGGCTGTGAGACTTGGGTCAGAAAGTAAGAGTTTTCCTTATGGAGAGTTTGCCAATTAATGCCGCCTTATAGCCATTCGTATAGCCATTCATACTATGAAAGTAAGCAGCCATCTAGTGTCCACATAATGCTGCAATTTATTGTGCAAATAAAACAACTGCATACGTGTACACAATACTCCAATAATGCTAAAATATAGTGCCCAAATAATTCTACCCTATACTTTTTACATGACACCAAATTATAAAACCAATAAAAGGCTTTCCAGAGTCATGTTTGCTCCCTTAGTCTATTAACTAGATATATACTTACTGCTGCTCTGTCAGCAATGTACCTGGTCCCCACTACACTACCTGCACTGCCATAGAAAACAGGGAAGCCTTATCAACCAGTAATTGACATTTAAGTACCACCATTGGTTAAATCGCCTCCTCTAGGGATATGGGCAAGATGTGGTGTGCAGTATGAACAGGTAGTGGCAGGAAGCATCAAATACAGATTATTTATTTTACCAGTCTCCTGGTAGTAAAGTGGGGTGAAAGTTGGTGACAGGTTCACTTAAAAAAAATCTGTTGGCGATTTAAGAAACTAGGCCAACTACAGGTCTTTATGGAACTGTGGTTTAGTATCAGAAATCACCCTGACCGGTTTATTGTTGTTATAAAAAAAAAAATCAAACATAAATACTTACCCAGAAGTGATTCCAATAAGGAGCATTGGAATCATCTCTGGTGTTTCCTTTGCATGTTTTTTTGGGTGATTTGTGTAGGCCCCCCGGAGATCTAACTTGGGAAAGACCTGAGCCCCAAAGACCTGATTGAGGAGATCAGGATTCGGGGGAAGATGTCCAGAGTTTTTCACCGTTATCTTGTTTAACTCCCAGTCGTCTATACATGGCCATAAGCCGTATCTTTCTTTTCTACAAAGAAGAACCTGGCCCCGGTGGGTGACTCGGAGGGACAGACATGGCCAATGGCTAAACTCTCATCAATGTAGTTTTTCAAAGACTCACACTCAGGTACAGGTTATAAATTCAGCCCTTAGGCAACTTAGCATCAGGGAGAAGGTCAATCTTACAATCAAAGTCCCTGTAAGGAGGGAGAACCTGAGACAGGGGTTTGGAAAATACATCAGAGAAATCGGAGAGAAAGTCTGGGAGTTTTGGGCTCTTAGTCTCCACAGACTGTATTGTCACCTTGGTCAAATGGTCCTCATACAGGGGACTCCATCTGACCAACTCTAAGGTTTTCCTAAGGTTATTTCCGGGTTGTGTGTCTGTAACCAGGGCAGTCCCAGAACCATGTTTACAGTTACATTTTTCATAACTAAGAATGAACACATTTCTTCATGAATATAATAATAATAATTCTTTATATCTCCATTATAATTATTATAATATCTCCAATTACTAGTTTAACCTGCAAAGTGCGGAGTTTGACCAGTCCCGTTTGTAGAGGGGTCGATTCCTGTATACATCTGTATAGGAAGAGATATCGGAATCAAAGAAGGAAGCTACTAAGACACAAAATCAAAATCAATGAAGTTTGCAGCAGAACATGAATCCAAAAGGGCCTGTTCAAGAACTAAGGCCAATTGGAACTTAACCATACATGGCAATAGCAATCTAGATTTTACAGGGAGTACCTGAGCTCCTAGGCTGCGCTCCCGATCACAGCCTAGGAGCTGAAGTTTCCTGCTGTGGCTTTTTAGAACAAGCGTTAAGCAGATGTCCAGAACTGCCGCAATAGAAACATAGGCGTAGTCTCCATCGTTGCACCCTCCTCTGACCTACAGAGACATTGTCGATCTCTATGGGTTCCGGCTTGGTTAGACTAGAGGGAAGTCTGGGGGTCGATGGTCGGACTTGTTGAAGTAATAAAGAGTTCAATATCCATCAGGCGCAGAAGTAATTAATTAAAATAATAAACGCCGAAATAACATAGACACAGACAACGATATATCTGTATCATGGAGATCTGAAAAATTATCCCCACGCAGTTTATGTTTATACCTTTTCAAAATAGGAGTGTTTTATATCATTACGTAAGTAACTTATGACAGCATGAGTATAATGAAATATAACAAAATGTGAAAAAGAGATAAAAACAGACATGTGTTTCCATTTAACATTTATACAGATTCACACATTGTTATATCAAATCCGATTATACCCCTACATATCCTTGTGGTCCTCCGCATCCGTCTCCAACATCCAGTCAGAGGCCAACTATTGTGCAACTGCTGTGCATAACAGATTATGTGTTTGTATTTCAAACTCTTAGTGTGTACAAGGTTCATGATAACATGAGTAAAGAAGCAGATAACTATATTAGTTAACCAAGCAAGTTAAACTACTCTAACATTCCCTCCTTTTTTATCAATTCTTTACTAGATACATGAACTATCCCTCTCTACCTAGCCTCAATTTCCATGGGAAACAGTGCATAAGGTCATCCTTCCTACACAATGTGTGAGAGCACTAGTCCTCACAAATTATGGGACGTCCAGCATCCATCCAGAAAACCCCACTGCTTCCCCTATCTCAACTTTTCTTAGTTCACATAAACTAGTAAAAGAAGAGGAAATATGTTTCATAATGTTTCCACTAGATAAGTCCATTAATAGGAGTCGTCATAATGTTTCCATTAGATAAGTCCATTAATAAGAATGTATAGGAGTAGCATTATAACACTACTCCACAATAAATGCAATTGGCGAGATTCTCCACGGCTTGTTTTCCACAATAGGTGCACTTAAACTGTGAAGCTGGGCTTCCCACTTGGCAGCCAACTCACACATCAACCCCAAGACCACCAGTAGAAGCCGAGGCGCCACTAATTTTACCACCAAAACTGGAGGAGGAAAAGAAAAACACTATTGACTCGAGTTTATATAAAGCTTGAGGGGTGGGAAAGCAAATTGCGTCACCAACTCCACAAGTTATATAGCCAGCCAGGGCACCCGTGTAGTATTACCCCAGCCAGTCAGCCCCCCTGTAGTATATAGCCAAGCCAGCCTTATAGCATAGTAGCCAGTTAGTGTTACAACTTTTGATACTTTATTCAAAATTATGGTATTGTCTAGCAAATCAGGAACATGGGGCTACAGAGAAAAAACATTTTTTATATTTTAAAAGATTATGCATTTAGTGTAAAGCTGCATACCTAACATGTTTATATTTTGATTATTCTTATTTGCGTTCTAGAGAAATAAAAACAATTTTTTTTCGACATTTTCTACATTTTAGGCCCCTCTTATGGGGATTACGACGAGGTATATCCAGCAATGGCAAAAAGTGCCAAAAACTACAACAAAGTGGCAAACATGCCAAAAAGGTAAACTTACCGCTTCTGTGCACAGCAAGAGGCACACAGCAAGAGCTCAAATGATTTATTCAGGTCTGGCCCAACACCTTTGGCTCCTCCTTCAAGTCCCAGGGCAGCCAGAATATGCTCGCTTTAATTAAATAGCTCTAACCACAAGGCGTCCTTGTGGACTGTACTGCAAGAGTTTTGTACCTTGCTGATGAAGGACGGACCCTGGGTCACCACGGAGAGGGCTCTGAGTCATTTCTCTGCCCCACGTCATCGGTTTACACCACCACTGCAGTATATTGTTTAAAATCCATGGCGTGCCATCAGGAAAGGCCTATTCACAGATCCTGGAAACCATTGGTAGGTCTGGATTCATAGGCACAGTTGTGTGTATAATGTGATGTGTATATGTTCTTATAGGGCATATGTGTGTAAGAGTGTATAAAAACGTGTGTTGTATGAGTGAAGAAGAAATGTGGGAGTTTGTAGGTTCTGCTTATGGGGCCCTGCTTTCCTTTTACGCCCCTGCCATGTGCGATCTTTCTGGCCTGGGGGGCCCCCGGACAAAACCCCCTCCTGCCCACCCCCCCCACCACCCCTCGGGGCCCCCACCCAATTACACCAAAAAAAAACCATCAAAAGACCCTTTATGCTAACCGATATTTCATGATTGATTATTACATATCTCTCCCCCACAATTATAATTATTTCCTATTAGTGTCCCCCCCCCCCACAATTGACTTCTAATGAATTATTCACCATATATGCACCCCCACAATGAACTATTAATATTCTGGCCCACAATGAATTATTTAATATTCGTTCCCCCCCCCCCCCCCCCCCCCCCACAATGAATAATTACATATTCTCCCCCCCCACAATTAATTCTTTATATTCTGCCCCCGCCAATGAATATTACATATTATCTCCCCCACAATTAATTATTAAATATTCTGCCCCCTCCACAATGAATTATTAAATATTCTGTCCCCCCCCCCCATACAATGAATTATTACATATTATCTCCCCCCCCACAGTGAATTATTAGTATTATACCCCCCCACCCACAATGAATTATACATATTCCCCCACAATGAATTATTGCATATTCTGCCCCCCCCCCACAATGAATTATTACATATTCTGCCCCCCCCCCAATGAATTATTACATATCCCCCCCACAATTAATTACATATTCTCCCCCCCCCCACAATTAATTATTACATATTCTGCCCCCCCCCCCACAATTAATTATTACATATCCCCCCCCACAATGAATTATTACATATTCACCACCACAATTAATTATTACATATTCTGCCCCCCCACAATTAATTATTACATATTCCCCCCCCACAATTAATTATTACATATTTCCCCCCACAATTAATTACATATTCTTGCCCAACCCCCCCCCCCCATCCCCCCCCACACAATGAGTTATCAGAATCAAATTAATGATTTTCATACAATAAGCCCCTTTAAAAACCACCCACTATTTCACCTCTGGCAAGGGTCCCGCGTCTCTATCTTATTGCCGCGGGGGAGGGGCAGGAAGGGGTGCAGTGGCAGGCGTGCAGAAGTCAGCGCAGGCGGCATCATAGTTATGAGGCGATGTGAGCGGGGTTGTCTTCCGCCACATCGCTCAGTTAAAGATAGTGCTCGGAGCGGGCGAAACGGCCGATCGGGCGCTATACAGGGAACGGGCAGGAGCTTCCTGTCCGGACGGACGGAGCCCCCTGCCCGACTGCCAGTGGCGTATCGACAGCGGCGCCATTGAGACAGATCGCCGGGCCCCCGTCCCTAGGGCCCGGCTCTCAATGGCGACCGCTGCGGACCGGGTCGGTACTCCACTGGCAGGAAGAAACCAAAGGAATATCGCAGGAACTTCGCAGGGAACACACAGGAATATTTGAGACTTAGAGACTTTTTAGGTGCAAAACGAAGTACGATTGACCCCATGGTTAGTTCCATACATGCATAGATAGATGCATAGTTGCATAGATACATAGCACTGCTAAAGTATGCCGACTACAGACAACATTAACAAGTCACAAAGGAAAACAAATGGTTACATGTGCCTATAGAGTTGTCTATTTTGAGTAACTAAAATAAACTGCACTCGTGATTGGAAATCAATACAGCTTTATGACATCACAAGTCAGAAAAGAAACATCACCTAAGTGGATGCTGTTTACTTCACTAAACAAATGGCCAATGTGCTCTTCTTGGGAGAAAGGAAAGAAGAAAGCCACTTCAGCACTTTATTACTGCTATTAAGTCAGTATTACAATACACAAGGTAGTACATGAGATTGGCATGGGGAAACGTTCATCATTTACATTCTTGTGATTACAGGAACACCACATTTATAATTATTTTTTTTTGTATTGCTTTCTATTTTTGCTACATAATATTTTTCACTACAAATACCAGAACTTTTTATATTGCCATCTCCAAAATCCTCACTGTCAAGGCACATAATAAAATCTAATTGAAATGCATGCTCATATCATTGTGTACTAACATAAACCTTATAGAAAAACTGCCAAAAGTAGGTTCACATAATGGCGGGCTTGTATATAGTAAAACTAAGGGGGAATCTAATATGGGGGCAACATATTAATTGAATATATATGGGAGGCTGTATTTAAACTAGTGAGTTCTGTTTATAGGGATTGTTTTTTAATTAAAGGAAACCTACCACACCAAATCTACCTATAAGAAGGAGATCGGATGAGTAAGTGGAATCAATAGGACGTGATTGATAGCCCTTTAAGGGGCTAATCCTACGTCCCAGCACTTTTTTGATAAACTTTTTATTATTAAAATATGTAAATTTTGTAAAGAGGCTACTGGGGGCGTGGAAGTAGCCGGGCTGAGGTTAATGCGCCGGCTACTCCACACCCCAGTAGCCTCTTTACCAAAATTACATATACGAGAAATAAAGTTAACAAAAAAGTGCGGGGACGTGAGGATAGCCATTAAAAAGGGCTATCCTCACGTCCCATGATTCACCTACCACCCGATTACCTTATAGGTAGATTCGTGGTGGTAGGTTACCCTTTAAACTAGGGGACGGCTGTTAAGAGGGAGGGCTGTATATGTGGGGCCAGATTTATTTAAGAAAAGGGTGTGTATATAATTTAATTGGCGGGATGATAATTAGGCCTTTAAATATATTAAAGGGGGTGCTGTACATGCTATAATTCCAGTAGAATATTTATATATTGGTTTTATATATGTTTTATATGTGGCAGAGCATGTGGTCAGCTGTGTTGTGATGGGTATATATCAGGTGACTTTATACTGTAAGTGACTGTGGTATCTCTAGGGACACCCGATAGAGATGTGCTGCTTGTAGCTGAAGACATCTGACTGTAAATTCAGCTGTGTGTCACGGGTGTCCCTGCGACCCATGTTCCCCGGCACCTCCATCATCCCCACATACTGCCTTACCTCTCCATGCTCCTGTTCAGGATTCGGCAGCGCACGCGTCCCCGCCACCTAGGTCCTGCAGTGCTCGAAGATTTAAAGGGCCAGCACACCGCTAATTGGTGCTGACCATTTCCAGGAATTTTATAAAAGCCGGCCACTTCCTGCCACTTCCTGCTAAGGTACCTCGACCTCGGCTGCCACCGCGGGCTAGTCGCACCTCTGGAACGACCTGGTGGTACCTCGCCGCAGCAAGACCATCCCGCTTGGCGGCGGCCTCTGGTGAAGACCAGGTGCCACTTAGACTCCGGTCCCAGGTGTCGGCTAGTACCACCTACTGCGGTGGTCCAGAGGATCCACCGATCCAGAAACACTGTGATACGTCATGGATGGGAAAACCCGTAATATAAGTCTCTCCTGATGGAAAAAGCTTGTCAATCCATAGAAGGTTAATAGTAATGCCCACTAATGACTCTCAGAACTTGTAGTCAGTCATACAGAGTCAGTGAGCCTGTCTGTGTGTGAAAACTTTACTAACAATTGTTAATATCCCCACAGACAGGCTCACTGACTCTGTATGACTGACTACAAGTTCTGTCTGTGGGGATATTAACAATTGTTAGTAAAGTTTTCAGCATTTACTGAACGGGTGTGGAAAATGGAATGGGAGAAGGCTACTGAAGGAGTGGGGCAGCATTTTATTTTTTGTCTCAGGCAGCAAATATGCTAGAATCGACCCTGGACCCACTCCATAATTTTTGCCCCGGGCAAAGGCGATCACACAGCCACAACTATGGTTGTGTGCATGAGGGGTAGGGGATATGTGTCAGCGATCAGTGGATCCTCTGTACCACCACTGGAGATGGTACTAGCCGACACCTGGGACGGAGGTCAAGCTAGTGGCACATGGTGTTTTCACAGAGGCCACGCAAAGCGGGATGGACTTGCTGCGGCAGGTACACCAGGTCGAAGAGCCGCGGTTGACATCGAGGTCGAGGTATACCCTTAGCGGAAGACAGTTCGTGGTCAGGTCCAAGCAGAAAGCTTGAGGGCAGGCGGCAGAGATGCATGGTCAAGACCGAATCCGGAATAGCAACGGGAGGTCCCGGCAGGAGGGAACGGGAGAGGAAAGGCACACGGGCACAGGAAAACACAGCAACACAGAGGAAATCACCGGTAACACGGCAACAACAGGAGGACTCAGGTAACGCAGGAACCACAGGAACAGACCAGGAACGCAGAGGATATCGCAGGGGCTCTTCACCATGGAATACACACAAAGATCCGGCAGGGAATGATGGGAATCATAGGGTAAATACAAAACAGGAAGTGACCCGACACCAATATCTGCGCGCTGGCCCTTTAAATCTGGAGACACTGCCGCAGCGCGCACGAGGGAGGGCAGGGGCCACGCGCGCGGGACCAGTCCGGAACGGGGAGCGGGAGCCAGGAAAGGGAGGGGAGCTGGGACAGAGGTCAGCACGAGAGAGGAACGGGTGGTATGGATCGCGGGGCCGGGGTGGCCCGTGACAATATGCAAGACTCCCTTTAGTACAGAAACTTCACGATAGGTTTGATTCAGAGACAAAAGGTCACAGACTCAGCCACATAGCGTTTATAGTTACTGCTGAAGAATGGATGGACCATAGGTGATCAAACGTCACAGTCCAAGGAATGCTTTCAAGATTTAGAAAAAAACGTTCCAAAGTTCAGTGTCATAAAACAGGGTAAATGTCAAACAGAAGGGTAGAAAGCTCATAGAAATAATGTGGAACGTCCATCCAGTTTACATCACACAGGGAAATAGTTTTATTTCAAAACATTGTTTTCCCGCATGCATCTTGTCTGGAACTCTTAGGATGCTGTACAATGGTGCGTTCTTGGAGAGTTTTTGGACCGTTTTGGAACGCCACTGCACAACGCATGTGTTCTTGTAGTGTTACCATGCATTTTGCTGGTTTAAAACCTTTTTCTTCATTTCTGGGAAGTGTAAGCAGCTGGGAAGGGAAACAGATGAAACCAGCCAAAACGCATAGGTTAACATACAAAAATGCACGCTCTGATCCAAGGACTTGAACAAGCGTCTCATGTTTTCATTTATTTTAATTACATGATGTAATTTAAGTATTTTATAAAATAAAAAACTATATCTTTCCACAAACTCGGACCGCCTGGATAGGAGTTTTTAGGAGCAAAGTTTTTAACCCCCAGCCCCGGTTTGAAATGAAAACATAATACCATTGAGTTGTTGGGTTATCCAAGGCCGCCTGTGGAATAAGGATATGAAGCAAACATTTAAGTGGTTTGTGGCTTAACACAACCTAAAAAGGTTGAGGAATTTTATGCTTCTATAATGGAAAACCATATCAGTGCTTTAATTTTTTCTATCTTCACTATTTACCAGAGCAGTGTGAGAGACTAGTGATGTCCTGTGGCCGCAGATGTTCTGAAGTAAAGGCCCTGTGCACTTCCTACTGATTGGGGACTGCCGTAACATTCTGAAAATTTTGTTATCTTTGTTTGTGCTAATTCATTGCTGTTCTCGAGTTTTTTTTTTGTAAAATAAATGCTTTCTAAGTTGATATACATTGGTAATGTTTGTTCTGTGGGCAATGATGTTAATGATGGTGTACTGTGGCATAGTTGTACCCATGGTGTAATCCATCAATGGAGATTAAATTCTTTCTGGAAAAATTCTAATGATTATACATGTTTCTCTAATTTGATCTCCAATATATATAAAAAATTGCATGGAAAACTGCACAAGTTGGTGCAATTTAATTTTCTGTGCAAAGTACATATGGATTTCTATACAGATTTTTAAAGTAATAATTGATAATATATCTGGCTCTACTATGCCCTATAGGCCAAAGTTAACATATTATTAATAACATACACTAAATGTAGTACACAAAATTTGTAAAAATGAATAACGTAACCCCCAAATATAATAAATATTATCAATAAATTATAAACCCAAATTATAGCAAAAAAGAACAAAAAACAAGCCTTACAAGCCTAAACATCTTGCCAAAGGTTCCTTTACATTTTTAATGCCCACCCTGTTGAACACCAGAATGACCAAGCAGTGTCTTGGAATGGGGCTGACATGACCCCATTAGAATGGGGTCATTAGAAATATCTCTCATGACCTTCCACCCCTGACTCAACTGACCTCCACCCCCATTCAACAACTTGCACTTTTCACCAGAAGTAAGGACGGCCAGCTTCCCCTCTCCTGTCAAGTGGTGACTCCCTTTTCTTAGTCACGCCCAAGCAGAATTAAAAGGAACATGGTATCCCTTTACCTGGAGGTGCTGTCTCTTTACCATACTTTGTAAGAGTTTGGTTAATTTGATTTAGGCTGGACTCTCTCTTAGACAGATTGGGGCTCATTTACTAAGGGTCCGCAAAGTGCATTTTCGTCTGGTTTCCAGACGATTTTGGTGCATCCGCGCCGGCTTGCACGCGACAGAAATTTGGGGGCTGACAACCCGACGGATTCGGACAACGCATAAGATTTAACATTTAGAATTGTGTCGCAAGACACGCACTTACAAGCACCGGGAAGAAGAAGGTGAACTCCGGCGGACCTCGGCAGGGAAGCGACGGATGCAGGAACTCGGACGCACGATCTTCATGAATCGCGGCAGACTTCATCCTCATCGGACCGTCCGAATCGGGGATCGCGACTAGACCAGGTAATTAAATTTGCCCAATTGGGTCCAGGCATTCATCCTAATCTTTAAGATCCTGACCCAATGATTCTAGTTTCCCATTGCTCTGCACAGAATGTCACCAGCAGTGCTTATCCAGTGTCAGTGCTGTGGCTCAGAAACTGTTAACATGCCCCAGATTAGTTGGGACTGTACATTCATATGAACCCTCTGGGACACTGGAATGTGGATCTTCTGGGAGGATATTTAATCATTGGTTCATCACACCTACCCCTATAAAGATCTCCGGACGTGGGCTTACTTCATAACTTCCTGTCCATAACCAGCACTGATCAATTGTGAGCCACTGCAAGTTACTAGTTACTATTTCCATCTTCATTAGGTGGCTTAATTTTTGCCCAACAAATATGTCAGATTTTTTTGTGCTCTTTTGGCACAACGTAGACCACAAACTCCCTGGGCTATAAAGAAATTGTGGTCTTCCTAATGCATCATTTTTTAAAGAAAATCTATCATCGGGATGAAGGATTGTAAACCAAGCACACTGAAATACTGATGTGTGTCCCCTCTGGCAGGAGGCAAATGAGCCTGAGGGGCTTTGGGCTCCATAGCTTTTAATTGAGCCTGGATCTTCAGGCTTAATTGCATAAAGCATTTTTTTAAACAAGGGCTTAAGGGAAACCTACCATTTGATTTGATGCATTATGAAGCAAACATACCTTGAGAACGATGTAGCTACACTGATGCAGTGTATCATATCTTGTTTAATTATCAGTTTGCTGATAAAGCAGATATACCGGTAACATAAAAACAGAAATATAGCAAAACATGTTGCACAGAAACTGTAAACAGAACCATGATTACTGCATAGAAACAGCACCAGAACAAAGCTTACTACATATATACAGGACAAGAATCAAAACCAAGACCAGAACCAAGATTACTACATATATATGTTACCAGACATACCACCAGAACCAAGATTACTACATATGTATGTTACCAGACCACCAGAACAAAGCTTATAAAAAATAAATAAATAAATACTCAATACTGTTGTCATCACAGTATTTAGGGCAGCAGAGCAGCAAAAGCTAATGTGGCAGCAGGGCCGGTTCTAGACAAAGTGGGGCCCTGGGCAAAACTAAAAGTGGGGCCCCAAAATAAAACTATTTTATGACCAGTCACAGTCAGCAAGAGCTTCCTTTAGCTACTGTCCAATATACTAAACTGTAATTTGGAGAATTTAATAGGTAGTGATAGGCTGATTTCAATAGCATCAAAGAGTTATAGACATAGGCGCCTTGCATGCAAACTGTATTCGAAATGAAACCTATTTACATAATAAATACCTTAAAAATGTAGACTTGTGTGGTCGATGCGGGAAAAATGTGCTCCAAACAGAAAATATTTACCTTCACAACTCCTAAATGTAATAGATGGACATGTGTAGAGTTCACAAATGTCCCATATTGATATGTTCGAATCATCATAATATCACTAACACTGTAATAACTAGATATCTATCTGCTTTTCAGCTAGAAAATTCACACAAATCTATCATTGTATGTTCCTTACACAATGGTCACCCAAATAAATAACTATATATCCATAAACCAAGCTAATGAGATAATAAAGTCACTTTTAGATGTCGCCATTGTATTATCCGCACAATAACAGAACCCTCTGCGGATCATAAGAATGAGAGTGAAAACATCATAACATAGGTGTAAATAATGGAGGATGGTGTGAAATAAAAACTTTATCCCAGAACATGTATGTGTTTTTGGTGTTACATATAACTTTATGGACATGTTCTGGGTTTGAATGTTCATTGTATCAGTCAATTTTCCCAACAACAAAAAACTATCACAAAATAAAAGGGAATAAGAGAGAAAGTGTGTTCTTAGATAGTTCTGCATAGAGAAGGGTTGAAAACATGAATATTAGTTGATATTATCCCTTCTCAAAATGTAGAAATATATAAAGTGAATATTTCCATTATCTGTGAGGTGCAGCAGCTCCTGTGTCCAGCAAAAGCTCCCTATAGCCACTGGCTAAGAATCTGGAGGGGGGGGGGACAATTCAGAAGGCTATATCTCCCGCTCTGTGACACATAGAACCTTACTTCTTTTTTCCTATGAAAGAAGAGAGTCTCCTCTTTTATACGAATCTAAATTTGTGTTTCTAAGTTTTAGGAAAATGGAGATAATAACTGTTGAACTGCCGTTGGGAGTGATTTTTATATATAAAAATGGCACCTGATATTCTCACTTTAAACCTGAATATCTCTGGATCCATGGCACCTAAAAACAAAATTCAAGATTCATTTGAAAGAAGAGATTCTCCCCTTTCAGGGGGCCCTGGGCAATTGCCACCTTTGCCTACCCATAGCGCCGGCCCTGTGTGGCAGATCCTGGCTTGGTTCCCAAGTTCTTCCCCATTGGGGCCCCCACAATTAATCAGGGAAAGGGAAAGAAATACCTGGACTAATGTCCTAGTATTCAACCCCCGTAGCCAATACAGTAACAGTGCCCCTCATTAGCCAATATAGAAACAGTTCCCCTGACAGCCAATATAGTAACAGTTCCCTTACAGTATCCAATATAGTATCAGTTCCCTACAGTAGCCAATGTACTAACAGCTCTCTTACACTAGTCAATAGAAAAACAGTGCCTCCACAGTAGCCAATGTAGTAGCAGTGCCCCAACAGAAGTCATTATACTAACAGGTCTCCTACACTAGCCAATATAGTAAAGATGCAGTATCCAATATACTAACATCACTCCTAACATAGACCATATAGTAACAGTACCTCCATAGTAGCCAATATTGTAATGGTGCTCCCACAGAAGCCAATATGTAAACAGTGCCAGTACATATCCAGTACATTTCTAGTGCCTCCACAGTAGTCAGTAGTTAATAGTACAGTACCCCCACAGTCACCATTGGAGGTCCAGGCAGGAGGGAACGGGAGGAAAGGCACACGGGACACAGGAACACAGCAACACAGAGGAACTCAGGTAACACGGCAACACGGAGGGACTCAGGTAACGCAGGAACCACAGGAACAGACAGGAACGCAGGAATATCGCAGGGGAGCTTTCACCATGGAATACACACAAAGATCCGGCAGGGAATGATGGGAATCATAGGGTTAAATACAAAACAGGAAGTGACCAGCACCAATCATCTGCGCGCTGGCCCTTTAAATCTGGAGACACTGCCGCGCGCGCGCCCTAGGGAGCAGGGGCTGCGCGCGGGACCTAGTCCGGACGGGAGCGGGAGCCAAAAAAGGTGAGGGAGCGGGACCAGGGCAGCAGAGAGAGGCACGGGTGCACCCGCGATCCGGGTGGTATGGATCGCGGGGGTGCCCGTGACAATATGCAAGACTCCCTTTAGTACAGAACTTCAGATAGGTTTGATTCAGGAGACAAAGGTCACAGACCTCAGAGCACAAGCGTTTCTAGGTTACTGCTGAAGCAATGGATGACATAGGTGATCAAACGTCACAGTCAAAGGAATGCTTTCAAGATTTAGAAACCGTTCCAAAGTTCAGTGTCATAAAACAGGGTAAATGTCACAACAAAGAGCAGAAAGCATAGAAATAATGTGGAACAGTCCAGTTTACATCCAGTTTACATTCACACAGGGAATAGTTTTTATTCAACAGCTGTTTTCCCTCTGCATCTTGTCTTCTGAAATCTTAGGATGCTGTCACATGGTGCGTTCTTGGAGAGTTTTTGGACCGTTTTGGAACGCACTGCAAACGCATGTGTTCTTGTATGTTTACCATGCATTTTGCTGGTTTTAACCTTTTTCTTCATTTCTGGAAGTGTAAGCAGCTGGGAAACAGATGAAAACCAGCCAAAACGCATGGTTAACATACAAAAATGCACGCTCCTGATCCAGGACTTGAAACGCGTCTCATGTTTTATTTATTTTAATAATAATAATAATTCTTTATTTAAATTACATGATGTCATTTAAGTATTTTATAAATAAAAGACTGTATCTTTCCACAAACTGGACCGCCTGGATAGGAGTTTTTAGTTTTAACCCCAAGCCCCGGTTGGAAATGAAACATAATACCCATTGATTTGGGTTATCCAAGGCCACCCTGTGGAATAAGGCTATATGAGAAACATTTTAAGTGGTTGTGGCTTTAACACAACCTAAAAAGGTGAGGGAATTTTATGCTTCTATAATGGAAAACCATATCAGTGCTTTCCATTTTTTCTATCTCTCACTATTTACCAGAGCAGTGTGAGAGACTAGTGATGTCCTGTGGCCGCAGATGTGCTGAAGTAAAGGCCTGTGTACTTCCTACTGATTGGTGACTGCCGTAACATTCTGAAAATTTTGTTATCTTTGTTTGTGCTACCTTCATTGCTGTTCTCGATGTTTTTTTTTGTAAAATAAATGTTCTAAGTTGATATACATTGGTAATTTTGTTCTGTGGCATGATGTACTGTGGTGTACTGTGGCATAGTGTACCCATGGTGTAATCCATTAAATATCAATCAATGGAGATTAAATTCTTTCTGAAAAAATTCTAATGATCATACATGTTTCTCTAATTTTGATCTCCAATGTACATCAAACATTGCATGGGAAAACTGCACAAGTTGGTGCTAATTTTCTGTGCAAAGTACATATGGATTTCTATACAGATTTTTAAAGTCATAATTGATAATATATCTGGCTCTACTATGCCCTATAGGCCAAAGTTAACATATTATTAATAACATACACTAAATGTTGTACACAAAATTTGTAAAAATGAATAACATAACCCCCAAATATAATAAATATTATCAATAAATTATAAACCAAAATTATAGCAAAAAAGAACAAAAAACAAGCCTTACAAGCCCAAACATCTTGCCAAAGGTTCCTTTACATTTTTAATGCCCACCTTGTTGAACACCAGAATGACCAAGCAGTATCTTGGAATGGGGCTGACATGACCCCATTAAAATGGGGTCATTAGAAATATCTCTCATGACCTTCCACCCCTGACTCAACTGACCTCCACCCCCATTCAACAACTTGCACTTTTCACCAGAAGTAAGGACAGCCAGCTTCCCCTCTCCTGTCAAGTGGTGACTCCCTTTTCTGAGTCACCCCCAAGCAGAATTAAAAGGAACATGGTATCCCTTTACCTTTAGGTGCTGTCTCTTTACCATATTTTGTAAGAGTTTGGTTAATTTGATTTAGGCTGGAATCTCTCTTAGACAGATTGGGGCTCATTTACTAAGGGTCCGCAAAGTGCATTTTCGTTGGGTTTCCAGACAATTTTGGTGCATCCGTGCCGGCTTGCACGCGACAGAAATTTGGGGGCTGACAACCCGACGGATTCGGACAACGCATAAGATTTAACATTTAGAATTGTGTCGCAAGACACGCACTTACAAGCACCGGGAAGAAGAAGGTGAACTCCAGCGGACCTCGGCAGGGAAGCAACAGATGCAGGAACTCGGACGCACGATCTTCATGAATCGCGGCAGACTTCATCCTCGTCGGACCGTCAATATGTAAACATTGCCAGTACATATCCAGTACATTTCTAGTGCCTCTACAGTAGTCAGTAGTTAATAGTACAGTACCCCCACAGTCACCATTATAGCAATGGTGCCTTCACAGTAGGCAATATAGTAATAGTAGCGTAGAATGTAGCTGACACTGCTTTTATAGTACCCAACATAGTAGCCCCCATAGTAGCCAATATAGTAACATTTTCCCCACAAAAGCCAGTCTAGTAACAGTGCCACAGCAGACGCCAATATAGTAATTGTGCTCCACAGTGGCCAATATAACATTAGCCAATTTAGTAACATATAGTAATAACAATAACAATGCCTTAATAGTAGCCAATATGGTAACTGTGGCCCCACAGTAGCCACTATCGTAATGGTGTCAAACAGTAATTAATATGGTAATGAAACCCACATAATAGTCAATATAGTAACCATGCCCCCAAAATTAGCCAGCACAGTAACAGTGCCTCTACGCTAGCCAATATACTAACAATGTTGGAATGGTGCTCCTCAGTAGCCAAAATAGTATTGGTGTGCTACAGTAGCCAATAATAGTTCCCACGATATTGTGGTCCATTAGTGAGCATGTAGCCCTGTTCTCCAGATTGCTGAGGGTCCATAGAGCTTATATCTGTCCACATGGCTGGTGTTAGGGGGCAGCAAACTGGGCATTTGCCCAAGCTCCCCTGTCCTAAAGGGCCCTCTCATGTGGACTTTTGTGGGCAGAGGATGTGTTGCTCTTCTAATACCCCTTGATTGAATGTCTGGGTGAAGATGTTTATCATCTATCTCCTGTCTATGTATCTATTATCTATCTCCTATAATGTGTCTATTTCATATCTATATATCTGTCTATATTACCATTTATATATCTAGCTTTTCTTTTTATCTTCTATCGTCTATCTATAAATCTATATTATCTGTCATATTTATCTTCTATCATCAATCTACCAATCATCTGTCTATCTCCTATAAAATTCTCCTACAGCCCCATATTACAGATTTCCTTACAATATTACTGTGTGTAATTACATAATGTTATTATTGTGCAGGGCTAAAGGACCCTCTTACTGACTGTGACTGATATAGTTTTGTTTTGTGGCCCCACTTTTAGTCTTGCACAAGGCCCCACTTTGTCTAAAACCTGCCCTACTTGTCCCAAACTAAAAGTTCAAAAATCCCCTTGTATGGTTTTACAAGGTGCTACTTGTTCTCCCACCAGCAGGTGGCGTAAACAGCATGTCTAAGTTTTCACATAAATTGTTGTAAGTAAACCAATACTCCATCATCATTTTATAACATGGATTTAACACATATATTCATTGCGTTATCCGAAGTAAGAGCGGGAAAAAAATAAAATCGAAAGAACTTGAGAACTTTAATTTTCCACCAACAAAATGGCTTCCTACTGCTTGCTAGCGACAAAGCCGTAGCCTGCTATGAAGTCACCAGACCGGTCCAGGGCGCATGCGGTAGTTTGCGCAGTCTCGGCGGCTCGCGCCAAGGCAGAGGGAGACGGTCACGCCCCAACTAGCCGGAGACCCCGCCCGCGCTGCGTCACGTGACTCCATGGGAGCCCCTCCCAACGGTCACTGAGAGACACCGAGACCGGGAGACGCAGAGGCACCGGAGAGAGACCGAGCGCCAGCTGATTGCTACACAAAGGAGGCGCCCGCACCCACAGGCAGGACACAGAGACATGGGCCTGGCCGCTGGAGGGGCACCCGGGGCTCCAAGGAGCCGCTGACGGAAGAAGCTGGGCTAATCCCCCGTACACACGGTGGGGGAGGAGGGAGACAAGTCTGTGCTGTGGCAGCGCCCGGGCCAGAGGCCTCGCAGGAGGTGGAGCTGGAGGTAAGAGGAGCCTGCGCCATCGCCCCCTCCCCCCGCTTGCCCCATGTTTATGTGTGTATTGTCATGTGTTACTTGTCCGGGGGGCTGCCCCTCCTCCATGTCTGCTGCTGACCCCATCACCTCTCCGCAGGGGCCACCATGTACACATGTGTAATACATCACATGACCAGCCACTATCATGGAGTGCTCTCTGGCCACTGCTGCTGCAGAACCTCTTTTTCAGGGGCTGGCTGGCAGCTATCCAGTGTGTTTATGGTTCCTCATTGTTTATCTGCCAGGTGTGGGTGACTCTTGGGCCTCCCTGGCATCCATAGTGTTAATGTGTCCACCTCCCCCAGACCCTATTTATATCATGGAGGGGGAGGACTGGTGCCTGTGTGTGACCATGGCCTGCCCTGTCCCTGCTGGGAAGTGAATCACTGGGCACCCTGCCCTGTGACATGGGCTGTGGGCGGAAGCCTCATACATTGTATAGGTGTGACATCCTCCGCTCATACTGGCCTTTATTAACCCCGTGGAGTTTGACAGGCTCCTGCGTGCTCTTATATAAGTGGTCCCAGCCCCCCTCCCTCCTTATCTTCTCATCAATCCCTAACGGCTCTTTTGTGATGAGCAGTGGTCAATAGCAGCCCCCCTGCTGTGTGTGAATGGGGCACCTATGGGCAGTGGCAGCCCAGTGCAGGGGTCTCTTTGCATGGATTTGTGCCTTTGTGCGCTCCTGGAATAACCTGCAGTGTGTGTGTCCCCTCTGTGATGATCAGGCCTGTGATGGGCTGAATCTCCAGTAATTGACGTCAGGGCTTTGTTCCTCCACTTGAGTCCAGTGAGCATGTCTGTGGCATCACTGGTGGGGGGGACGCTGTACTGAAGACACTCGAAACATCACATTTCCTGGTTGTTCCTTTTTTTCTGACTTTAGACTCTTTATTTCTGTGCATTTCATCATAGCCATTTTATGAGGCTTCGGTCTTGTCAGATGTAACAGTGACATAATAGAAAATATGCTTTGGGCTTTTAATTTGTGACTCTTTTTGCTTTGCCATTGGTTTGCTATATAGAAGCTTATAAAATCTAATGTTTTGCAGTTGTTTAAAAAAAAAATAAAGGGGTCTCAATACAAGACTTCAGTTATACACCTATAATGACCAGAATCTTGTGTTGGGTCACCCACATGCCAAGACCGTGCCTAGCAGTCCATAGTAGCAGACAGTGCTAAAGAACCCCCTTAACTGTTATCTTTTGGTGGGTGTCTTTATACCTCCATGGATACAGTCTTTTGACATATCAGTAGATGTCTCTGTTAACCTGTGGTGTCTAAAGGGATTGTCTGGTATTCCATGAGAGAGCCGACTTTTAGAGCAGGTCCTATTTCTGTCGGTCTTTGCTGACACACAGACAGGAAAAGCAAACAGATTTCATGTACATAAGGCCATCTCCCTCTCTCCGGCACTCCAGTCCAGTAAGGCGGCGCGGAGCTCATCGCCAAAGTCTTGGCCATGACGTTGTTTCCTCCGGTGTGCACCCACTACAGCCTGATAAGAGCTTCAGCCAAAGGCTGTAATGGTTGCGAACTGTCACTGTGATGCCACAACTTAGGCCGCTTTCAGACGCACGCATGCTACACCCGGGCCGGATCCTGGGTGTAGCATGACGCTGGCTGGAGAAGGGTAATGGAGAAGAGATACTCACCTCTCCATAGGGAGCCGTGCAGTCGGGTCGTACATTCGGTGGAAAAAAGTCCATTAGTCTGAAAGGAGCCTTAGTCTCTGTATACTAACAGTCTGGTACCACTGCGCTGGAATGGTGCCGCTGGGGAGACCATCTGGAGACCACATTATTACATTTTCTAGCACCTGACAATCCCTTTAATGACTGAGTGTATGAAGTGTAGATTTCTATTATATTATGGGAAGGCTGATATACGATAACCCCCCAAGCCCATACCTGTCCTTCGCTGCAGTCCGGTGTCACACCTCCGCCCGCTCATGGTCTCTGTTTGGGTGCAGTAATTTCATTGCCTATACAGCGTTTTACCTCTGCAGCCGAGGTAAGAGTGCATAGCAGCCTTTTGAACTAAAATGGAATAAAGACACCCCATCGATTTGAACACTAGCTCGGAGTGCTGCCTGTTATTGGAAATTTATATTGAGGGCGCTCTAGCCAGAGTGCTTAGGGACTGTGCACCCAACCAAGTTGCTGTGCTGCGCTGAACTTTCCATTATTTAGCCCTTTTTACTAATAGAGATGAGAGGCACTGTGCTTGGGGAGAGCGGTAAACACAAGGCCATAATGCCTGCCATGCGAGTGATAGGCCTGGAATTTCTAATGATACTGCCCTCCATGTAATAGACATTAGATATTGACACACCTTCAAGCCTGACATAGACTTTATACACAGAAGCCAGCCAAGGAGCAGGACGTCTACCTTGGACACAGTGGGTGTGTTTCAGACTTTTCCTCTTTTCTTTTAGGCATAGTAGCTAAATTACAGTTAATGATCACCAATAAACCTGTTAAATTTGAGATAAAATGCATCCAGGGAAAGTACACACTGGGTACTTATCCCTTGTTTGTTCTGGCTAAATACAAGATGGCCGATGTGTATTCTACATAACATTCAATACACAACACAAATTCTGTATGTACCCACGGAGGTAAGAACAGAAACCGGTGGTATGAGACGTCTGCAGGGGCAGATAAATGCCCTTCAGATCCACTGAATTTAGCTCTGTGCTTATTTAAAGGAGTTTTCTAATCCCAGGATTGATGATGAGTTTTCTCCCCAGGGGGGCTTCTGCATTGCTGGAATCTGTTCACCTGAAAAGAGCTTGTTTTATTCAAGCCCCCTCTTTCACTAACATGCTCGGTCTGTGGAAACGAACCCATGTGTTGGTCACGTTCTACAGATAAGTACAGTGCAGTGGACAGGAGTCCTTCCATCATAGAGATATTATATTGGAAGGACTTCGTGTCGTCTGCTGGCCAAACAGCAGCGCCTACCCTGTTAAAGACGGCAGTCAGGCAGGCAGAATGGGACTCCTTGCGTCATAATTCGCTATAATGGAAGGAGTCCCGTCTACTGTGCAGGATCGTCAGGGTCTGTGCAACACTTCGGTCCATTTCCATGTGCTCATAAGGTCCATGTGCGGGGGGGGGGGGGGTCTAAGACAGAATATAATGTAATTGGCAGCAGAAAACTGTTTAAAATTCCTCGTCTTATATCAAGCCTTTTACAGTTTTTGGTTCTTTTAAAAATAATATATGACCAAGATTGGGGGTCCCTTACCCTCCTGCAGATGAGCGATGACTTGGGAAAACCCTTGTAAGGGTTTTTTGCCTTCCTCTGGATCAAGACCGTAGGATTTATCGGTGGAACATAATCTACTATGATACTATGATTTTATTGCATTTTAACATTGTTACTGTCCAATTGTTAGAATTTTTCTGGATTCTGAGCCGTGCCAAACCAGTGTAAATGGACCGTAAGTTCTTGGTCACACACTGCAGTTTTGCAGCGAATAAGTAGTAATGATGTGGTAGCAAAATACATTCATCTAACCATCTTATAAGATTTTTTTTTTTCATTTGGGAGTAAGAAGGCTTTCACATGTTTGCTTATTTTGAGTTGAACTGAATTTTTAGTTTTGTCTCATGCTTTCTAATTAATAATTTTTGTGTAAGACCTGTTGCACCATTTGCTTAGTCACTGGAATACATTGTAGGCTTCTTGAAGGAATTTCAGCTTCTTTTCCTGGCATCTATTTATCATGCAGTTCTCCTGGTGTGAACAGTGTCTGAGACTATTCTTTTTATGTGGAAGATGAATCTTTTCCTCACTACACAGTGTCTGACCTTGTGTATAAGCAGGAAGGGAAGGTATAAATGCAACAACATTTATTTGATGTGTCACAGACCTTTACGTGCTTCCGGCTCCACTGTGCAGCTTTAAGATGGGGCAGTCTTTGGTGGCCGCCTACAATTACATTAGATAACTCTGAAAGAGGACCTGTCACCCTTTAAAACAGCGCTAGGAGCTGCTTACCAAAGACTTCAGGGGTAGGTACTTGAGTTGCTAAACCCTGGCCTGTCCTGTTACTTCTAGTTATCTATAGATGGCATCCAGCGCAAGGTACCACTTAACCGACCTGCCATGGGGGATACATATTATTTTTCAAATGTCAGGGGTCATGTCATTAGTGAGTAAGCCTGGAAATGACTTGCCAGCTGCGTGGTAATTCTATTCGGTCCCTACCTGCTTAATTGGGACACCACTGTACCGCCACTTAACAGGGTGCTATGGGTAAAAGTTCATTGAAGTGGTTGTCTTTTAGAAAGGTTGGACCGAGTTTTTTGTGCAGTTAGAATTTTAAGCTATGTGTTTTGTTTTATTATTTGGGATTCTGGGCAGTAGAGGGAACTACTTCGTAAAGGGGTGGGTTCAGGATGGCACAGTAAGCCAGCCCCATGCAATTGAACACCAAGTAACGGAGAGCCCTCATGAAAATTCCCACCTTCCACAGGTCAAATGACTGGAAGGGGTTGGCGATTGCATTGTTACCCGGCCCTTCAGTGATGTCATTATGCTAACCAAGTCCCTCCCTGTCTCATGGTGACATGATGCGAGGTCATGATGTCAGATCATATGGCCCTGTGATTCTATTTCCTGTCATCTCCTAACCATAGAGTTTATTTTAATATTTAGTATTTGTTTCAGATTGGTTGAATCAAAATTGAGTATAGCACGTCAGCTCCCATTCATTCGAATGCATTTAACAACGTAGCCCAGACTCTCCTTTCAGGGTTAAGAGGATGTTTTTGGATACTTTTTTTTTTTTTTTCCTGTTTGGCAAAGCTCCAGGGCATTCTAAGCTGCTATACTGAAAAAAACTTTGAAAGGTATGACGCTTGTGTTTTTCAAGCATTTGTCATAAGATTCTAGGTTAGCGTCTATTATTTAGAAACTATAGACACTCCTTGTGTGCACTCTATGGCACCTTCATTAGTGACATGTCAGGCCATGTGACATGATATGACAAACCTCATTTTAGTTCCTTGTGTCCATCGCCCGCTGTTAGTGGATCATTATTCCCATTTTATACTCCTATCCATTTATAGAAGTACTGCCCCCCTCCCCTAACTTGTAGTACTGAGGCCCCACATCATATATGCTAATGAATTCTTCTGCATAGTGCGTGCCATCCATAGGCATATTTGTTTATGTAAGTCTCTGACTCCGTAGACATTGCCCTTTGAGCAGTGTTGCCTTCTTTCATCTTCTATACTGTGCACTCCTCTAGGAGGACTGTAACTTGACCTACTGGCATATGTCTATTCATATCCGACAGGCATGCCCGCCGCTGCACTAATGCTTGTGTAAGGGCTCAGCTCATTTCCAATCTGAACAGGAGCAGATATTGTGTCTTTATTACATGTCAGAAATTAGTCGTCTACTGCTTCTACCACAGGTTTCTTACTATAGCCTATGCCCTATGCTATGGAGAGTGTTACACCTGCCCATATTTAGACTGGGATGTAGACATTAATTGTGCAGTGTCTGAACCTGCTGATTTCAATGGGATTGGCCAACCATTTCATGTGTATGCTGTAGTCCTGACTCTTTGCTGACTGCAGATGTTGGGGAGTAAGCCAGAATCTGGTTGTTAGAGTTCAACTGCCCCATCCTTTTAATTTCATGGAGTAGAGACCCACCCTCCCTCCCCACCCCCTTGTAGCAACTTGTACCACCGAGGAGACAAGAATCCATGTTTTTTGCCTGACTCGCTGCCAGAATCTATCACATGAATAGACGCTGTAGTCAGCACTATAGGTAGTCGCTATGTCATCAGGTTGTACCGATGGGAGGATTGAGGGGAAGTGATGTAGAATTTACATGTGAAATGAAGATTTCATCATTTTGCCCCTGGCACTGAGATATTATTTTGCCCCTGGCACTGAGATATTATTCCATAATGGGCAGTACATCTGTATGGTGCTGGGTGCAGCATTGGTTCTTCAATGCCATAATCTGGGTAATGCAGGCAGGGAGAATTTCCCTTTTTGTTCCAACAGTGTATTTTTAGATTGGCAGTCAGTGGCATAGTCTAAGACCACACAGGGGTCAGCCACAAGGTATCAGGGCAGAGCCAGAAACAAAGAGCATTCTGGATCAAAAGCGAAGTAATTGAACTAGGAGCCAATGACATGATCTCCACTACCTTGTGATCCCAAAGTGGAGCTCCAGGATAATGTTGGGGTTGGCTCCAGGAGGCCACCAGTCTGACACTAGCTGTAGCTGGGCAGCAATAGGCCCTGGTCAAGTAACCCTAAGCGTCTAAGAGGGGAAATGTTTCCCCCCTATTGGGCTTCAGCTACCATTTTTCTATGGCTCAGTATCTTTATTGCAAGTAATCTTGTATCTGATGTCACATGCACGCTACTGTTACACCGCAGGCATGAATACACCTGCGTTGTGTGTTTAAGAGAATCCGTCAGGCAAAATAACTAAACTAAATATATTACATTAACTGCCATTAGAGAGCATTGCCTCTATCCCTTCATTGTCCCTCTACATGCCTGTAAACCTAAGCAATGAGGTCCTAAAGTTGTATGCAAATTACCTGTGAAATGTCCAATTAGTCATTAGCATATTCAAGCTGTCCGGCTTATTCATGAGTGGGAGGCACAGCCACACCCCCCAGTGCTTGACTGACAGCCTGTGTAATGGTGTGAGGCTGTAAAATGATGTGCTTCCTGGTGCTGGCGCCCCCTGCAGCTACAACAGCCAGGCAGCCATGTTATAGCAGAACATGTCAGGTACATGTGTAGCTGATGTCTGTGTCTCTCACATGTGTATTAGGAGCATGCAGCATGTCAGCAGATGCAGGACACACACTAGCCATGCTTTACTATACATTACACACAGACATGAGCAGGGGGAGGAGAGAGGAGGGGGAACAGGGGTGACATCACTGCCTCTGACCATGTGACCAGTCTCATTTACATAATAAAGAAAAGATGATTTTATAATGATTAATGTATGAATTGACTAGATAAAGGCTGGGATGGGATCCTTGTGAGCTGCTCCAACAGGTAGAGGTGACAGGACAAGTGACACAGACCTGATGACAGGTGTCCTATTTCAAGTGAGTTGAAATATATGACTTTTCCAGTGCTGGGAAATTTCTATTGCTGGTCATGGCTGTGCCTACCTGGGCAATGTTGGATGGGTTATTTGCTTTATGTTGAAAAGTGATTATTTTCTAGCTATTTTCAATGTAGAAATGTTTTGCATTGTAGTAGAAATGATCTCTGATTGTAGAAGAGATCTCTGATTACCTAGTGATAAACTTATCACAGAAAGCCAGCGCCGTTGTGGTTTTGTTGTAGGGATTGTCCAGCCCCATAGACTCTTCTAAAACGGCTTAGAATGTTAGTTCTACCCCGGATCTTCTGCTGCTCCTCTCTGACGCCTCCCAGTCTGACTGCTGCAACCAATAACTGTGTAATGGTGATACGTCACATGTCAGGAAGGCTGGAAATGAAAGCTGCAAAAGTTCAGTATAGTAACGATTGCTTTATTTAATGTATAACCTTCTGTCCCTAATGGGTAGAAATTACAAAAGAGAACATGGCTATTGGATTCAGTACTTGTAAAGTAAGTTTGGATGGAGGAAAAACTTTTTGCTAAGTTCTGAATTTTTTTTGTATTCCACTAAAATAATCAGCTTCTTTTGAGAATCGTTAATGACTAACTTCATGGCGTACAAAGCTGTGGACATTGCTGGTGCATTCTGGCTGTATGGCGGCCATGGATGTTTTAGAGTCCGAGTCTTATCATCTGGCGCTCCATATCTGTGCAAACAACTAAATGTGAGCTGAGCCTTGTAAAGGCTAGTGCTCGTCTGTCTCTCTAATGGCAATTCTGTACTTATCCTTCTCGCATGGCTCCGGCTTCTGCTAGATACACAATGGATTCACATTCCAGATATCCACATTCCTGATTCTATAGGATTTTACAGCCTAAATCAGTTGGAAGGTAGTAAATACTTCTATCTCAGGTTTTAACAGATACAACATCATCCATTAAGTGTATAGGACAGCTAGTGATCAGCCAGATCAGAGCAGTATCACAGCCTGGGACTAATATAAGAAATATCTATTTACTGTATGCACCTGGCCGTCCATATAAGATTATTGCTGATCAGTAGACATTCACTGGTTTGTGTGCAGAAATACTTTTTGCTCTCTTGACCTCCATGGACTAGTATTGATGCTGTATTGCTAAATTATAGCAGGGTTTGTTCTGCTTATCTCACTGTATATCCTTTTTATTTTTCCTTAGATTAGGCCCAGTTCACACCAGTATTTACTCCTCCATAATTCTCTTCAGTCACTAAAATTACAAAAGTATTACAGATCTGATAAAATGTCCATAACTGGTAGTGCACAACCTCCAATAGTCTTCTGTTTTTGGAGTGGCATATGTGTATATATTAAATAAATATAATTTTTATTTTTTTTTTGTCGTCTTTAAAGGGAACCTGTCACCAGGAGAGCCATTTTTAGCACTTCCCCAGTCCCCACAGAGCATAGCACATACACTGCCAAAGTGTTTTTGTATAAAAAAATTGTTATATTTTACCTTTCATTAGCATCTGTGTGACTAGGCAGTTGCCAATTGGGAGGGACTGGAAAGGAGCAGTTCCCCCACCCATGGGAAACATGTGACCTTTTCAAATATATGAATAACTCCCCACACTCAGGATTGGCTGTAGAGGAGCAGGGGGCGTCGCTAAGCCAAGTAATGGGTGTTTTCATATATTTGAAAAGGTCACATGGAGAAGCAGTTTCCCAAGGGTGGGGGGGGGGACTGCTCCTTTCCAGCCCCTCCCAAAAGGCAACTGCCTAGTCACACAGCAGATGCTAATGAAAGGTACAATATAACATATCTTTTTTTCTGTAAAACCAATTTTTTATACAAAAACACTTTGGCAGTGTATGAACTATGCTCTGTGGGGACTGGGGGAGTGCTAAAAAATGGGTCTCCTGGTGACAGGTTCCCTTTAACAGAAGTCTAATGAATGTTATGCAAGCAGACTCGAAGGGTAAGTTGATTGAAAACAGTGGATATTTTAACTGATCAGTTACAATTTGATTACCATATAAGTGACTGAAGAGAAAAACGGTCCCAATGCATATGTGAAATGGGATTTGGCTACCTGGTCCCCAGAGGGAACTTGATGTAGTCTCCTTCTTTCACATTGTTTGTCCAGACTCCACTTTAGAAGGTTGGTGTGTAGAGGTCTGAATATGGTATGGCAAGGATAGTATGACTATAAGCTACAAGGGCTAATAAAGGCTTCATTAAAAACTGATTAAAAGGCATAAAGAGAAATAGAAATCCATGTTGGTGGCTATGATTTCATTTGATCAGATATTTGCATTGTGTACATTTTGGTAATGTTAGGAAGCTAAAGGACATGTGATAACGTCACTCTTGGCTAAAAGAAGGGTTGCAGTTAATAGAGCTCTATAGGAGCCTGTCACCTGCTGCATATATGAAATTGTGGTGACCGTTTCCCTTTTAAAAGCGATTTTCGATCTGAGATTGCACGTATACACAGCTAGGAAAAGGATATGAACATTACTTACTGATGCCCCACCTGACACTAACTGTATCCTGTATCCAAAAAAGACCCAGCACAGTGTTATTCTCCAAAACATTATTTAGGTTTTAGTGGTGGGGCAGCTCACATAAAGGATCGGATCTTTTGTATGTTTTTATCCATTGTGTGAGCTGCCCCACCAATAAAACCTAAGTAATGTTTTGGAGAAGAAAACTGTGCTGGATCTTTTTTGGATACAAGTTTTGATTTGCTTTGTGTGTCTGGGCACCATTCACTTGAATGGCGGCAAGGTAAGAGAGCTGGTTATTTGTGTTTTGTGCAAAATCCTTTTGTACCAGACATTCCCTGGTAAATGCAGGTTAAAATCAATGGCTTGTCTGTTTTTTTTAGCCTTATTTATGCCAATGGTTGAATCTTTGTTTATTTCACTAGTTTTCAGTATATTTGTATGTCTCGCTATCTGAAAATGTAATTTGCTTAATATACCGTATAAACTGGAGTATAAGCCGAGTTTTTCAGCACCAAAAATGTGCTTAAAAACCTCCCCTCGGCTTATACTCGAGTCAAGAAAAAAACCCCGGTGTTCTCTCCTTCTGATGCCACCCATAGGCAGGTCCTCTTCTATACAGTGATGCTCCAGACAGCGCAGAGACACTGAGCCGATGTCGGAGCTTTTCTGTATAGAAGAGTACCTGCCGGGGGTATCGGTAGGTGAGTTCAGTGTTTGTTTTTCCTACATGCATTATACTGGGGGGCAGGGGGTTGGCTGGCTATATATGGGGGGGGGCAGTTGGTTGGCAAGATATGTACTGTGGAGGCTGTGACCAATGCATTTCCCACCCTCGCCTTATACTTGAGTCAATAGGCTTTTACTTGGCCGGCTTATACTCGAATATATATGGTAGTAAATATGTACATGTTTCCAGGACATGTGCCCATCGTGTTATTGTCAATTTACTATTCCATAATATTTTCCACCCTCTTGCCAGTACTTCTTGGTAGACAGGCCATGTACTTGTGAATGTGGTTTTGCAGTTCATTGTACAGTGCTGAACGCTGTGTGATAGAGCAGAGTACACGCTGTTTATGTACTGGCGCTGTGCCTCGCTTCTGGCAAGCCCAACTTCTTCATGGGAACATGCTCTTCCCAGCCTGGCAGTGGAGACACAGAAATCTCATAGGCAAGTGATGCTGAGCAAAGGGGAGTCTGGATCGCCCTGTGTCTTATGGGTATAGAGTGGGCACGTAGGTTTAGCATGTCCTTATTCAGCCACAAAGCACACGTTTTTGTTTAATTATTACAATTAGTAAGTACATTTTTTGATATGCCTTTTATGTTTTTATATCTGTGTTTATGTATTTTATATTATGCCGACTCTACTATGAAAAGTAAATCTTTTTTCAGTTTAGTTGCATTTCAGATACTTTATCATAGACCTGGTGCCTGCAGATTCCCTTTAGAATCATGTGGCTTTTTTTGGTAACCTGAAAGGAAAGTTTTACTGACAACAAAAAAGGTTTATGGAGTGTTGTATGTTTTTACTATAGTGAGTATATGTACTCTATAAACACTAGTCTTCAGTCACTGAAAGGTGACATTTACAGGTCGTATTTTCTAGGATAGAAAGGTCATAGTTTGCTTTTATTATGTTTTTAGAATACACTTAAGCTAGATTTATTGTAAAGGGAAACTAAACCTAGAAATGAATAAACATGCCTTGGATTTGGTTATGAAACTTTTCTCCTTTTATTATTCTCTGTAATGGTAATTTGAGTTAGTAGTCGTGTTATGAAGAGCTAAAGGAATCCCTCACCTGCTGCCATTCTGACACTTGTCGTGTCCTTTCTTACAAGTCACTCACTGTGCATTTTATTTTGGCCTTCTGTCTATGGCTGAACCTTTTCTCTAGACTTACCAGTTATAGACTTATCAACTTAATAAGAGAGAATTGTTCTTCTCGGCTCTGCACATATTCCTGGGAATTCCCTGGCACGCACTATTGGAGGTGACTGGAATGCATTGTTCCATCCCCCCCCAATACACACAAAATAACACAAATGCTTGACCTTGTGGTGAGAATGCCTTCGGGAAGCACTGAGGGCATGAACCTCGGTCTGACTATAGCAGCCTCAATCCTACGAAACTGAACTGCCCTTCTGATATGAGTTCAGGGTGATAACACTGTACATGGGGCGGCTGTCCTTGGTCTCTTGTGAACTCTGAAGTCTTAACTTTCTGGACAAGCCCAGGTTCGGGATATTGTACATCTGATACATTTTCAGTTGCCTTTGGCCAATAGTACACTGCCATAACTGGGTGCAGAGGTTTAGTGCTGCTCTTTTTCTCAATACTTATGACAGATGTACATCATAGTGATCCTCCAGTCTAGACCATCACTAAGGGAAAGGTCTCTGTAAGACCACCCCCATGAGATCACATGGACAGGTGCTGAGATGAGCGATGTTCCCTGCGTCAATACTGCTCTTTTTGTGTATTAGTCATTTATTTTATGTTGACTGGAGAAGACCTAATATTAGAAATGCTCTTTCTGATGGACCTATTTAGTGTATAATGAGGGTTATTTCTCTTTGGCCTCCTGAAGATGTTACTTTTAGCATTACTTAGAAGTGGTCTGGTCAGACTGTTCCTTTTTCTTCTCGGTAATAGATGGGCTCTCTTGAAGCGTGATGAACTTGCACTGGGATGACCTTAGACTGTGCGTAGCCAGGATTTTATAGTCATATTTTATAGTCCTTAGTCATGATTTTGAATGCCGTTATTAAAGCCATACACCATAACTGCTTCACTCAGCCTAATGGAATCACAGCTGTGAGATTGTATTGCAAGCTTTTTAATCTCAGATGAGAAAAGCCACATAATTATTATAGTTAAAAGGTGTCCTAACCTCAGATTTTACCTTTAAAAGCTGACTATTATAGGCTGGTCCTAGCACACGGTCATCTTGAGTAGCAGCGGTAGTTTGGCTCACTGTCCTTACAATAAATTGTGAATATCGTATCCTGTAATCTGGCTCCATCACTACTCAGAGCTTTGTTATACATGCTGGGTCTGAATAGCTTATTGGTGGCTGCTGGTGGCCCGATGCCCATCACTCCAATATGATATTGATGACACCTAAATCTCAAAGAATCCCCTTTTACCTCGATACAGTCATTGGATTCCAGTTTCTAAAATTTGTCACTTGACAGATCAGTGCTGATTGGCTGCAATGGTTATTTGTTCTGATGCATCAGGTAGTAAAGGGGAAAAATAGATTGTCCACAAATTGGAGTATATTGGCGAATGCTCAACTGCATGGAGAGGGGGAAAAGATCTCGCATGTTTTGGGTATCAATTACTATAAAGTGATAGAACTCTGGAAGTGACATCAGTACAAGAACTGTGCATATGTAGTGTTATGGTAGAGCTACAGCACTCAGGTCTAAGATTGAGTGAAAACCACAGTTCTGGAAATAGGGGTTTAGCTCCATTTGTCACCATTGGAGGACTGAGTGGATGATTATTTGTTAGTAGATGGTAAATGTTTTATGTGAAAACTCACTTCAACCCTACATAGGACTCCCCTCCACTGTAATAGCAAGCCAACTGTATTAGTAACTTACCGTGTTGTGTCCCTATGCCCACCCCATCACTTTCCTCCAAGTTTTTAATGGATTTTCATCCGTGGACCTTTGTGGTTATGCTCCTGTGTTCATACTTGTCATATGTTGTTACTCTCTGTTTTAAGGCAATGTAATAAAAGGCCTCACTGAATTTACAAGTTGTGGTATTTTGATGCGCTTAGCGAAGTGGGGATTATACAGCCAGTATCGGTATTTCATTCCTCGTGTAAATGTACTCTATTAAGGGTCCCATAAGGCCTCCGCTCTGCCTGTGGGGTCCCATGGGTCATATTGTGCTTATGTCTGTGTGTTGTCACTATTGATTCCCCTGTTGATGACTATTCCCATTCAGATGGTCTTTTTTCAGTTCCCAGAATAAAGCCATCAGTAGTACAGCTCCTTGTTGCAGTGTGATATCAAGTACTTGTTATATCACAGGCACCAGGAAGTCCCCATCCCCCATCTTCTGATCTCCTTGGCTTATGTAAGTACATCAAGTTTCCTCTGGGTGGACAGTGCATTCTCCTAGGCTGCTGAAAGCATCTTAGAGAAGAATGTTAATTCTATTGTGAATAGTTTTATTATGGGTTTTTTTTTTTCTTCAGTAATGTTCCTTAAAATTTCTGAGCCTACAAGTCAGGGTTGCAGAGACTGGGAGGTGCAGTAAGAACTGTATCCTGTCGACTAAAGGAAACACAGGAATGTTTATGTGGCTTGTTCCAGGCAGGCTGCCGAGCACTGGCTGTGGTGGGCTTCATTCCAACATGAACTAGGAATTGCAGTGCAGTACTTTATGTTCATAGCTTGGAGCAGTCTTGTTAAATTGTCATTGTTAGACTCTCTTCATTTCATTTTGGTTTCTCTTGATAAATTCTCCTCCAGATTTAAGTGCCAAAAAATGCTGGCACAAAATAAGCTTACCGGTACAGGAGGTGAGATGCTCTGCACATTTATGTATACATTGTCTGTACTCAGATGTTATCATTGTGTTTTCCATGATGGCAGGCAATGCCACAAAATGATATTAGCCATGCTAGTAGAGGTCACAAGTTCTGACTGACCCCCTCCTATAGATTGGCACATGAGAACAGCTATAAACCTACTCGGTACCATTCAGCTCATATGGTTAACAGCACAGAAAAACCCTAATGTAGGTCTTTCAGTGGCTGCTTACAAGAGCACAGTCTTCCATAAACTAAGTTTAAACTCCACCTACGACTTTTAAAATTAAGATGGGATGGAAAAATAGTTGGGGGTGGGGGATTGTCAAATCTTTATCCTCATCATTTGTATCTATTCCTCTCTTGATATATCCCATCATTTTATTTGTCTTTGCAGCAGGTCCATTGCACTGGTCTCTAAAGAGAAGTTTAGAAGTTCAACATCTACCCCCAAGTCTTTATTAGCTGCAGTTTTTTTGGGGGTTTTTTTTTGCTTAAGTGCATAACCGAACCTTCATTGCACCTTCAAGCATTCGATAGTATCTGTAATGGACAGTGAATGGAAGTACTGAAGATGGCCAAGCACAGTGCTCTGCAACTTTTGACCGTCCCTTTCTTTTGCATGGAGACAGAGGATGAGAAAATGGCCCCCATTCTCTTGATTGCTGGGGTTCCTGTTTTTGTGAAGTGGGTATCACAGCAGATGGACCCTCAAATATTAGCTTCTTATTCCCAAACTGTGTGTAGGGAATAACTTGCTAACTTGGTGCAACCTCTTTAAAGAAAATGTCGTCTTAAGGGGGTTCTGCCAAGAAACGAGTTGGGCCTTAACTTGCTGATCGGTGGGACTCAGTGAGACCCCCACAGATCATGAGAATAGAGGCGCCCGATATACCCTTGTCAGATCCCTTGTCGCACCCTAGTTTAGTGGAGCAGGCGGTCAGGCATGGCTGAGCTACCCTCTTCATCTCTATGGAGCAATGGTAGATTCCCGAGTGCCGTACATCAGCTCCTGTGGATGGGGCCCAACAAGTTCTGTGCAAAAACCCTCTAATCACTGTTGATATCGTAAATATAACATGTTAATTGGGATGTGATATCTTACCTCACCAGTCATGAGGATGGGCGGTGCTTTCCTCTAAGTAAATGGAGCAGCAGGTCAGTCATGTGACCTGACCAGATAGATAAGTCATTCACTTTATCTTGGGTAGTTCCTCAGAAATAGGGTGAAGCTCTAATCTTTAAGGGATGTGGGAGTCCTGTTCTTGTCAGTCTTTCATGTATGTCAAGTAACCCACCTGAGTTCTGGTTGCTTGACATCTCCCATTTCACCGATCTCGTACAGTTTATTTCCATAGGAATACATTAAGTTTCATTTACATGGAACATTCATAAAATTTTCATGTGACTAGTTCTGGTGTAACAAATATATCATGTAATCCGTGCATCAGACGATACTGGAGCCCTGCAGGAGTCAGCCTGAGCAATGTGGCATTGTGTGGGGTTATCTCAAGTGGAGGGAGAATAATTCATCTCTGTGAACATCAAATTTATTTTTGGCTTAACATCACGTTGTGCCACATATCGCCTTTTTTATGTGGTTTTCATTTCTGACCATATTCCCTGAGCTTCAGGGCCATTTAGTCTTGTAAATGTGGTCCCCAGTTCCTCTGGAAATTGATGGTATTAGATTATTAGATTGCTAATTTTGTAATGATTTGTGCCTTTAGAGATATTTCTATTCTATAATGTTATTTCTGGATCATTACTTCTTGTGCTACTACTTGTATTCTCAGAGCTGTGTTACTGCACCTGCAGAGTACATGCCACAGTAAACAGCCTGGATTTTGCAGATGTGGCAGAAATGATGTGAATGACAGGGACGCCATGATGTACATTGAACTGCCTGCAGCTATAGCAGTAGAAGAAATTGTCTTGTACTGGTGTTACCTAGTTTTGATGCTTAACCTCCCTCTTTCTAATAATGAAAAAACCATGTGATTCGCTTCTCTGAATAAATGCCTCCTTTTGTTCCAAATTGGATTTGCTATTCTGTCAATAATACAGTTGTACAAGCTTTGAATTAAGAAAAAAATAAACTCTTCTTTTTAATGTTCCCTTTAGGTACAAGTGGGGGAAGACACAAATCGTAGAAGCATGGTTGAAGCGCAGGTATTCATTCTGCACACAGACGGAGTGGTGGTGATAACTGGTAAAGTCTTATCTCTATCTTTCTCACTCTCTCTTTCTCTCTATCTCCACTATTCTTTAGGCTGGGCTGTCTATCTATCTCCAACCTTTACACTGGGTTTTCTATCTTTCTAACCTTTAGTCTGGGTAACCACTTAACCGTTTGACAATGATTGCGCTGTATAGCTGTAAAATGGCAAGCAAGCCCCATTGCGGGACAGTATTGATATTGGCACAATGTGTTCAAAAAACAAGTAACATGTCTTTCCTGGGAGTGCACTTGTTATGATGAGATCCAGTATCAAAAGTGGTCAAAACCCTCGTATTCAAGAGACTAAATGTCTCTCTATATATTTCTCCAACTGGTGGTTAGATCCAATCAGGGTTTAAAAAAAAAAAAAAAAAAAGATATCCACATGTGCAGCTACTTGGACTTACTTTTATATCCCAGTGTCCTGCGGATTTTGGGATGCTCGCCATAGGTAATATTACAGAGAGAAATCCCCATGCTTAAAGGTCTTGTCCGCATGTAAGAAAGTTTAACAGGATAATTACAATACTTTATTAGGGTTGCCCATATTGTGCTTTCTCTCATAAACTTTTTTTGAAGTTTGCTAAGGCAGGTACAATACAGGTGACCTCATTAAAGTACTTGTCCTGGTAAACTTTACCAACAACGTTAAATCTTGGCTGCTACAACCTAAAAATATGGACCTTGGACAGCAAATGACGCGGAAAAAGGTTTGGAACAGATTTTTAAAATAACAGCATATGTATATCATATGGTGCTGGAGGAGTGATTGATGTTGTAGTATATTGATTAAAACATAGTTAGAAGAATTGATGCCATAATATTCTTAATGCACACGTTGCTCAGCTGAAATGTCTCAACCAATATCTCATTATATGCATATGTATTCCATTACCATAAGGTTAAAAGTTTCAAACGGACAAGCAAAAATGAGACAAAAGTGTTTCCATGTTGTACTTGTCTAGCCATTAACGTCTGTGGGTACTCGAAGGCTGCAATCACACACTGTGTTCTTGGTCTGTTTTTGATTGCACTAAAAACGCTTGCATTTTTGCATGTTTACTATGCGTGTGGCTGCTTTGAATCCAGGTTTCTTCCTTTCTGGAAGTGTAAGGAGCTGTATTAACAATTTCACAGCTGGCAGAAATTAAGGAAAACTGATTCAAACCAGCCAAATGTATGGTAATCCTGCAAAAAGGCATACATTTTAAGTGTGTGTAAACAGGGACCAAGAACACTCCGTGTGTCTGCACCCTTAGTGTATCTGCGCACTTAGTGGAATTGTTGTTCCCTTTAACTCTTGGGCAAATCCCACCTGTCACCAAGGACCTTATTTTCACTAAAGACAGGTTACCTTTGTACTACTGTACAGAGCTCACAGCCTGGTGAGCCAACATCAATGGGGGAGTGAGGAGCTGTACAGGAGCACAAAGGTGGGGGCTGAGAACTGAGGAGCCTGCAGCATATACAAGTCACAATCAAAGCCCAGCCCCTGTGACTACCCCAGGATTCTGTCCGGGAGCAAGGTAAGTTATGACACACAATTATATTGTAATGCAAATGCTTAGAAAAGGCAGAAAGGCAGATTTACTATGCAGCTGTAATGCGCTTTTGCAACCTGTCTTTGGTGAAAATTGGGTCCCTGGTGACAGGTTCCCTTTAATCACACTGCCATCCCCAATCCACCCGGAATAGTCTGGTTTCTGAGCTGTATAACGGAGAATTTTTCCTGTGACCTGGCGGCGGTACCATGATTCTCACCAATACGTGACATGTACTTGTCTCTTGCTGGAAAATACCCCGACAGCCATTTAAGGCTTTTCTGTTAGCTACTTCAGTGTGTGAGAATTTTCCAGCTTCTTTGGGTATATTCACATGTGGCAGTAAAAACAATTTCTGCAGCTGTCCCATTTGATTGTGGATCAGAGCAACCTTTTTCCTTGCTCCCAAAACAATTGATTTAAAAAAAATCTTCAGATATCTACTACATGTGTTGATCTAAAAAATAAAGATGTGTATACAGAGGTGATGGGTTCTGCTGGTATCTTCTCTTCTGGGCTAGACATGTAATGTATTATCTATAGCTTTCCAGTGTTCTTGCAGACGGCAGAGAAAGGAAGTTATATATCAGAGGTAGTCAGTAAGTTTACACTATCCCACTATATTTAAGCATTGTTTAAGGAAAATCTGTCTTGGTCTGTTTCAGTCTTCAGAAAGTATTTGTGTTCTTCATCAAATACAATGCTGGAGAAGTATCTTATTAGGAGTGTATTTTGCTATTCCCCTTGTAGTTCTTTATTACAATTTAATGTATAAATAATTTGACATCATGAACATAACAAAAACAGAGGAAAAACTGAATTACAAGATGTTCCAGGATTGTTAATGTATAGGAAAACCAGACGTGTCAGGAGATCTGACAGATTCTCTGCAAACTAATACAGTATACATTAAAATAGTTTTTGATGAGGGAAAAGTATTGTGAAACTCTTAAATGTTTTGTCACTAATGTAAATCTATTTTAATAACCGGTTTGTGATGTGCAGCAGCACAGTGAGTTACAGATGAGTAATGTTACTCACAGTAGGGAGTGTAGTATCCTGCCTCTGCTACATACAGTAACTTACCTGGACTGCTGTCTCCATTTCCTTCCATTATCCACGTGCTCAGAAGTCATTTGTATAAGCAAAACCATTTTAATGCTCCATTTGCAAGGCCTTTCCTGGTCCTAATCCTGCGTGTAGTTTTTCCAGCCTTGTGATTTACTTGTTTGATTAAACTGAAGATTAAAAGGATTCTCTGATTTTATTGGAAAATCCTTGGGAAGTCTTAGGCCACGGTCATATGGTGCACTTGGATTGTGTTTTGAAATGCGATTCACACATCAGTAGTTACTCCTTTCCGAATGCATTTAGATCTAAACGCTTGCACTAACATGTGGTTGGCCGGTCTATAAGGCAATATGTTTGATGTTCAGGAAGAGGTAACTCTTGAATTACACATGAGTTGTGTGGATAAGAGAAGATGGAAAGTAATATATCTCCCTAGTTTCCCACTCTTTGTGACCATCATGGCCACTGCTGGCATAGAATGTAGGTCAGTAGTGAGCCATAGGAAATGGGAGCCCAAGTAAGGACACAGTATGTTTGTGGTTTTTGTAAGGTAAAGGTTATTGTAGATGCATAAGGTCAAAGGTGGATGATTCCAGTAATTGCACAGAATGGGCAGGTCTTAACTTGTCCAGTACCTAGTATTGCTCTATTAAGAGCAGAAGTCTTGCAGTAAGCTGGTGGAGAGTACTGAAGGGTTAATCCCGCTGCCTCAGCACATGACCATTATTACTTCCTGCTCAGCCAGGATGAGCAGGCAAACATTGGATGGATTAGCTCTTTGTTTAGCCAATAACAAATTACATGTGACAACCAGGAATGCTGCAATGAATGGAGAAGATGACATTTCTTTTTTTTTTTTTTCCCCTTTAAACTTCCAGGCCTTATCCTAGCAGTGTCTAAGATACTTACCTGATAACCCTTAACCTGTGTTAAATGTACACCTATCGAGCAGTTTATAAGAAATCTGTATGAAGAAAGGAATACTTCTGTTTTCTTTTAATTTAAAGTCCTGGAGTTTTCTGGCTTCTATGGCTTCTGTTACAGAATTGCTTCCTGCCTATTACTATGTTTCCATCATGACATCCTTGTATTAATGCGTCTAAAAGCTAGTCCATGCCTTGTAGTGCCTATGCAGTTTTCTCCAGGGCGGTAGCACTTCCCTAGCATCTTCCTGCAGATTCAGAGACCACAAGCTCATCTGATCAGGAATCCTATGCACAGAGTATGCAGCAAAATAAACATGCTAATACCCCGTTTCCCCTAAAATAGGACATCCCCCGAAAATAAGACCTAGTACAATTTTGTTCAATCTTAGAAATATAAGGCCTCCCCTGAAAATAAGACCTAGTGGCAGACATTGCTACATCTCCCCCCAAGCCGTACATTAGTATTAGTAGATTTTTTTTTAGATGCTGAAATAGTTTATGACATGGGTGAAGAATTGCAGAATAAAATCACTGACTGTTTCAGGACAAATGCGCTACAAGCAGCTACATGGACATGAAGTGGTCATTTAAGGAAAGTGCTATTGCTAAACATGAGAGAATGGGGCCAGATATTTCAATAATTCAGAGTTTGGAGAGTTATAAGGATGTTTTAGGGGATGCTTTTTTTGTTCACCAATAAATGTAAATTCTTGTTCATGGAAAAATAAGAATTCTCTGAAAATAAGACCTAGTGCCTCTTAAGGAGCAAAAATTAATATAAGACAAGGTGGGGACTCTCTAAGCAGACACATTATGATCACATCTAGTTCTGTGAGCTGACAGTGTGTTTTTAAACCTGTACCCTGATAATATAACCACTTTCATTTAGCTTCTGAATGTTGTACTAGTATCTGACACATAGAAAGAGAGATGACACAGATCAGAGATGAGATCCATTAGATGCCTATTACACACAATGTCAGCTCTCCTGCATCTCTGCTATTCCACAACACACTAGATCTGCTGTGCCTTCCTGTAGTGCTTTCCCAGATAAAGAACTTACCTGTCTGTAGCTTTACACTCCTCATGCTACTGCCATCTGGAACTCTGTGTCTGTGTCCCAGTGTGCATCCGTCCTGGACTGCAGGGGGCGGGGCTAGAATGCAGGGAACTGAGAAACTCGGCACCACTGCCGTCACACAGAAATCCAAGATGGCGTCCCCGACCCAAGTCGGAAGTTACAGGGTCGCATCTATAACTGTGAAATTCTGTATTTTTGTTAATAACAGGGTAACAAAATAACATTCTCTAATTCACTGAGTACATTTAAAGAGGGCCTGTCGCCCATAAAAAAAGGCACTAGGAGCTTTTTTCTAAATTGTTAACCCCCGGTAAAGCTAGCAGACACTGTCGTGCTATACAATAGGAACGTTGGACCACATGACACATGAAGCTCGTCAGTCACCCCCAACCTCTGAGTGGTAGTGGCGATCTGGGGGAAAACCAGCGCCTTGGAACGCTCGACCGTTTTAAGCGCAGTGCGGTACAGTCTGCTAGTGTTATCGGATGGTTCCAATAAAGCTAGCACTGTTACATCTGAGCTGCTTACTTTAGCAAGTGCCTTTTTTATGGGTGATAGATCCTCTTTAAGAAACTTGTCTTCGTGGGAATACCCCTTTAAAATTTTTCTTGGATGGGTTTTCAGAAGACGGCGTATGATGAAGAACACTTCAGTGAAAACGCCATATGTTTTTTATTTGGACTTTTTTTGGGCCATTACCAGGGTATGTATACTACTGCGAGGCTGGTCGGCGCCTTTGGAACTAGGTAACTGCCAGGTTCACTTTTAGGGTTTGTTTTTTGCATTGCTGCAACAATATTGGGAATCCATATCTCCATGACTATACTATGATGGGGGTGGGTGGGTTTGTACTGCACCACTGGAGCCGTGTGTTTTGGCGAGCAGAAAGATGTCTCATTCATGTATACGGAGAAGTTCTGTTAAGTGGAGATAAGATTGTTGTGAATAAAATGGATAGTAACCTCTGATTAGCATCCTGTTTCCATTAGTAAAGGAAGCTTCTTTTGCTGTGGTTCATGACATTTGGTTAAGTAACGATTGCTGCTCCAGCGACTCTCCTGTCATTCTGCCCACTAAAGGTTTGACAGGGATCTTCCCTTTGGACAATCCATTTTGGTAGATGGGGTGATTTCCCCCCTCCTTCCCATCTATAACAGTGAATGGCAGTGATATCTGATGGATTCTTGGAACGCCTCTGGAAGGGAAATAAAACAATAATAATGTTCCCATTGGAATGAGACATCCCTGTCTCATCTGTTTTTAGGACATCTGTTCTTGGGCTATCAGGGTTGCTGTCACTTTTCAAGCATCTAATGTCACTGCCAAAATCGGGGATCTATGCCCAAGTCTAATGTTTTATCCACCCCACATATACTGCCCCTTTTTAAGGTTAAGCAGAACTCCAGATACGATCTCTCCAGAATGTTCCTAAAGTGATTTGAGAAAATGTGAGTAGGGTTTCTCACATACATTGATAGATTTTTACAGTATCCAGGGGTAGTTCACAACAGTTTCTAGGGTGTGTGATCTTAGCCTCTTTGTATTATAGGCCTCCTGTGTAGGCATACAGGGTTTGGTAGTACTGTATTTGTGGAGTTTGGTTACTGTGGTAGGATTTCTTCTTATTGATGCATTCTAATGTGAAGGACAACTCTCTATATAATGGACCCTACCTATGTCTAACATTACGTTGACTCATTTGGAGGGCACAGTATATATGTGCTGAGGCCCAGCTATGAAACTCTTCACATTTCCTGTATTATGTGGTCATGATGCAACCCAGGCTTCAACCACACAGCAATGCACATCTCTGTAAGCAGTAAGGGGCTGCTTTAAGGAACACTATCACCATCTTTTACACCATTGCACTTCGAGCCCACTTAGGTAGGATCTGATAAATCCTTTCTATCATTCCATCTTTTATGTGAAAATTTGCCCATTTATATAAAAAAAAAAAACACTGCGCAGAGATGAGTCCCTTCTGGAGGTGGAAAGTCACTTCTTCAATTTCTCCTATAGTACCTAGAACTATTATATTGTATTTAATTTGACCCCGATGTTGCTGTAGTTTATCCTGCTCTAATTGCGGAGCAGGACCGGGTCTCCGTCTGTCAGAAGCAGCCAGATGCCCCTAGGGAGAAGGCAGAAGTGGTTTATTACCAAACTTGCCTTCTCCCTTTTTCGCTGCATAATACTGAAGTAGCGCTATGCAATGAATTCAAGCTGGCACTGGCCCGGGCGCTATAGACCAGGAGGTCATGTGATCACGCTCTCTGAAGCCTGGGTCTAATAAGGCCTAGTACAGCTCTGATCCTGCTGCCCCCCCCAAAAAAAAAAAACAGTGGTTTGTTATCCCTCTAACTGCGGCTTTTATAGATGCCCCGGTTTTAGTTTCAAAACAAACTGTAAAAATGTGAAACGCACACACGCTTAATGAACATATATAACTATACGGATAACAATAAAAGTCCGCTGACTTGCATCCAAAACCGCAAACAATAGTGTCACTGTGGAGCACTAGTCAGACTATATCTTCCCTGTTAGTACCAAAATAGCGAAATAAAGCACAAGGAGCAGGAAAACAGTTAGCTTTGTCAAAGAGAGATGGGTAATACAGTTCTCACCAGCCGGTCCTAAACAGTCTCCTGATAGCCATGCCATGTTTCTTGTGCAGAAATATACATCTCCCATTAAAAGTAAAAAAAAATCCCCTGCTATACTATAAAACACCTCGCCATAGTTACCCCATTGGCCTGAGACTATACATTTTATATATCAAAAGGACAGTCACACCATAGGGAATAGATTTATAATGCCCACACTGCCAGGAAGTTGGAGTGGAGAAGACGACGTCAGGGGGTGAGAGCCAGAGGTGAGTAGGAAGTTTATTATTTTATCTTGAAGGAGGGGTCCCTGCTGGACTTTTTATCAGAGAGTACTTACGTCATTTTCAGAAAAAGGTTCTAGGCTTATTCTTAAGGTTTCCCAATTTTTTGTTGCAAAATTGGGTGCCTCGGCTTATACCCAAGTATAGTGTGTGTGTAGCCATGTTATGGTCAGGAATGTCTGGCTGATGAGATAAGACAGGAGGCTTCACTTTACATATCAAGAAAGTGGTGCAGAACATTTATTACCGTGTATAAGCCGAGATTTTCAGCACAAAAAATGTGCTGAAAAACCTCACCTCGGCTTATATATGGGGGCAGGCTGGCTGTATACTGCACCCTCGGCTTATACTCGAGTCAATAGGTTTTTGGTGGTAAAATTAGGGGTCGCGGCTTATACTCGAGTATATACGGTAGATTTTATATTGGTAAATTACCCAATATTCTGGAGTATTGGGAAATAGACTTCCAAGATGTTTCCCATTCCCTCAAACCAAGCTCTCTACCTACATCCTTGTCCCATTTTTTCCTATAACTAGCTGTAGGGATCCCCGAAAGCAGTTTGTCTTGGCGCTGGGTTTGTTTTGCAACTTTGTTTATAAACTGGGAGGTACATTTTTGCATAGTCATTTTCCTTAAGATATCATGGTGTTTTATAGAGCTAGTATAGGTGAACATGAATATAAATCCTTGGCAAGTCTACATTGTGTATAGGGTGCCACAATTTTTGCATTACCGTATGTGTCTTCCCTCTGGCCATATACTGGGTATTCAGTATGCAGAATCTAGGTCAATATGATGTTGGGCTAGTCTTTAGTAAAACCTGTTTACATCAGGTTAGTAACGCGACACTATAGCCTTTTCATTTTCGATCATAGTTGATGATTTTGTAGGTTTACAATGCACAACAAATTCTGGTTAAGCTACTCACCATGACTTACAAAGCCTTCCACAACTGGGGCCCTCTTTATCTTTGCCCTAATTAGTAAATTGCGTCCCACTTAGAATATCCACTCCACATTCTGTGGGACCACCCCCCACTCTCCCCCTAAAATCCCACCTCCCCCCCCCCCCCCCCCCCCCTGTTTGGGTTTGTCCTTTACCTAGTGTCTCCATTTTTCCTGTGACCTTATAATTTTCAGGAAGGGTACATGTGGCAGTAGTTTTGAGTCTTCTGTACTTATTTTATATGAAGTATGTGAACCCCTTATTAAATGTACGGCATCATAGGATTATGGGGCTCCATAAATAATTGGCTTGTTATCCACTTGGTACTTTGTGATGTGATGGAGGCAAAAGCAGTGCATTGCTTGTAATTGCTGTTGCTGTGGGGATAACCAAACCATGATACAACCTGATACCATGAGAGTAAAATGGAATGGATTGTCTAACAGTAAGCGAAATGTCCTGTCATCAGTCCAGCATGATAACTGTGATCATGGCCAGGCATGTTTGACATGTTACCATGTGGATTCTGTCATCCAGCCTACAGTGACATGAATCAGGCTGTGGCCTCCGCACAGGAAATTCGGGATTCTCCTCTGCTTACACAAGACTTGACGGCTCTGTTTTTTTCTGAATACGGTACTTTAATTCCTCATGAAATGTATACCCTGTGCTACTAATGCACAATCCCCTTCAGTCATGATTGATTGGAAAATGTAACATTGTATGGGGGTCACACCCCCGACTACTAAAACTCAAACAGTTGTCGGCTTATTAAACTATTTCTAGAAGGAATAATAAGTGACTTTATTTTATCAAGGCGTTACAGCACCTTGTTTTTTTTGCCATGTCCATGGTGTAAAATTACTTATCTGCAGCAGTGCCAGGCAGCAGGAGTTGGAGTCTTGATAAAAATGGGCCACAAATGCATATTAAATTATAAAAATTATCAAATTTCTTAGGGTTCAGGCCAGGGGAGAACAACATTCATTAGTCTTAATGTCCCAATGCTCCACTTAAAGGGGCTGTACCAGTAAGCAGCACCCTAGATAGACTTACAACCAAAGTAAAGCACAAAACCCAGAGAAGATAATAATAATCAAAATAATAATAATAATAATGATAATAATAATGAAGAGACCCCGTAGCAGACAAAAGTACAAAAATCTTCCCCTTTCCTGCCTCTTCTTTTTCTCCCTGTGCCACACTGCAGCTTCTTCTCTCCTCCATGTGCTGCTCTACTGTGGTTGTATACACCAGCACCTGGGCCCAGAGCAGAAATGTGTCAGGAGCATCAGAGGATGCAAGAGCAGTACACTACAGCTGACAAGTACTCGCCACTCCTGGGGCCAGCCTGGTGTCACAACCCCACCTATCAACTGAAGGGTTTCCCATAGACTTTTGTAGACTCTGTAGCCCATTTTGGTAGACCAATAGTAGACTGTGGGGCACAGGACACATTGCCAGAAGTTCTGACAATTGGACTTGTATCCCTTATCTTGTGGAAAGGCGATGATTGTTTATGGGAAAACTCTTTTATAAAATATGCAATAATCCTGATTTGTTTTATTCCTGGAATCGTCCTTAACGGCCCTGGGACTAGCCTGGCAATCTGCTGGAAGTGTCCATAGCGGATATATACCGTATGCATATATCCTTACTTTCACAATACTCTTATCTCCTACAGTGCAACCCAACTGTGCTGTACACCATTGAAATGAAGCCTGATTTATCACTTGCACCTGCTGGCCTCAGATTATAAGGTTTTTCTAGGTGTTCCACATTTATACATAGCATCAATTAGGTGCCTAAAATAGTAACTGACTCTAATCCTCTTTTTGGCTGCCAAGAGCGGTCAAAAGGTTCATGGAATCCCCTTTGGTACCTGCTGATTCATTTATATGTCCACCACCATCATTTCAAAGAAACTGTCAGTAGATGATGGTGTTTTTTTTTGTTTTTTTGTTTTTTTGATGTTGGACACCTTTCACCCTAACATTTTTCACAAACGAGTTCTGCGCATGTTTTTAACGCGCCGAACTTGCATTACACACTGTATTAGGTTTGTTTGTTTCTATTTGCGTTTTTCTTTCTTCTTCTTCTTTTTTTTTTTTTTTATCTCTGATCAGTTTCCATAGAAAAGATTGACCACAGTGACGCAAGTCTTTCTTTTTTTTTTTTTTTTTTTTTTTTTTTACGTGCATTCTGTTTTGTGTGAAACAGTGTAAACTGATCAATGCATGAAAAACGCTGAACTCTGACTGAAAACTTGTTGAACTCTGAAGGAACTATAAGTGTTTCACTGACCAAACCCTGATCACACTCTTATGAAACTCTGCAACACTAGTGTGAAAGGGGCCTTGCGGTTTCTATAAAGGAATTATTATGGGTTTCTTTCCCCATGTTGGGCCCAGTTCACAGCTACAGTCGGACCTCTATTATAATCTTCCATCAGTAAAATTATAATAATGGAAGTATGAGGCCACATTCAGCCGTGATCGCATGCTGAGATAACATTTTGTTTGCTAAATGCAATAAAAACCCAATGTTGCTTCGACATGTTATTATAGGGGAAGCCTTTTGAATTTTGTATCCATCTCACACAAGTGGTGGAAATATATTGCAGGACACCATTAACGGCCCATTGAACTCTGTGGACATTTCAAACAGATCGCTTAGACTTCCACAGTTATCGTTTTATATACATAAGGTGATAATGGAGGCCTCAATACAGGCCGGAACTGTGCCTTACACTATGTATTGCACATAACTGTGTAGGGGTTTTCTCTCCAGTCCCCTCATGTACCAGTGAGACAAGGTTTACAATACAAGTCCTCTATAGAAAACCACTCATTGATTCTACTAATGACAATAGAATGAGGAAAAATGTACTGAAAAACCTCACCTCGGCTTATACACGAGTCAATAAAAAAAAATAGAAAACTTAATACTCACACTTCGGTGTCCGGATCCTTGGCTCCCGATCTTCGTCGCAGTTCACGGCGGCTCCTCTTCTTTGGCCGACAAAGTCATGTCCATGCGATCTGCCGGCGGGCACACACTATGATGCGGCGGTGTCGCCGCTGATGACGTCTTCATCCTCCGGCAGGTTGCATAAACGCGTCTCCGCTGCCTAGAGGAGAAGACGGAAGCCGCCGGGAGCCGCCACAGAGGTTCAGGGGTGAGTATTACGTTTTTTCTTTTTAATGCACTTGGCAGGGGGCTGGCTGTATACTGTATGGGGGCTGGCTAGCTGTATACTACATCCTCGGCTTATACTCGAGTCAATAGGTTTTCCCAGTTTTTGGTAGTAAAATTAGGGGTCTCTGCTTATACTCGGGTCGGCTTATACTTGAGTATATACAGTATTTTCCCCTTCCATCTGCATCGACTATACTGGCTAAGGTCATGAAGCTCCTCTAAAGCATATTACTACACACTAATAACACAAGCTGAGGTAAAATAGTAGTCCCATGAACATGACCAGAAAATATACTAAAAGCAATCGTCAAATAGACAAAGGCTGTCTATTTTCCCATATATATACACGCCATGTTTTCCTGAGCCTGGACAACCCCTTTAATCAAACACAATGGAGGAGATTTATCAGAAGTGTTTGGGATCAAAACTGTTCTAGTTGCTCATGGCAACCAATCAGAGCACAGTCTTCATTTTTCGACAGCAGTTTATAAAATTAAAGCTGAGCTCTGTTTGCCATAAGCAACTATAACAGTTATGACTTCAGGCACGTGATAAATTGCCCTTTTAAATGCGTGTTTCCTTTTGATTTTGTGGATTTTCTGGAACAACTACAGCAGAACTGCAGAAAGTGGCTACACACCCTTGTAATAAGGTGTTACACACACACACTGTCTTCTATCTAGTTTATTTCTTGGCTGCCATTCAGCTTTGTAGAAACATGATCCTGGTCGTATGTAATTTTATATAATGCATTAGTCACATGTTGTGACTCATTTATTATTTGCTGTACTTTTCTACTAGAACGAAGTATACTACCTTTTGTTAACTGGTGCAGAGTCTGTACCAAAAAAAAATTTAAAACGTTTACTTGCTGTGGTGTGCCCGTGTCCTGCGCCGTGGTACCTTCGTGCTGTGGCCCTCTTTGATTACAGGGCTTGACACTTTGCCACCAACGGCTTTCGGCTTCCTGGCGCGCCAACCCATCTCTCTGCTCATCTAGAGACTGTTTGCACATGTGCCGCAAATATTCTGTTTACATTGCGTTTACATTAACACAATGTTACGAGATTGTGATGTTGCAGCAAACAAGATGTAAATGTGCATATGATAGCATGATGTAAATGTGATGTGAACGCAGACGCGATGTAAACTCAAATGCAATGTTACCGCAAAAGCGATTTGTACATAAAACATGATGCGGGCATGAATGCAGCATCTAGATGAGCACAGAGATCACACAGTGTCTGCCACACTTAAATTTGTTATCCATGGCCTCCTTCCTTCTAAATAAAAGAAAAAAAAAAATTAAATTGTGCTAATGAGCCTGGGAGCCTGGATGGTTCCTGCCCGTGTTACCAGAGCCCTTCTGTACACTTTCACCCCAAGCCGCCCCTCCCCCCTCCCTTGGCACTTCCTTTTCCCTCTTCCCTCTTCAGCATAAGAAGTTTTAGCAGATGGTGGAAGGGGAAGTGCTCCTAGCACACTGTAACAGCATGCAAGTTGCAGCAGGGAGGGTCTCTGGTTTACACCCCCAGTAGCAAAAGCTGATTTCATAATTAAGGAGGCCATGGATAACAAATATAAGAATATTACCACGGTGCCTGGGTCTGAGTAAGCGTCCTTGGTTATCCATTCTAGTTTTTGAAGATGGATTTCCTTTAACTGTGAACCACAGTGAACGCAAAGCCAAAGTTATTCAGAATATATCTTTAAGGAGTTAGTTTATCAAATTGACCTCCATATTTTCTGGTTATGGGTCGAGGCTCCTGAGATCCCTGGAAGTAGGAATGTGTGGCTGAGCACTGTGGTTCATTATGTATCTGTCCGGCAGTGTGTTACCATTTCATAGTGGACCTGCCCCCTGAATATGTTGCTCTATGGAAGGGAAGCATGCAAGCACACCTCCCAACATCTGAGACTGTGAAAGAGGTACAAAGGGAAATGTATTTTTATCCTTTTTCTCCCTCCTCCCACCCCCACTTATAATGCCTTTGGTTTCTGTACCTCCATACATTGTGGCACCTCTCCTCCTCCAAAAATTCCCTCCTGTTCTTACAAATATTGTGCCCCTCCACTACTATTATTCCCTCCCCATTTCTATATACTTATTGCTATATATATTCCTCATCTGATGCTGATGGGGTTGAGGTCCTGGTACATAGATCCTGCTGCTCGGGACAGGAGTCTGCAGTATTCTCCTGGCCCTCATATTAATACTATGTGCCCTTCTATAGGTAGCCTAGATGTCAGAGCTACATGACACTGATGGTGCTATTACTGCTTCCTGGCACGTTGTGTTTTTTTTTTTTGGTCTATTAACTAACTATTAATAACTGGAAAAAAGTTCTTGATTCTGGAGGAATGTAAAAGTGTCATTTAATGAACTGGTTCTGCGGCTTTCTCATTTCTGTGTCCTTACTCATCTTTCATCCTTAGCAACATCCATACACAAGTGCGTGTTTATCTGAGTTACAGGCATTACATAATATCATTTATTGGCTTTTATCCTTCAGGGAAGCGCAGGCATGGATCCTTTCTAAGACGTGTGTGTTTAGCCTGCTCTGTTAAAGGATTCCTTCATCCTTTTGGTTGAATGAAATCCCCCAAATCGCTTTATATTGTGGACGCAATAGTGTAGTTATCTGTTAAAATGTTGACTTTGCATACGTCTCTCTTTGTAGCAATATGAACCGTGAAGAACGGAACGTGCTGCGTATGAAAGAAAGGGAAAGGCGAAATCAAGAAATCCAGCAGGGCGAAGAGGCCTTTCCATCTACCTCTCCTCTCTTTGCTGAACCTTATAAAGTTGTAAGTGTGCTACACGGTAATAAGATTTCTACATTCCCAGTGCAAGTCTTCATCTGCTGTGTTCTCTACCACATACGGTTTCTATATGTAAGACTTGCCATAATCTAGCACAAAGCATGGCTTTTAGCAATGGCATCCGTAGCGCTGCTCAACACATGTATTGGCTTGTAAATGTATTGTCTACGCATTTAACAAATTCACCAAAGTGGACTGACTAATGAAGTAATTGCTTCCGGATTAGAGCACAATTACATTGTTATTAAAAACCAGGGCTACTTACTCCTAGATCCTGGACCCGTGACTGTATTTGCCATTCGTGGCCTCCCTTCTTCTAAAATCAATTTTTAAAATGATTCTAATGAGTAAGAAGGGATCTGGGAGACCCTGGGACATGGTAAAGTTAGAGATTGATTCTTTCAATAATGATATAATGCACAGCTCTCTCTACCCATCGCCAGAGTTCTGTATATTTCCCCGCAGTTGTCCCTGAGATAATGCCTTTACTCTTGGAATGGTGTTGGCAGTGATAACAGTGATAAGCTGCAGTGGTACACTGACAAGGTGCCCCCCCTCCCCATGGCAGGGAATCCTCTGGGAAATGGGATTCCTGGCAGGGTCCATGCTACATGGTTGGGCCTGCCATGAGAGTTTTGTAGATTTCTCTATTGATTTGTATCTATTTTATTGTGTGAAAAGGCCTCTCACACTTGAAGCAGCATTGACAATAAGCACCTCATTCTGTTATGGTATTCTTCTGTTCTTTGCTGTTTTTTTCCTCCGCTCTCATATACTCTGCTCTTTCCTGTAACATATGACTTTATTGCTGAGATTCCCTCTTTTATATGTGGATTTTGATTCCTGTCAGGAAATATTATTTCAGGTCAGCATGGAAGCAAATCTTGCTGTTTGCATGAAGCTGAGCAAGAAGGACATGGATTATAGTATATAGAAAGTATTTAGAAGCCATTTTGGTTACAGTAAGGTCATTTAAAGAAATCCACAACAACAGTATGGAATTGTAGCATATTTTTCCTGGCTTTGTTCATTATTTCCATGTGCTCAGATACTATGAGACAGGCTTCAGCTGAAGAGTAGATGCTATCACAGGTGAAGGATCTAAGCTTTCCCATGCCTTTATTTAGGCAATTGGTGGAGGTCTCGGTCTCATCAAACATTTTGTAAAATTACATTTGTGACTTCTATTCCTAATCTGAAAGCCAGATATGATAATGGAGATAAAATGAGTTCTGTGAGCTGTAGTTTTGTTTTTAAAGGATTGGCCACTCCTTTATGCAAGTTTCCCATGTGCCTTTACTGCCTTTTAGATAAACCCTGAATGTTTGTCAAGTGATTCAGCAGACCTGCTTCTTACTTTTGTAATTTGTACATGCTGTTTTCTTTACATCTCTGAGATCTGTTGAGTTGGAGGAGCTGCAGCAGCAGTGATTCTACCCCCCTGTCAGTACAGGCAGATTGTGAGAAGAGAGAGGATTATATCATTTGTAGGTCCTGGAGCAGTGATGGATGGCAGCTGTGTGTGTATATGCAGAGGGCAGCATGCTGAGAACAAGGAAGAGCTGCAGCTTTCATAGGAGGCAAAGACACATGTGACATGTCTAATGTGATCTATTCAAAAGTGGCCAACCCCCTTTTAATTTTGACAGGACTCCTGGGTGAGAATGTGGGTCCTGCATTTCCCACCTGCGCACAGTGTTTGTACACACGCTAAGATCCTTGCTAACAAGCAAGTTCATTCTGAAAAAACTCCTACCTCATGCTTATGGGATTGTACAGGCATATAACGTAGAATCACCTAAGTGAACAGATATGCTAAATTCAGTTCCGCAATTTTAGGTTCATTCCAGAAAGAGTTTATTGGACCAAACCAATTTGTGAGTAACAGGCTTTAAAGGGATTGTTGTCCATTTTGGGATACATTCAGAACGTACGCTCGCCCCTCTCCATAGAAGCTATTGGCCTGTCCCTATTATCTAAGCCTTTATATGGATAGGATGAGCTTTATCCTCAAGGTCACTCCTGTTTTTGCTTTATTAGCTGCTTAATGTTGTCTTAATGTTGAATTTTGTTTGGAGGATTTCATACTAACATTTCATTGTTTTCTTTTCTTTTTTTCTGTTCCCTTGTTTTAGACAAGCAAGGAAGATAAATTGTCAAACCGAATCCAGAGTATGCTGGGAAACTACGATGAAATGAAGGATATGATCACTGACCCACCTTTGTCACTTGGGATTTCCAAGCACCCTCCTCCTCCATCAGATGACAAATCTGGACAAGGCTTCTATGCTGATCAGAGACATAGTTCTTCACACCAGAGCAGTAAATGGACTCCTGTGGGGCCTGCACCAAGCACTTCTTCCCAGTCCCAGAAACGTTCCTCATCGAGTACACAAGGAGGACATAGCAGGAGCAGCAGTGGCAGCAGCAGTCAAAGGCATGATAGGGAGTCCTATAGCAGTAGCCGAAAAAAGAGCCAACACGGGTCAGAGCACTCCAAATCACGGTCCATTAGCCCAGCAAAGCAGGCTGCTTTAAATTCTAGCCATTCACGTTCTCATGGGATTGATCACCACAGCAAAGATCGCCAACGCGCTAAATCCCCAAGAGACCCGGATGCTAACTGGGATTCCCCTTCTCGAGCACCTTCATTCTCAAGTGGACAGCACTCCTCACAAGCCTTTCCTCCATCTCTAATGTCCAAATCCAGCTCAATGTTGCAGAAACCTACAGCCTATGTAAGGCCGATGGATGGGCCCGAATCTATGGAAACAAAATTGGCCTCTGAACACTACAGCAGCCAGTCTCAAGGCCATAGCATGAATGAGCTGAAGTCCTCTAAAGCTCACTTAACAAAACTGAAGATCCCTTCTCAGCCACTGGATGTAAGTCTCCCCTACCCTTCTTACTTTGGATTCTGTCAAAATTGGTTCCTAATTTCTTACACAGTCTGCAGCAATTCCATTTGCCATACCAGATCATTCATGCTCTGTTTACACCCATTGGAAATAAAATCCACCAACGCTTTACACTTATTATGATGATCTGGCATCGATTTCTTGCTAAACTGTGTGAAAATTTTCATATCAATCCAAATAGGAATCACTAGAGGAATTTAACACTCATGGCAGATTCACTTGTTTCAAACCAATACCATGTGAAAATAGTTATTTTACTTTACTTCTATGCCACTAATCTATTTCACAAGTAATATGCGTACAGACATGGGTACCAAACTGACCCAGGTTTGCATTGCTTGCAGTAGTCTTTAACATTGGAAAACTGCACGTCCTTTATGTAAAACAATGTTAATTTACAGAATACCCCTGTCATTAATAGAAAATTGCACTTTTTTCATAGCTTTCTATGTTTAAACGGGTCAAATTTCTTCATGATCTTTTCTTCTTTATTGCTGTTTCTGATTTACCTAAAGAACTGTCAATCCTAATGACTAAAATGTTTGGGATCATGCATATATTATGAAAGGTACAAGTCAAGTTCTATAACTTGGTGAATGAGCACAAAAAAATTGTCCAGTAAATACAATGGGCTTTCAACCATTTATTACCATGACTTTACAGAATTGTGTTCCATTCTCTGTTAAACGTGCACCCAAATATAAATTGGTGCCCTGTTTTGGAGCAGTGCATGGGGCACCAGATTCATGAAGAATGTAGCCACAATTCATGAATCTGGCGCCCCCTGCACACTACACAGGCAAATTGTACAGACTGCAGTTTTTTGGGTTTTTTTTTAAATAATAAATGTCGGCCAATATGTTTTCTTTGTGAGCTCATCAAAGGTTGCAGGGCCCTTGAACACGTCACTGTCTCGTAGTTTCACCCTAATATTACTCACAGTGAATCACCTTCCTGTCAGTTGCATTGGTAGGGCTTGTATGGCAGTATATTGTATATCCTTTTTTTCATAGGTAGTGTTCATTTCATTCTACAAATGTGGCCTTAGCTGTAACCCTGCTGCACAATGCACCAGTATATGACATTACATTTGGAAGTCAGACCGATGGCTCTGATTATGTCCTTGCCTTTCTATGTTGTGCATCTCATCAGTTGTCCCTTTTTTATCTCAGGCCTCAGCATCTGGTGATGTTAGCTGTGTGGATGAAATTTTAAAAGTAAGTTTAAGACATGTATATTTTATAAACTCTTTACGATGTTTGTAATCACAGGTTGGCTTTGAAAAATATGCTTGTGTGACATTGTACAGTACAAGTTGTGCCTCTCTTGGGAGGCTACAAGAAGATCAGGTCTTAGCAATGCTCTATCAGCTGAGAGTAGGATTATTTATGTACAGTTTTCAACCTCGCTCAGTTATCTTCCTCCATCACATGACTATTAACAAAAGGCCAGAGGAAACCTGACGCTTCAGAAGGCTGATGAAAGCAAGAATTTTTTTTCCTCTTTAAATCTTAGGTTTACACACAATGAGTTACAAAAATAAACATCACTATACAGTTTAAAAAGGAATACGACACGAAAAATTCTTTAATTATAATTTTCTTTTTGTAAGCAAGAATGAATAGAATAGTAGTAGAACTGGAAATGTATCCAGTTGGTGGGCAAGTAAAACAATAGTTGTTTGCTTTCTGATTTTAATATAACCAATGTTCACTGAATTTGACAATGCAAATGTCAAATGTGCGCAAAAGATCCTGCCTGCAACGTGCCTGCTAAACTGACCACTCTGTCTTCCTGAATAACTTCTCCCAAAAATTAATTAATTGGATTAAAAAGTGGCAAATGATTTGCTCACTAACTGTTTGTGTACTGTGTGTATTTATTATTTAATCACAAAGATGTACTTTTTTTTTTTTTTTGCAGGAGATGACCCACTCATGGCCTCCCCCCCTCACTGCAATTCATACACCGTGCAAAACTGAGCCTTCCAAATTTCCATTCCCAACAAAGGTTTGCATTCATTATATTTATTGGGCTGGCCATGTCACTGTTTTCCCCAATCACATGTATGCTTCAATTGTAAGTGCTGCTGTCAAATGCCTTTAGTGGCTTATTTCCATATGAACAAAAGGAATGGGCGCCCTGGAGTCTGATTTGTAAGAATGTCCAATGCTTTGTTTTACAAGAAGACATTTAAAATTAATACAAAAGATAACTTCAGTGAACTGTACTCATCTTGTGTTTTAAACCTTCTTATTTATAGGAATCGCAACAATCAAGCTTTTCTAACTCTGAGCAAAGTAAGTACGGAACATTCTACCCGTAATAGAACAGTGTTATTGGGAGAAATCATATGTACAAGAACTATTCTCTGTATCCGCTCACATGTCTTTGTTTTAACTTTACAGAGAGATACAGTGCATCAACAAAAGCATCTAATGGTCATCCCCCCAAGTGGTAAGTTGCATTTCCTTAGTAGAGAATATAAATTCATACTAGTCGCTGGGTTTAAACTAGAAAACATGTTCATTCGCTAGAACGAAAGTATCTGAAGTAGGAGCTGTAAATTGCAGGCTATTGTAATAGTGAGTTGTGGCGCAGGATTATACGGAGGAGTATAAATAGTACACAGGGAGTTTTCCTAATGCCACTAATCTGGCAGCAGACCTCTATCCTTAAAGGACATTTTATGACTTGTTATGTAGAGAAACAATCCCTGCATGTCCTTGAAAGCAGCCGTGCCGCCAAAATATCAGTTGTATAAATTTCTGGGTATGTGTACAGATCTGGTAAATCATAATATAAAAAATAAAAACACATGCACTAATGCGGGAAAAGCTTCTGGTTAGTGTGAGAGCAGCAAAGCATAACGCCCTTCCTCCCTCATTTCCATTGATCATCTGATCTTCATATCTGCAGCAGACTGCCAAAACCGACTTCTCCACTTGGTGTTTAGTGGCATTTTGGCTCTTACTTACAGTAGCCATGCTTTCTGGCTTTGTACACTGCATAATTCAGGTGCCACAGCTGCTAGCATTTGTTGACCTTTGGGGTGCCAGACCTTACCCTAAATATGCATGATCTATCCTACCAGTAGGTCAAAGTATTTAAAGCCTGGGAACACCTTTAAGTGGTATTATGCTTCAAACCTAAAAGCCACAAACTGTTGCAGTCTGTAAAAAAAAAAAATATATATATATATGTTTATATGTTTATTAGTTTTATGATTTTAGTTTTAGCTTTTATTAGCAGTTGCTTACCTTTACTGACCAATGTTTTACAGCACGCTGAAGGAGGATTTAAAGCTGAGCAGCAGTGAAGATAGTGATGGGGATCAGGTACAGGTTTTTTCTTCTCTAAAATTCCATAAATCTTTGCGATCAGTTTTGCATGTTGTGCCAACTATCCTTGCCTATAGTGTTTAGAACCTGCAGAAGGAAGAAGAGGATTGCCCCATAGTGGTTACAATAGAATTAACTATAACTATTTGGGATTTTTCCAAACAGTCGTCTCTATCAGATGCCCCAGGTTTGTTAGACTCTTCTTTGTACAACACTCATTTTAGAGGGTTTCTTAAACTGATCATGGAATGCCCTATTTCTGCCCAGCAAACAGACATATTCTTTGGGGAAAACCTGACTGCAAGTGTATAACATTTATGTAGCTCACCAGCTCTATATTGTTCTCATTGCACTCAACAGAGAGGAAGGGTTTTATTTTTGGAACCATTGTCAGGTCCTGAACGGAGAGGGTCAAAAATAATAATAAGTAATACCGCTTTACTAAAAATTATCTAATTGGATAGGGGAAGAAGGGCATTCTCAAATGGACAGCCCTTTCTCAAGATAGTTAACCTCTTCCGTTTTATGTTGCTTTATGATAGAATGTTAACCATATTTTTTTTTTCTGGTACAAATGAGCACCCCTCGGGGACTATTTTGTAGATTTTTATTTTATTTTTAGAATATGTTTGTGGTATAAATGAGCATTTTTTTTTCTCTATGGATGTGTATTACTTTCTAATATATCTAGATTTGATTAGAAAGTTTCAACGTCTAGAAACATTGCTGGTGAAAATTTTAGACTAGGCTACATGTATACCTTCTTGGGTAGCCATCATTGGTTAATCTTTTTAATGGTGATCTAAAAATACACTCTTCGGCCACTTTCACATGAAAGTGTGAATACAGCCGTATGCAACCCTTACCGGTGCAATAGGGGTCCAAAGGGCAATACCATTTTGGTTGGGTTGGGTTGGGTGGGGTGGTATACCACGCTTCTTCGTATGATGCGGGATGTGTGAGCAGCACTTGCCCCTCCTCCTATCCAGTTTTTTTTACTTTACTCATTGGTGCACATGTATCATATCATAAGTCTGGTTTTGTGCCTAGAATCTGGTGAGAACTCAGGGAACACTGCAGAAACATCAACAATGACAATCTTTGAAGGGAAAGACTGTCTCGAAAAAACTTGCAAAAGTGCACTTGCGCTCAAAAAAGAAAGGAAAAGCCGAGCCAAAATTGAGATACATGTGTCCTATTGACAAAGATTTGTTTTATTTACTAGAACTAATCCAGGACTTTTTCTTTCAGGATTGTGATAAAACTGTCCCAACCAACACACCAGGAAGGTAAGTGGGCAAATCGTCAGTGTGTTAGGGAAATTAGCTCATCGTTATAACGCATAATGTAATAACTAGTACAGGTGTATATTCACCTGTGTGTGTCATGTAAAACTGAACAAAAGGCTGTGATCTTATCTACAGAAGCCACAATCCATAAATTAAGAGAAACTGAAGTTTAAATCCTCCCCTTTTATACTTTAACTTTGCAAAAAAAAGTCGTTAATGTAGACGTGTCTAAATGAAGCAGCTGTTATAGAGCAGGAGGAGCCGAGCGAGGGAGTAAGCGATCATTGTATGCACATTCATAGAAGGAAGGTTGTCAATTACTGATAGCACCACTTACTGGACTAATGACAGTGAATTTTTCTCATAATACAAGATTAACGTTTTCTTGAGGAGGGAAAGGGGAATTAAGGAATATACAAATCAGCATTATTAGAATAGAAAGTCATGGATAAAGGGTTGTTTTAGGAGAGTAGACGGGTCTAGCTCATCTAATGTTTTTGGTAAATAGTTCAGTAGTAGAGTTTACAGGGGAATTGATGGTAACATTAGGAGAGGTTTAGGTCATATGAATAGGCTTTCCAGGGCCATGGTAGACATTTAGAGGACAAAGGGAGGACGTTGTTGTATATAATTTACCATCTTATGTAACCGGGTGATAAACCGGTTTTATAAAGTTGCTGCCAATTTCCTGTTCCTGATCCAGGAAGAGCAACTCTGGATTGCGAATAAAATACCGTGCAGGCTTAGCTGCACCACGATCTGCTGTCTTGTAGGTGTTTTTTTGTTTTTTATTGGAAGAGACCCTCAAAAAGGGGTGATGGAAAAACTTTCCCCAAATTTTCCGATTTGATTCAAAGTTATGAGTTTTATGTTGCAGCCGGAGTAAACATGAACTTTATATGTGACAACTTCTTTCTTATTACCTCCATTAGTAATTCTGAACCATCACAGCCTAACAGCGAAGGAGCAGAGAACTCCAGGGATGATTCCAGTAGTCACAGCGGATCAGAGAGCAGCTCCGGATCTGATTCTGAAAGCGAAAGCAGTTCCAGTGATAGTGAGGCCAATGAACCCTCCCGCAGTGCCTCACCCGAGGTAAAAATCTGTAGAAACGTGGATAAAATGCTAATGAAGAAAAACCCATGTATACAGTATATTAAATATCCTGACGTGATGTTACTGTCCTCCTTGTCACAGGTGTGTATTGATCCGACCCTGTTGGTACTGATTAGGTATTAACATTATCAATGTGTGCAGAGACACCACCCCACTGGCTCCTCCCACTTGACAGTTCAACAAGTATTGTTAAAAGTCAGGAGAGTTGGTCTTTTTGTGACATCTATTAGCTTAAGGTTTTATTTCCACTACTTTTCTGATTATCACATTCGGATTATCACATTTTGCTCTTTTGAGAGGAGGTGCTAATGGATACTTCAAACACATCAATTCATAGATATTCTTACTATTCTGCTTGGAGTTGATTTTTTTAATAGATTATACCAGCTTGGTGAAAACTTTCTTAACTCCTAATGGACTAATGCTACCTAATGTGCCCAGCCTGCTGATGGAGAGGTGCCCATTGTCTGTCACTAATCTTTTCACACTTACTGTCTGATATATTCATATGTGGACTTGTTTGTTTGCAGAGTAGCACCTAAAAAGATTTGCATTTCTCTAGGAAATCTTTTGAATGGATTAAGAGCTGAATAGTGATTTACATAGTGTGACAGGAGATTGTTGTGTTTGTTTCCTGTCTGTATATCTTTCTGTGTATTTTATTGTTTAGGTTGTTGACAAGTTTCATATAATCTGCAATTGTTCCTCTCATGTTTTACTGATCATGTTCTGTTTCTTTCTTTCTTTAAGCCTGAGCCTCCTCCATCAAATAAATGGCAATTGGACAATTGGCTAAATAAGGTCAATCCACATAAAGTGTCTCCTGCGTCATCTGTGGAAAGTAATATCCCCTCCTCACAAGGATACAAAAAGGATGTTCAAGAGCAGGTGACCGGAGCAAATTACACAGAACCAAGTGGACCCAAGGAGTCTAACAACTCTACCCCTGTTAGAGAGTCCAAGGTAGCTCAAAAAGGATCAGAGGGCAGTCGTGGGAGGCAGAAGTCTCCAGCTCAGAGTGAAAGTACATCTCAGAGAAGAAATGTTGGTAAGAAACAACCAAAAAAACTTGAAAAGACAACTGTAGATGCTCCGCGGAGAGAGCTCAAAATTGAGAGTATAACGACAGCAGAAATGACCACCAATCTACCAGCTAATCGTCATAAAGCCGCCACAAAAGGATCCAGAAAACCCAGTATTAAGAAAGAACCCAAGTCCTCGCCCCGGCCTGCAGCTGAAAGGAAAAAGTACAACAAGAACTCAAGTAAACCCTCTCAAAAATCCAAGGAGTTTATTGACACGGATACCTCATCTTCTGATTCTGATGAAATTGAAAGCCTTCCTCCTTCTTCCCAAACCCCAAAATATTCTGAGAGCAATAGGACTCCTCCAGCTAAACCCTCCGTTGAGGAGGATGATACCATTTTCCGGCAACGATTGTTCTCTCCTATGGAAGAGAAAGAGCTCCTTTCCCCCTTAAGTGAGCCTGAGGACAGATACCCACTTATTGTTAAAATTGACTTGAGCCTGTTATCACGGATACCAGGGAGGCCTTTTAAAGAGACTGAACCTCCGAAGGTTGAAAAAGTTGCACCAGAGAAACATTCAAAAGAAAGTCAAAAACAAACAGAAAAACCTCCCAGCAAAGGAAAGAGGAAACACAAGGTTAGTCAGAAAAAGTATTTTTTAACTTTTTCATGTTTTCTCGTGTTTTAGCTTAATTTCTTTGATGGGTTTCTGGATGTTTTGATACTTGTATTTGTTTAAAACAATTCTTTAGAGTGGTTATTTCACCTGAAACTGGCTGCGGCAGTATGGCATCAAATAATGACCTATCTGATGGTGCTGTTTTCTGAGGTGCACTATAACAAAGGGCAATATTTGATGCTGCATTTTCTTTGGGTGTAGTTTAGTACTGAGAAAGTATTTGGCATTTCTCCTTTAATGGGAATGTGTCATCAGAAATTGACCGAATAAACAATTACCATTGTGGTGTTCACCAGCTGACCAGCTTCTAGGTCATGTTTCTTTCAAGGTCGAGGTTGGTGGCATCATCTTGAAAATCAGCTTTGAAGTGAGATGTAAGTTGGACGTATAAAGTCAGGGAGGCGGAGAGTTTAACACCAAAGTCAAGCTCTCCCTGCCTCTGAACACTCCTTATGTGACTGACGACATATGCCCAACTTCTGGAGATCTGGTCAATGATGTTCCTGAATGCAAGACCATGAAATACAGTGAATGGGCTATTATGTGGGAGGGAAAGCCAACTTCACTGTTAAACTTCCCACCTCCTTGACTTCACTAGACTCATGTCAAAGTAGAGTCTAATAACTCTACCAGTGTTAGAGAGTTCTACGTAACTCAAAAAGGATCAGAGGGCAGCCGTGGGAGGCAGTAGTCTCCAGCCCAAAGTACATCTCAGAGAAGAAATGTTGGTAAGAAACAACCAAAAAACTTGAAAAGACAACGGCAGATGCTCCGCAGAGAGAGAGAGAGAGCTCAAAGTTGATTTGCATTGAGCATGTGAAGTCACCAGCTCTCTGAGGTGCCAGGCGACACCACGAAACACAGTGGACGTGAACACATAAAATTCCAGCGCAGCTGAGACACACCCCTCAGACTAATTTGAATATTCCAAAAAAGTGATTTTATGAAAAATGTGGTCCTTCCAACGGTCTCACGCGCTTCCCATTTCCTCAGCTGGTATTTTCTCCCTGTTTATGGAAATATTAAATTATCTACAAAAAAATGTTAAAATACAAGTTTACATCTTTGAAAAGGTTTTTGTTTTTTAAATGATTTAAGTTTCTCTTGAATCAACCATTAACACATGGATAGAACTTGTACATGTCTTGAGCTGCATTTGCTAAGGTTTCATAGGAATTGTGCAAATGGTGTCTAAGAACCTCCTTTTAGGTTATGGGCTTCATATTTTTTCCATCTTGCCCTGCATATAATCTCTAGCCTATTCTCTGTACAGGATGCTGAGACTGAATCATGTGAAAGCAAAATGATTGTCACCTGCCGTCAAAGCCTTAGTTCTTGGAAACGTCAAGGCGCACTTCTAAGCATTTGTTTTACATTTTCCTCACAGAACGATGACGAGGTCAGGGGTAATGAGAGCAAGAAGCAGAAGCTGGAGGAGAAATCTTCAAACCACAAGACGTCCAGCAGAGAGTGAGTTATCTTCACTGATGTTATCTTAAGTTACCTGTTCTGAATTCATTATTATGGGCTCCTGGTCCAACAGGAATGCCTTGCTGTCAGACCCCTGGCAGTGTCTTATCTTTCAGGGAATTTAAGGATCGGACATGTTGAATATACAAAATGCTTAACCGTCCTCCCCAATACTCACTGTCAGGAATCGACCACATACATTAGCTTGTATCACATAATAGTTTAATCACTGGGATTGTTAACCATCAAGTTAATCTATGTTGTTGTGAAAGAAGGACTTTTGTTATCTCTACTAGTGGTGGGCCATGTTTCATAGTTTTTTTTTTAATCCTATAAGTCTCTAAAGATGACATACTATAGCTGAGATCCTTTCCGAAATCCACAGCAACACACGATGGGTTTGCTTTATGGTAGTTTAGCTTGCTTTTATTTCCTGTCTTATTTCTGTTTTCCAATTCCTATAATTTAAAAACAAAATTAAAAACCCCATGTACAGACCTCCAGAGTCATCATCTTTCTAATGTGATTCCAGGCAATTATTTCCAGAACTGTAATGCAAAACTGTCTTGTTTTCGAGTTTTATGATGCTTTATATTAGGTTTTCTTCATTTATTATTTATAAATAATTTTTAGGTCAGCTAAACAGAATCCAGTGAAAGAAAAAGACCCTCTCCCCTCTCCAGCTCCACCTGCACTACAGAAAGACTCAAAGTCTGAGCGGAAGAGAACCGTAAGCCAGTCCTCATCGCTCAAATCCGGAAGCAGTGGCAGCATTAAAGATAGCTCCAAAAGTAACTCCTCCGCCAAGCAAAGAAAAACTGAAGGAAAGTCTTCTAACACTACAAAGGAGCCGAAGGTAAGAACGCTGCCTGTGCATTACAATATTTAACAGAGCTCTGATGTCAGCTACTTGCTCTCTGAAAAAGGTTATAGTTGTGACCAAACAAGTATTTTTCAGTTTTTATATTTGTATTGGAGAAAAAAAAATCTGAAAACCTCTAAGGCCCACTTGACAACAGCATTGGTGCCATCTGTTCCACGCTCCAAAAACAAAGAAAACAAACATTTGTCTTGAACCTAATTCATCTATCTGTTCCCCTGTGCATTCTCTGGTGATGCTACTACAGCTCCAGTTCTGTGAAGTAGCCACGTTCCTCTTTGGGAAGGTGACCTCCATGTGAGCAGCAGATCATTGCTGAAGTCTTTCGGACCAGTGCAATTTGTGTGCAATTTCACCAAAGAACTGCAGGGGTTGCAGCCATGTAATTAAGTGACCTATGTAATAATGCAGCTGGCCAAATAAATGAATGCATGCAAGCAGCAATGTGTCATTTTGGGTATCACTTAGAAAGGGGATGTATATCTTCTCTTATAATTGTTGCAACTCTTTACCTTCTAGGAGAAAGCTTCCAATAATTCTGCTGCTGTCGCCTTTATACCACCTATTGATAGCAAATCAAGAAGGGCACGGCTGACTTTTGAAGACAGGTAATGCACAACTTGCGGGGGGTTTTGTTTCCTTTTTATTTTATTTTTTTAATACAATTAATGTTGGTAACGGGTTACCTTAGATTTTGTCTTCCTCCCTTTTTGACTCCTTGCCTAAAATGTCCCCCCCCCTTCTGTATCATTGAAGATTACTGAATTTATTTAATTTTGCTGTACAGGAATCATTCGGCTGACCATTATTTGCAAGAAGCAAAGAAGCTCAAGCACAATGCGGATGCCTTGGTAAAATACTATTGCAGTAATGCTAGATGCTTTATATGCAAATCGTAAAAAAAATAAAATACAGCAATATAAAACTTCTAATGGGAGAAGGTAAAGGGTAGCAGCCGCTATTGGGAATTTGGTTGAATTCGGGAAAATGTACAAATTCTGCCAAATGTTTAACTAGCGAAACTGTGTCAATCGAAATGAGGCTCATCTTTCACAACTGACACATAATCTTACACACATAACAGTATTTTTTGGCCAGAGGACATCTGTGTTCTTACTTTCCTAGTTATGCTTTGCAACTTGCATTGCTTGGGTAAAGTTTATTTTGCACATTACTTCTTGTTACTTTAATAGAACTGGTGGGGTGGCGCTAATAGATTTGTTTCTCTAAAGATTTGTTGCTTTGTTCTCTTAATCTAGTCTGACAGATTTGAGAAAGCCGTGTACTACCTTGATGCCGTAGTTTCCTTCATAGAGTGTGGAAATGCATTGGAGAAAAGTGTTCAAGAATCCAAATCGCCCTTTCCTATGTACTCCGAGACTGTGGAGTTGATAAAGTGAGTGTTGCATTAATTTATTATTCATTACCTTTCTATACCTGTATTTTTTTATTTGTATGCAAAATATGAAAATGCTTAGATTTTCTATGGACTTCCCCGTTGTGCAGTTGGTAGTGTGAGCTTAGGCTCTGCATCCCTTTCATTGTTTTCTTAGTATAATGTAATACCAGAAACATCCATTATTAAAAGTATATGACTGTGGTGCTCGCTATAGACCTGTGTCTACCTGTAACAGATTAGTAGGGGTTGGGACCAGCAATTATACATCATGTGGCCAGGAATCGGCTAACATTGGCTTGCATGTATCAAACATCCTGATTCATTTAGCCACTGATCAAATGATCATCAGGGTCTAATGATAGAAGTCGCTTTATTAGTGGATTTATTACTAGTCAGTTTATTTTGGAACACAAGATGTTAAAGAGTAAATGTTACCTGATTGTTTTATACATTTTCATTGAGAGCCAAATCAATCGTCCTATCAATTTGCTGAAATAGCTGTCCTTTCTCCTTAGGTATACTATGAAACTTAAAAGTTCCTCAGCACCAGATGCCACAGCAGCTGATAAAAGACTAGGGGTTCTTTGGTAAGCTCCGATATAATTTTGTTTCTTAAACATTGTAGTTCAAAGAAGCCTTGTCCACATATATTTCCTTATGTTCTCTTTCTATCAAAGCAATCCTATTACACTGCAAGGTTATGTGGCCTGTCATAGGAACCCTCACTGTAACCATCCTGCCGATCAGTGCAATAATGGCTGGTCTTCACTCCTCCTTCCGTAGCATTATGCAGTATAATAGGACCATAAAGGGAAAATCCTATTTCAGCAAATACATTTTATTGTTTGTATAATGAAAAGCTATGCAACTTCTAAATATACTCTCAGTATTACTTTCGAACAGTTTTCCAGATCTCTGCTTGCTGTTCTTCTATAGAAAGCTTCATTGTTTATTTCCAGTGAACAGAATGGTTCATGGTCACACACAGATCAGCGGCTCATTATAACCCACAGCTCTGCATATTCTCTGATACTAGCAAACTTTGCATCTGTGTGACCATGGCCAGCTTTCTATCCACTGGAAGTAAACATAGAAGCTTTCTAAAGCAGGACAGCAAGCAGAGCTCTAGAAAACTGAAAGGAATTGATACAGAATGTATATTTGAAAACTGCATAGCTTTTCATTATACAAACATTAACACTAATTGGCTGAAATGAGAATAACCCTTTTAAGCCTTAAAGGGAACCTGTCACCAGGAGACCCATTTGTAGCACTCCCCCAGTCCCCACAGAGCATAGTACATACACTGCCAAAGTGTTTTTGTATAAAAAATAGGTTTTACAGGAAAAACCACCACCACCCTTTGGAAACTGCTCCTCCATGTGTCTTTTTCAAATATATGAATAATTCCCCACACTCGGGATTGGCTTTGGGTACAGTCACACGTTGCAGTCAAAACTGCATCGCAGTCAGCTTTGAGGTGGTTTTAGGTGCAGTTTTGTCAATTTAACAGGTGAAAGACATGAAATGAATGGGTGAATGACATTTGTGGAGCAGGTTTCCCCTTCAAAATCAAATTCACTCGTTCAGTTCAAGTCTCTCACCTGTTAAATTGACAAAACCGCACCTAAACCACCTCAAAGCTGACTGCAATGCAGTTTTAACTGCAACGTGTGACTGCACCCTTTAGAGGAGCAGGGGGCGTTGCTAAGCCAAGTGATGGGTGTTTTCATATATTTAAAAAGGACACATGGAGGAGTGGTTTCCCAAGGGTGGGGGGGGTAACTGCTCCATTCCATCCACTCCCAGTGGACGAGTGCCTAGTCACACAGCAGATGCTAATGAAAGGTACAATATAACATATCTTTTTTTTTCTGTAAAACCAATTTTTAATACAAAAACGCTTTGGCAGACTATGTACTATGCTCTGTGGGGATTTGGGTGAGAGCTAAAAATGGGTCTCCTGGTGACAGGTTCCTTTTAAGGCTTGTCTTCGTCCATGTATACCTTACATGCAATTACTTAATATTTGATATTCTTTTGTTCTGTATTTTTAGCCTCCGATGCCAGTCCCTCCTGTACTTGAGATTGTTTAAACTGAAGAAAGAGAGTGCACTGAAGTATTCAAAAACCTTAACAGAGCACCTTAAAGTAAGTCTGCCCTTATCACTACTCACCAGGGAATATTCAGTATTACAAAGTCTCAGGTCTATGACCGCACATGAAAGTGCCTTCTTTTTTTTTTCCACTCAATGTAATATTGGAGGTAGCAATCCTAAGCTTTTCAAACATGATCTCCTATGTTGCTGTCCGCCATTGAAGTTCTCTTACAAAAGTGCATGAAATCCTTTCTTATTGTTTCAGAATTCTTACAATAATTCACAAGCGCCATCGCCGGGTATGGGAAGGTAAGAAAATTCTCCTTTTTTCCATTTATATTCCAATAAAAGATTGCACTGTTCACACTACAGTATTCTAACATATGTTATTTAGGAATCTAGCGTTCATTATAAACGTGTTAATATGTACATGATCCACCCTTATATAGTTAATTTATATCTCCCTGTTCTCTTTATTCAGTAAGTCTGTCAGCATGCCTTCTCCAGTGTCTCCAAAGCTGTCCCCTGGTAGTTCCAACAACTATACCTCCAGCGTGTCTAGTTCATCGGGTGGTACGTCATCTGTAACTATTCCACAGAGGATACATCAAATGGCTGCCAGCTATGTCCAGGTCACATCCAACTTTCTCTATGCCACTGAGATTTGGGACCAAGCCGAACAGCTCTGTAAAGAACAAAGTGGTATGCTCTCTTCAGCCTGTACTTGAATGTTGGAATCCTTTTGTATTTTTGGTTGGTTTCTGAAAGTTTCCTTTTTTTTTTCCTTTTTCCTCAGAGTTTTTTACAGAACTGGATAAAGTAATGGGCCCCTTGATCTTTAACTCAAGCACCATGACCGAACTGGTACGCTATACCCGCCAAGGCCTGCATTGGTTGCGCTTAGATGCTGGTTTGAAACATTAAAGACCCAAGTAATGGGACCTGGCATATTTTCTTGCTGCCTCTAAATTTTTGTTTCCACAACACTGTGTCCTGTGTAGAAGGAAGACTGCCATAACATACTGTCTGGCTTGGCACTGAGGAGGAAGAGCTCTGCACAACTTTGTTTCAGCCATATCCATTTTAACACTTTCCTGATCGTCTTTCTGCAAGACACGCTGAAGCTTCACTTTTTATTTAAGAAAAGAAAACTTATTTAAACTATTTTTCATAGCATTATGAATGTTATTTTTATTTCCATCATTCTACACAGGAATCAATATTCCTGATATCATGCACGATAACTTTTTTAAACTATTTATTTTATAAAGCTTATTGCAAATGTTAAGAGTACAGGTAGGCGGAATCCTTACCTTGTCTATGGTCAAACCTTTGTCAGCTTTTGGGGTTACCTGCTCCCCACTTGTAGTCTGTAGTATGTTCAGACCACAAATCTGCAGTTTCTGATCATTGTGGGACGGAGTAAGTGATTGACAACCTGAATCCTGTCTTTTAATAGTAAAAGGGGTTGGGCAATTTTTTAATATATAGTCTATTGAATTGGCCTTTGGATTCTTTCTATGATGAAACATATGCATTTTCCTTTTTTATTTTTTAATGGTTTGTGGTCTTTGTTGCTTTATACTGTCTTACCGTGTTAGGAAAGAGAATAAACAGCAGTGCATTTTAGTGTAGGGAAAGGTACTTTTCATACGTGTGGTATACAACAGCTGTGAAAGGATCATGTTGTAACCAGAACAGAGCCCGCACATCTCCTAGAAGAGCTCATATAAGCAAGAGAAATGATATATATAAAACTATTAAAATATAGAAGTATTATGGGACTGAGTGAAGGACTGTAGAGAGAAGCCACAATCAGTAGGATACATAGCTCGGGTGAGATACAATCCTCAGAATGGGTGATCAGGGTATGATTTCTTTTACATTAACCATGGCCGGCCTATAGTATTGAATCAGTTTAGATGTATTTCCCAGTATTGTTTGGTGCAAATTGTAGAATTATACAGAAGTGTAGCTGGTTTTCAGCCTCTGGCAGGGAACACAAGGTATAATGGGAAGCAAGGCTTCTCTGTATTAAGCCCATAAAATGGGCTAGAGGTGAGGTCCTACTTGATAAAACGTGCCCAAAAAATGTAGTATCCCTTGGTGCCAAGGAATAATAAGGTCTTCTAATTTTAGCTACATTTTAAAATTGTTTTTATTTGGTACAAATGATCTACACTTTTGTGAAATGGATGCATAATTCTCAGTATACAGTGTTTCTAGAAAGGCCTATGTTGTATCTCCCAGGGGACGTGTTCTGCCCACATTACTTTACCTTTCACATGAAGTTAAGTCCTTTTTACAGAGACCATTTTTAGCTTTAATACGAGAACACCCCCCACCCCCCGTTCACTCTTGTATTAGGGCTTTTCCATCAGGCTTCGACAGTCGAATAGCCTAGCATGTTGCAGTATTGTATCCGCTGTAAGAAATTGTACAGTGGTGGCGAACCTATGGCCAGAGGTTGCACTCGGAGCCCTCTCTGTGGGCACCCAGGACTTAAGGCCTCCTCCTGTAGTCCGGGGAAGCCCGGGACATGCTATGCTCTGTGCTATTTTAAAGTGACACATCTTGGGTTGCCTAGAACTACTTAACCATTGGAGCTTTTTCTCCAGGCCCCACAATTCTTCCTGTCCAATGGGAACCCAATGACACAAAATTACAATAATACACCAACTTTTTCCCACTTTTCCTTCTTTATTGAGCCCCTCAGGGTGCTGGTACAGTTGAAAGCTAATGAAAGTTAATGCTTAAATTACTGCCATGTTGGCACTTTACGGTGGGTTGTGGTTGTAGTTTGGTTACTTTGGTTCTAAAGGTTCACCACCACTGTTATAGTGTATGGCTCATGTAAAGATGGCATGTTCTAATGCTAACGTGAACAAAGCCATAGACTTGTATATCAGCAATGCTTCAAATGTTTTACTGTGTGCATTGTTTGATTACTACTCTCTGAATTAACATGCGTGTCCTTGGCCCAAGTGACTGGTTTATTTATGAAGATTGACAATAACCGTTGATGAATATCTAGAAGAATAATTCTTCCTCCAGTAAAGGGTTAATAATCAGGCTACTGTTTATGAGATAGCACAGCGCTATGTGCTATTGTCCCTATAGGTTTTATGAATCCATTACAAGTGAAATTGGGTTTTCTGTGTGCAGAACAATGTTTTGTAAAGTAATTGAGCATAACAATTGCCTGATCCCACAGGACCAGGAAGAGCAGTGTCATTAGCTGGTGATTTGAGAAACCTCCCTCCAAATAACTGGGTCCACACATCCATGTCCACACATCCATGTCCACACATCCATGTCCACACATCCATGTCCACACATCCATGTCCGGTGATATAATATTTGGTTTACTGATGACACACACACACACACACACACCTATGTACGTGCGTGTGTGCACAAATATAATACACAATATTTGGTTGGGTTGTGCTGTTACAGTCTTAGAAAATCTGTCCCATCTGAAGTGTATTTTATAGGTCTTTTCAGCAATATGCCATTTTTGGCTGTGCACCCTAGTATATATTACCTGATGTGAGTTTGGCAGGGAGTATTGGGTGGGCCACCTTGCTGATTTCTCCCATTTAGTGTTTTCTTCCTTGGTGACTGTTCTCTTTGGGAGGGCTGCTAATAAAGTGCTTTCATCCAAAGTATCACAAGAAGGTGCATCTTCAGGAGCCCACACATAAATTCCTCAAAACTATTGGATTCCCAGCAACCATTTTAAAGCTGCCCTTAAGTAAGAAATGATCATTGTGTGGGCCCCTTGTAGATGAGAGCATAACACTGGCTGTGTATTTCGCCTTATGCCGCTGCCTCCTCTTGTGTGCCTTACCTCAGTATCTTTTCTAGAACTTGGACTGTTAGCAAGAGCCTTGTAAAACGTGTCCTGGTGTTAGCGGCCATTTTTGTATTATGTGAAGAGTTGTGCACTATATCAGGGGGCTCTCCATAAAGCAGCCACCCTTTTGGTACTGTTTCTGGTTACATCTCGGTGTTCTAGTGAGGTCAGGATAAGTTGCTGTCTCCGTACAGGAAGTAAGAAAAGGAGTATTCTGTGTCACTCAGTATTAAGAAATGGGCTGTGCTATAAGTCTAGTTATTACAACGTAATTCGGCCATTCTAGTTTCTGGTTTTGAATCTTATAAATAAGTTGTGCTGCCAAGATGAACCAATGAGAACCCATACTGCGGGGGTCCTGTCAAATCTTTTGTATGATTGAAGTGGCAACATTGCTGTATTTTTCTGAGGATCTCCACCCCCTCCCATGTATACATGTCCTTGTGCTTGGTCATTGCACATCTCCAGCCCGAGGCAGTGTCTTGTGCCAATTGAAAAGATTAGCTGCTCCGTTTGGTAGATAGACAGTTGTGAGAGCACTAGTTGGCATATTGTGAATAAATCATCCATTTAATCTCATCTAAAATAGATTATTTTTTACGCAAGCAAATGACGTTCTTATGAAATCATGTCCTATTGGATTATACAGATTTATTTTGCTATCATAACATAGTCATATATCGTCAGATGTACAGATTGAGAAGAAGACTCGCGCATGTATGGAATTATCTCCAGAGTATAGACGTCCTATTGTGAGACAAGATGCCCCTCCTGCAAAGCGGCTGTCTGGTGAATCCATGACAGGACACATATGTCAAACATATATAGTAGAAGGGTAACCATTGTTAGAGGATTATTGTAAAATGATATTTGTTGTTTTATAGAATTGTTACTCCGATCATGGGCTTGTAACTTGGGCTAGGACTCCTCACATGCTTTTCTTAAATAAACTTAAGTTGGGACATACACCTTTAAAGAACACCAATGATGTGAAATGGTTGAAAGTTTTTCTCTGAGGTCTAATTGTTGCTTTTTTTTTCTAACTGTAGTATGCAGTGTGTATAGTACTTTTTATATATGGTTGTAGCGTCATGGTCGTGGTGCTCCTTACTAGAGGGAGCATGTCGCCAACCATAACCTTATTTATTCACAGAGCAGGGACCAGGCCGGGGCTTTACCGCCGTTCCTGCAGATTAATATTCAAGTGCAATGTTCTCCTTGTAGATTTGGGCTTAAATGATGTGTTATTTTATTCATTTTTGGTTTAGTTTTTTTTTTTGTTAGAGGGATACATTTATTTATACTTGTCCATACTCATGGAAGGGATTGCTGCATGTGTGGACAAAAGGGATTCTGAATTGCATCGGTAATGTGCTTGCCTGCATTGGTCCTTCCCATCATGACTGTGCTACCTGCATTGGTTTTAGTTTGTATATAATCCACCTAAAATACTGAAAACTGTTTCCAGCAGAAATTAATGTTCCACATGCAAAGCTGATGACCGCATGTGTTAAAGAACGGAAACTATTTAAGTGTTACAGATGCCACTTTTGCAGTAGACTTTGCGTTCCCCGGGATCTTAAGTACTTAAAGGAAATGACCACATTTAATACCATGTTGGTTTAGTTCCACAACGAGAGAGTGCATCCTGTCAAGGATGCATTTCAATATGGAGTAATAACACAAATTATTGCTGCCTGCAGTCACCACTAGAGGGAGCCTAGCTTCAATAATAAATCTGTATGCAGCAATCTCCTAAATCGGTGGTGGCGAACCTATGGCACGGGTGCCAGTGGTGGCATTTGGAGCCCTCTGTGGGCACCCAGGCCATCACCCAGCACATAAGTCACCATTTATGACTCAATACCTTCTCCTGCAGTCACGGGCAGCCCAGTACGTGCCATGTTCAGCGCTATTTTAAAGTGACTAGAAGTGCAGGAGGAGCAAGGAGGTGCTGATAGAGCTGGATTATCATTGTAGACCCTTCTCCTGACCTGTGAATTATCCTGTTGAAGGACCTTAAAAGGAAACTACAATATTAATCCAAATTTCTCCTCCTTTCTACTGCCAATACGTTTGAAACCTGTGAGTTACTTTAGTTACTTTAAATTGGCATTTGGCACTTTTTTGTGAAAAATCTGTGGCTTTTGCTTGTAGTTTCAGCACTCGGTCCCTAAAAGGTTCGCCATCACTGTCCTAGATTATCTGGAGAAGCCATTTTAAATCAAAATTTTGTGATTGGTAAAGGGAAAAAAAACTGCTGGGCACTCTATTTAATTCTACTTTCCATATTTTTCACATTTTCTTCTAGAATTTGTTTACTTCAAAACGGTGAAGATATTTATCATTAACCAAAAAGTATTTCCAGATTTATATTCCTATGCTATGGGGAGATTTTACTTTTGGATCTTCACATTTGACTTTTCTTGAGGTCTGCATGTTGAAGACTTTGCATAGTCTGCTGGGCTTCTTACTATAATCTTCAGTGTAGACTACCTGACCACAGCTTAGGATTTAGGAGATTTGTTTTATCTTGTCTGGTTATAAAGTTCATGTAATGAGGACGAGTTTCAAGTAATGAGATCTCTTGAAAAAAAATTTCAATCTGGAAAACCTTTAGATTCTTTTAACTTTTTAGCATAATGTTGTAATAAGCTCTTCACATGCCCACAAGATTAGTGCATACTTGTCCCTCTGGAGCCCCTACCAGCCTCAGAGGGCAAGGAACGGAAATCCCATCCCCTCACACGTCCATGAACGAGTTTGGTAATATATATTGAACTTTGACCTAGCTTACTTGTCTTAAACCTGAGCTTTTGTGTCACCTGTTGCATTGGCAGTTTCGTGGTCCATTTACAGGACCTTATTGAATGGGAATTAGATGTCCACCATACCATTAGTAGGTTTTCTGATATGGGGCTCAGGCTGATAGAAGTCACAACTCCACAGACCCTATTAATGGGGTTGAATAGACCTAATTGTGAGCATGTGAGTTACCACTGTGACCTTCTACCGTAACTGACATGTCAAACTATGCAATTCTGGTTTGGGACTATGCGATTCTGTCTCCGTTTCTTGCAGTGGTCAAAGGACCAATAATTCTTAGTAATAAAATATTAAATATACAGTTTCCAGTTTTTAATAGACCGGGAAGTACATATCACTGTAAACTGTAGAGGCTATCCCCATGGCCTCACTCCTGACCGGTGGGGGCATTTAGAGTTGGGCCCCTCTGATTTTAGAACCTAGAGATTTGATTATTTGAAAACCTTGAACAACCCCTTTAATATGATATATTAATGCACCTTATGATCTAAGTGGAAAAGGTGAAGACCCTGTAACATATACAGCTAAAATCAAGGTATCATTGTGGTGTACAAGGTCTTTAAAGGTACGTTGGCCTTTGAGACCTCTATACCTTCATGCCCCAGTGTTATTTCTGGTAGCGGGTTATTTTGGTGTTTGCTTTGGGATCTATTGGCGTGTACTACATCATATCTTCATGTGAAGGCCATAAAGCACTTGCCATCCTGCCCACGACATGTCCATCCATACAGACACTTCCCTTCCACACAAGCCAACTTTGCGGTAGAGAGGCAGGAGTTTTCTTGGCGACACTCAGATGTGTAATCTCCTTGTAGTTCCTGACCCGTGTCCTCATGTATTGTAGAATGTCTCCCAATTCATGTCACATCAGGGCTTGGGAAGGTGTCTGTATTTATTAAGAGAAATCATTTTTATTGTTGAGATGTAGTATACATATTTTTATTTAGTAATTAATTTTTACCACTGGAAATGACATTTATTTAGTAAGGTACTCCAGATCAAAAATAAAAAATAAAATTAAAAAAAAATAAAAGCTTTTATTAATAATCAAAATTTTGTACTGTGCTTCAATCCAAAATGTGTCATTTTTTTAACCAAATCTTGAATTAAATGTTTATTTGTTGCAATACATTTTTAAATGACAAAATGTACTTTATGCGCTCAGATGTTCAATTTCTATTCGAGTTTGAGCTTTTCACATCACAAAGCTGTAATGTTAAGCAAAGTATACTTAACAAAAGTTTTTTTTCCCCCTCTCTCTCTCTCCCCCATTCCCCCACGCCTGTATAGTATATGTATTTTGTGGTTTTTGAGAATATAGGAAGTTTAGAGTGTCCGAAGCATAAGTTTTACTGTGTATTTTTAAACAAATGTATGGCAATTCAGATACTTGGAGAAAAGGGTATTGCATTTCAATTTGTATAAAAAAAAACAAAAAACAAAAATCTTTTTAATTGTCATTAAAATGCTTTGTAAAATGCAAACTGTAACTGGAGAAATGTTTAATAAATATCATAGATTTTCTGTATTGAAAAGTTTTGTCTTTTTGTTGCTGAAAAGTTCTGGTATTGTGGATTACATATGATGGGTATTAGCAGTGATTATTTTGGTACTTGTGGCCTTTCTTAGCTCAAATGAATAGTTCAGGTGATAAGATTAAACTTTAATATACTTCATTAAGAAAAGCAGCTGCTATTTCTTGTTTCTGCTTTCTCCTACAGTGAGCAGTATATCTTAGTCTTCTGAGGCACCTCCATTTTAGAGCGATGATTAACTCTTTCCATACCTAGAGACCATTTCCCTTGATTAATCTCTGAGGAGATAAGACTATTGAGGTCTGTAAAGAGTTGAGTAATTAGATACTTAATCAGGTTCCTCTATCGCTCAGCTATCAGTGGTATACAAGACCGAAATCTGATTTACACAAACTGCGTAAAGGTGTTTGCCCATTTAAGGAAATTTTCAAATTTTAATCCCCTAGTGATGTTTCCACAATAAATATCATTTTTAACCCCCTTACAATTTTACTAAGTTCTGTGCTATGACATGCTGTGTGCTGACAATGTGCTTAGATGATCATAGTACAAGGTTTATCTACACTTTTATTTAACTTCTGAACATTGTACTAGTATCTGACACAGAAAAAGAGAGATGAGACAGATTAGAGATGATGAGATCCTTGAGATGTATATAAAAGACCATGACACTCTCAGCTCTAACCTAGAACACACACTGGGGGTCATTTACTAAGGGCCCGATTCACGTTTTCCTGGCGTGTTACCCGAATATTCGCGCCTATTTTCCCTGAATTGCCCCGGGTTTTTGGCGCAAGCGATCGGATTGTGACGCGATTGAAATCGGGGGGCATGACCAAACGAAAACCCGACAGATTCGGAGAAACCGTCGCATTTAAAAAATAAAAAAAGTGTCGCTGGACACGCGCTTACCTGCACCTGGAATAGGATCGTGAACTCCGGCGGACTTCAGCGCAGCAGCGACACCTGGTGGACGTTGGAGGAACTGCCTTAGTGAATCACCGGAAGACCCGAATCCACCGCAGAGAACGTGCCGCTGGATCACGAATGGACCGGGTAAGTAAATCTGCCCACTGTCTTCTCTGCTATATGCCTCCCTCAGATAAAGACCTTATCTTGCCTGGGGGGGGGGGCAGTGAGGTAAAGTATATTTGCCTGAGCAAGTGTATTTGGCAGTGTGTCTATACGGAGTCTAGTACTGTCCATCTCCTGAGAAGTGTATAGTGTGCTGCAAGATCTCTCTGGTGACCAGGAGACTCACAGATGCCTCTGCCCAGGTTGGTCCCTGCTCTGGTTTCCTGTTTAGTATACTTAGTAACTACTTGAGTAAAAAAAACTAAGGGCTTTTTTCTGTTTGTATTCTTAGAAGGTTGTTCAACCTAAACCTCCATCTAACAAGTGTGGTATTTGCCAAAAATCACTATCCTCCTAAGAAGGCTTTGTGTACGAAATGCATTCAGTGTGTGGTTGCTGATTAGTCTCCATCCTTCTTGTCCAGTCTTAAAGAGAACCTGTAAAGCAATTTAACCCCAAAAACTTAATATATTACATAAACTGCTATTAAAAAACATTGCCCCTACCCCCTCATTGTCCCTCTATATGCCTGTAAACCTAAGCAATGAGGTCCTAAAGCTGTATGCGAATGACCCAAGAGAGGTCCAATGAATCATTATCATGTTCAGCTGTCCAGCTTATTCATGAGTGGGAGGCACAGCCACACCCCCAGTGCTTGACTGACAGCCTGTATAATGATGCTGGTGCTGGTGGCCACGCCCCCTGCAGCCTGTGTGTGTGTACAAGAGATGCAACTGCTCCAGGATGAAGCCATGTGTATAGCAGAACATGTCGGGTGTACAATAGCCGCAACGTGTAGCCTCATGTCCTGCTACTCCACACCCCAGTAGCTGCTTTACAAAATTTACATTTTAGGGCATTAAAGTTTTCAAAAAGATAGCGGGGACGTGAGGATTAGCTCTATCCTCATGTCCCATACATGCACCTACCACCCGTTCTACCTTTATAGGTAGAATTGTGGTGGTAGATTCCCTTTAACTCCCGTAGCACTTTGTTTTGTTTTTTTCTCATTACTAGCTTAGTGAATACCTCAACTTGAGGGCAGGCAGACAATGGGGGATGTGGATGACCTAGCCCCTCTCTCTGTATTTAAATCGCACTGTATGATATTCCCACCTCAATTATGTTGCTTCTTAAGAACCAGCTTCCGCAAAAAAAGGTACAAATCCTTTACTCTTTACTTAACACTTCACAATTCATAATTTTCAGATTTATTTTTTTTTGCCTTGTAGATTTTTAGTTTGCCATTTTTGTTTTGTCTGGTAGTGCTCTTACTTGATGTACTAGCATCTTGTTGAAGATCTGTTCTTGAGTTATTAACTCTCCACATCTCACAATTTCCCCTGAATCTATTAGGGCCACCCTAGGAGACTTGACAAGACATTGATGAGGACCTTGATGTAGATCCAGATCTGAATCGCCATCGAAATCTTTCATACTTAGCTTATCTCCTTTTCCCATGCTTCAAACTCCTTGTATAGGTCTTCGTTAAACTTTTCCGATGCCTCTGTTTTGAGGAAACCTCTAATCCTAATTTGGGATTCATCAATATCTTTTTCTATCTCTGACAGGGAGGATTCATTGTCAAAGAGAAAGAAGGTAACCTCCAAAATATATACCAGGGTTTGGAAGGGAACTGTTTCGCAGTTGATCCCAATATCTCCACAGCCTTGCAGCGTTGGAGACCTGGGTTCAGGTCCCAGGGTCAACATCTACAAAGAGTTTGATTTGGTATCAAAGTTTTCAGTCTGACTCTTCCTTCCTTCTGTGACAAACTGTCAAACTCAAATTTTGGAAGTCAGATCCCTTTTTGTACAGTTCCAAGAAAAAAAAAGGCATCTATTGTAAAGTGGATTAGATTAGATCTAATCGAAACTTGTTTTCTTTCTAATCTGGATCCACCTATTAAAATTAAAGCTACATGGAAGAATCCTTCCACCTTTTTCAGGCATTACAGACTGGGTGTAGGTGACAACTCTGATCTTTCTTTTGGAAGAAAAGTATTGTCCACTGCTGTCCCTTCCTAAAATTTTGATATTACTCTGTCAGTGCAGTTGCGGAGGTGAATGGCAAAGATTAAAATGACTCTTTCGGTAATTGGATTTTCTATAACACTCACTACAGCAGTCTTCCTGTTTATTTCCTTACTCTTTCCATGTTGTTTCCTGTCCCGCTGGGGTGGTGAATCCCTCCCGTCAGTGCTGTTGTTATGGAAAATCCAATTACTGGTACCGTCAAACTTCTTTCAAACCTAAATAATTTGCATATGCATTCTAATGGCAAAGTCATTTGTATATTGGTAAAAATTGAATCTCCAATGGACTTCTAAAATATTTTAAATATATACACTGGAGATCAAAATTCGAGAACAACATGGAAATTCCTAAATGTCAAGGTAATTGTGTAGTTCTATGTGAATATATCCGAACATGAGTAAAATAGCAGCATCAATTGTATATATTCTAAAGCACAGAATAAAAATGTAAATGATCATTGTAAAAGAACACTGATCAAAATTAGAGAACACTTTAAGATGCAAGATATTGGTGTTAATCTTCACCTGGTGCTAATTTTCTTAATTATCTGCAAACCCAATTTAACTGTTGCTTAACTTTCCAGTTTTCACTGATTTTGCAAAAACTTATGTGCTGTTCCTACGTGACTGAAACCCTTTGGCAGCAGGTTGTCCAGATGAAGGCCAAAGCCATAGCAAGAGAAATTGGTCATTCCAAGTCTGTGATTTATAGAATATTGCATATTTACAACATCACAAACTCATTCAACCCAACAAGGCTGGTCGCCCTCAAAACACAAATGCAGGATAATGCAGGGAACACTAATCGATTCAACACTGCAGCTGGAATTGCTCACCAGTTCAGCAATGAACAAAGTAAGGATTTTTCTCATCATACAGCGTCTTGACATTTAAGAGCATTTGGGCCAGACCTCTGATTAGCATAAAAGAATCAAAGGCTAGACTCATCTTTGCTGAGCAGAATTTTGTGAGGACAGAGAAGAAGTGATCCACACAGGGCTGTGGAGTCAGTAAGCCAAACCTCCAACTCCCCTTTTTCCCAAACTTCAACTCCAGTTCCAGCATTTATCTCAACTTAAAGGGGTGCACAATCCTTGCCGACAGGCCACATGCATCCAGTCCGCACCCCGTCTAATGGACTTATCCATAACTGATATAATATAACTGAAGGAAGCATTCATTGGTGCAGGAGGCCCGGGAAGCAGTGAGTGCAGTTGAGAAGTTTTCAGTGTTCCCTGGTTCTCTCCGCTCCGTGTCCTGACTCCTGAAACTGAAGGTCAAAGCCAGAGCAGAGGACCTGCGGGAGAGAACCCAGGAGTTATAAGTACTAGTCGGCTGTACTGTAATGCTCCTGGGTCCTCTTCTCCTCTGGGTCCAGTTTCTGGCACATACAACCAGCACGGGACACAGAGTGAAGCAGCACATGGAGGAGAGAAGAAGCTTTAAGGTAAACTCACATGACCGTCTGTGGGGACGTATATGTGGCCGCATGTACATGCCCATAGACGGCAATAGCGGCACGGCTGGGATACGGTGCCACACGTGTGGCACCAATCCGGGCTGCACACCGCAAAAAATTAGAGCTTGCTCTATCTTTAGGGCGAGTGTGTGGGTGTGCACCGCTGTTTTCTATGGAGGGAGGAGGGGCCACCTCCTCCTCTCCAGCAAAGCGGGCATACCGCGTGTGAATGAGCCCTTAGTGTGCAGGGGGAGGATTTATTTATTTTTTGTCTGCTCTGGGGTCTTCAGTATTATTATTTTTATGCTCTTGTCTTCTGCAGGGTCTCCTATATTTGTCTGATAGGATGAAAATTGAGCAGGATGAAAATATGGCCCTTGGACCAATACATGTGATCACCCCTGGCCTAAATCCTTAGATCAGGAATAGAACAGGCATTTAAAGGAATTTCCAACACTTTTAGAAAATGTAATCATAATCTTTTTCTCTGTTACAGTCATTGCTGTTCTCTAACTTTGATCATCATGTTTTTTTGCAAAATAAAGGTTTTATGTTGATATACTTTGGTAATTTTGTAAAACACTGTTCTAGTGGCATGGTGCACCCCTTACAAAAATTGTTGCCCTTGAAATCTTAATCAATAGAGATTACATTATTTCTGAAAAAAATCAAGTGATCATACATTTTTCTCTAAGTTTGATCTCCAGGGTAGATATGCCCCTTTCTTTAGAATCATGTAGCATTTAAGTTTTTGGCTGCTATTTTCCAATTATATATATCTACTTATCAGGCTGCAGGTTCATATTTTTAGTACAATATTCTCTCGCCTGCCTTGTGTTATTCTAACCTGTGTACCACAGTTGTCTTTACTCCAAACTTCATTTACATAACAACGCAGGCTTGGATTTCATTGATAAAATATTTAAGACGTCAACTCCAGGATACACAATAGGTAAGTGACTTCATGCTCTGCCCGTAAACGTCTTAAAGAGGCATTCCAGGAATAAGCATAATTTATACACAAATGGGTACTCAAAATATAAGCTAATATGTAATTAGTTGTAATATAAAATTTTGCTCCCATTAGCAGAAAATGCTGCTGACATACACTGTAATGGAGAATTAAAATGTTACTGGCCCTTTAATTAGTCAGTCTCCGTGCGGAGCAGACACAGGAAAGAAGATGCCGCTGGTCTTATGTCCATATCACATTTCCTGCACCTGCCTGGTCAGGCCATGTGATCACCACAATGTTTGGCTGTAGTTGGTTGGTTGCAGTGCATCCAGTATGGCTAGTGTTGTGGTGAGACGTCATCTCAGTGAGGGAATGTACAGTGATGGCAGTTACACATCATTACTATGGTAACAGAGCAGGACAGTCTGTTACATCATCACTGGGAGCAGAGCATAAGAGGGAGGAGCTGTTACTGAGAACTAAAGGCTAATGGGACTTGTAGTTTCCAGTGGCGGCCATCTTGGTGATAACTTTAGAGAGGCCATAAATTTTGTAAATCATAAAATCAAACTATTTAAGCTCCTTTTTGTGACTTATGACATTGCGTTTTGTAATCATTTATTTATATCATCATGGCTTTTTGAGTCAGACGTTCATATTCCCAGAATACCCCTTTAACTGTAACTCAGAAAAAACAGTCAAACTCCCTGCATGCAGGTTATAACAATGGCTATAGATGGATCTTCAATAGAGCTCCTGCTCCAGGGACCACGATGGACATAACACATAAAGTTGATGTGCTGTCAGCATGTCACCTGGGTTCCTCACCGTCCATGCTCCATATTTCACAGCTAGTGGGGGGGGGGGGGGGATTGGTTTTAAAGGTGAGGGGATATATAGGATGAGTTAAAGGAAATTTACCTTCAAAGTCCATCAAGATAAACCAAGGACACTTACTCATAGATCTAGGTACCGTGACTTCTAAAATCATTAGACATTAAATCATAAAAATCATTATAGACTTTTTAAATTATGCTAATAAGCCTGAGGGCTACCCTATCCCCTCTGTGATCTGGCTTTACAGGCTGTTATACTGTCACACCCTCAACCCCTGCTCACTAAGCAAGTGCAGTGTGCAGGAAGTGCTCACAGCACAAGTGCTATGGGAGCATGGGGGAAGGTGAGACAATGTAACAGCCTGGGAATCCAGATCACAGAGGGGCCAGGGTAACCCCAACATTTTCGAAATTTATTTAGAAGGAAGGATGTTATGGATAACAAATTACCACAATTGCAATACCTGTATATGTGAGTAATTGTCCCTGGTTGACCTGCTTAATTTGGATGGTAGATTTCCTTAAAATGGAGAATGTGACATGTGTAGTTTTACAATTGAGATCTGAATACATAGTCTACATTTATTGCATGAAAAACTAAAATGTTGCAAACACTTCAACAGCCTACAAGATAATGTCTCAGGGACAACCATAGCAAAGTTCAAGGGAAGTCCCTTTACATTCCGGCTTTAGATTTAGGATTCCTGACATGAGAATGACCTGCTAGGTAGGGGTCAACAACCTGGAGTAGTCTATATGAAGAGTAAAGTGTATTAAATTAATAATAAACATGGAATGTCATAATTGACTTCTCAAGAGTTAAGATGTTAAAGGTCTTGTTTTATCTTCCTTTTGGTTTTAATGACCTGTTGCCTGCACGCGACTATTCCTGTTTCATGTTTCACCTGATGAATGTGTACGTGCTGTTCTGTACGTGCTGTTCTGTACTGTACGTGCTAGTGTCACTATTTTGACCTGATCGGTTGAGAAATAATAAGCAAAAAGCCATACACAACCATTTAGCCACGTCTTCTCTAATCTCAAAGTCTACAATATTGAGAATGTGCCTAATGCATTTCTGTCCTCCCAGCTATTAGATAGCAGACACTGAAAGTTATTCTAGTTCAGTCAACTTAAAACACCCACAGTCAGTGGCCGTCTGGCTGATGTGAACACACTTGTAGTTACATGGTTGGCACAGGGACCCTGCATGTGTTGTCACACCTTATCACTGTTTTTTACCATCACATAGTTTTGATATGTACTTATTTAAAGGGAACGTGTCACCTATTTTAACCCCACTTAACTAGCAGCACCCTCAGGAAGAGTATGATAAATTCTTTTCTGGAATACCCTATTATATGAGACATCTCGCCTGTTTACCTATAAGAGATTTATAAGAAAGTCATGAGCAAATAAACCGAAAACAGAGATGAGTCAGGCTCAGAGGCTTGTGGTATCAGATACATTACCGACCTCCGGTAATGTAGTTTAACCCCTTAACGCTCTGCGCCGTAGCTCTACGGCGCAGAGGTATAAGGGATGTATGAAGAGGGCTCACGGGCTGAGTCCTCTTCATACAAAGGTGGGGGTTTTTGCATTTTGCAGAAAACCCCCACCGCTTAATAACCTCCGTTGCCGCCGGCAGCATTTAAAAGACAGCGGCGCGCGGGCACCGCCATCTTTGTTACGATCGCCGCGCCCCCGAACGTCATCGGGGGGCGGTGATCGGTTGCCATGGTAGGCTCGGGTCTTCGTTTGACCCAAAGCTATCTGGCTTCTGCAGAATGTGCTGCACAAATGCCATATATTGCAATACAGAAGTATTGCAGTATATGGTAGCAGCGATCTGACAATCTAGGGTTAATTAACCCTTTCATTGCCGCCGGAAAAGTCGCCGGCGCGTGGGCGCCACCATCTTTATTACTATCGCCGCGCCCCCGGACGTCATCGTTTGACACAAGGCTACATGGCTTCTGCAGAATGTGCTGCAAAAATGCCATATATTGCAATACAGAAGTATTGCAGTATATGGTAGGAGCGATCTGACCATCTAGGGTTAATGTACCCTAGATGGTCTAAGAAATAGTAGGAAAAAAAAGAAAAAAAAAGTTTAAAAAATAAAAAAAATTAATAAAATATTAAAAATTCTTATCACCCCCCTTTCCCTAGAACTGATATAAAACATAATAAACAGTAAAAATCACAAACATATTAGGTATCGCCGCATCCCAAAATGCACTAATACACAGCCCCCCAGCACGTAATACACAGCCCCCAGGAACTAATACACAGCTCTCCAGCAACTGATATACAGCCCCCCCAGCAGCAAATATACAGCTCCTCCAGAAACTATTACACAGCCCCCCAGCAACTAATATACATCCCCCCAGCAACAAATACACAGCCTCCAAGCAACTAATACACAGCCCCCAGCAAGTAATACACAGCCCCCAAGAACTAGCACACAGTCCCCCAGCAACTAATATACAGCCCCCCAGCAATAAATACATAGCTCCCCAGAAACTAATACATAGTCCCCCATATCGAATCGATCTTAATATTGGGATCTGTACTGCTGTGTATGGGATGGTTAGGAGATATGAAAACTTCATACAAAGCTTCTACCTAACACGGTATGAGCAAAACTGCTGGTAGACTCACTTTAAATGGCGCTCAGCTTTTTCTTTCCAAAATCATCTGATCTTCATGATCATGGGCTATACAAGCAGTCCCCAGATTCCGTACATGATAGGTTCTGCAGGTTTGTTCTTAAGTTGAATTTGTATGTAAGTCGGAACTGAATACTTTATAATTGTAGCTCCAGACAAAATTTTTTGGGCTGAGTCCTCTTCATACAAAGGTGGGGGTTGTTGCATATTGCAGCAAGCTATTAACCCTTTCAATGCCCCCGGCGGCATTTAAAAGACGGCGGCGCGAGGGTGCCGCCATCTTTATTACGATCGCCGCGCCCCGAACGTCATCGGGGGGAGGCGATCAGTTGCCATGGTAGCCTCAGGTCTTTGTTTGAACCGAGGCTTAATGGCTTCTGCAGATTCGTTACAATGAGCCAGTGGCTCATTGTAATGAATGAGCTGCAAAAATGCCATATATTGCAATACAGAAGTATTGCAGTACATGGTAGGAACGGTCTGACCAACTAGGGTTAATGTACCCTAGATGGTCTAAGAATTAGTGAAAAAAAAAGTTTAAAAAATAAAAAAAATTAATAAAATATTAAAAATTCAAATCACCCCCCTTTCCCTAGAACTGATATAAAACATAATAAACAGTAAAAATCACAGACACATTAGGTATCGCCGCATCCCAAAATGCCCGATCAAAATATAAAAACGGTTACGGCCGGCGGTGACCTTCGAGACGGGAAATGGCGCCCAAATGTCTGAAATGCGACTTTTACACCTTTTTACATCACATAAAAAATGGAATAAAAAATGATCAAAATGTCGCACAGACCTCAAAATGGTAGCAATGAAAATGTCGGCTCATTTCGCAAAAAATTACATCACACATCTCCGTGCGCCAAAGTATAAAAGAGTTATTAGCGTCAGAAGATGGCAAAATTTTTTTCTTTTTTGTACACATTCGTTTAATTTTTGAAAATGTATTAAAACACAATAAAACCTATATAAATTTGGTATCACCGCGATCGCACCGAACCAAAGAATAAAGTAGGCATGTTGTTTGGTGTTTAAACCAAAAGAGAGTTCCACAAAAGGAGATATAATCAAATATTAATAGTTTTATTGTAGACAAAACATTTTTAAAACCATGAAAACAGGTACATACGAGTTAATAGAAACCTGTGCCCAGGGGAGATATACCCCGGCACTAGTCAACGTGGGTTAAAGTTATATGTAATATTTTGCACAGTGGCAACATCCACATATCATGATACTAATGACAACATAAAGATATCATGTAAGCACACATGGGAGATAGACAACAAATACCTACTGTGGGAGTTTATCCACACCAAAGATATATCAAAAGAGTAATACAAATGCATATGTAAAGAAAACTTTTTGTAAAATCAAAAAAGTCAAATTGTCCTCACCCATGGTGCAACTGAGCCCCACGCTGACCCATGGGGACATCACACACAGCTCCGTGCGCCAAAGTATAAAAAAAGTTATTAGCGTCAGAAAATGGCAATTTTTTTTTCTTTTTTGTACACATTCGTTTAATTTTTGAAAATGTATTAAAACACAATAAAACCTATATAAATTTGGTATGACCGCGATCGCACCGAACCAAATAATAAAGTAGGCATGTTGTTTGGAGCGAAGAGTGAAAGTTGTAAAAACTGAGCCCACAAGAACGTGCGGTTTTTTCAACTTCACAGTACACTGCATGTTAAAATAAATAACATTACGGGAAAGTAAAATTTGTTACGCACAAAATAAGCCCTCACACAGGTCTGTACACGTAAAAATGAAAAAGTTATGGATTTTTGAAAGTGGAGAGCGAGAAATGAGCGAAAAAACCCTGCGTCCTTAAGGGGTTAACAATAAATCCTAATTACAGACACCTGTGATAACTGTTATAGCTGTTTATTATAGCCTAGGACTAAAGTACAGTAAACTACCAAAATCCAGGGGTCCCTTCTTAACTAGGGGTCGTCTGTAAGATGAGTGTTCTTAAGTAGGGGACCGCCTGTATCTGGGCTGGTCAAGGTCATTTGTTTAGGGATGAAGTCTGTGCTGTTCTGGAAGAAGCACTGGTACTGGACTTGTCATTTCATATAATGTTATGATAGAGAATATGAGCTGTAAAGCATATGAATAGCATGTATAGTATGCAATTTCACACATCTAACCTTTTATTCCAACACTGTGACCCAGAACATTGGGTTTTTATACAAGCATTCTGTCACTGATTGTACATAATGAGAGCAGTGTTAAATCTCCTATGGCTGTATATGAAACATATTTGCGATTCACATTGCTTGAAGCTCTAATTGACATGTTACATAACATTCCTTTAGTGATTAGCGTGAGCTGGTTAAGCTAACCTGGACCTGTGTAACTTGTCACGTCATGTATAAGACTCAGAAGAAAGTTTTGAAGTCAAACTGGTCAAGAACTCTTTCACCTCACACCAGAGGCATAGTTACTAGGGGACAGTGGCTCTGGGCCCCAACACTTAAGGGGGCACACTACATACATTTTAACTCTATCTGTATCGCCAGGACACAAATTGAGGGGCATGTCATGGCTCTAGACCAGCCCTGCACTACTAAGTTATACATATGGGTATGTGTGGCTCCTGTCACATTTGTATAATAAACACCTTCCAGGACCTTTCAGTCCTTCAAAGGTCCCGGACCGGCAGCACTGCATCAGGTATGTAAGGCAAGTATGGATGTTATATGTTACTCTATCTGCCTGATTGTCCATGGGGGGAATTTAATGTGGCTTACCAACCTAATCTGACTAAATTGCTTTACCTTTGCAGCAAGGGGGATTCGTTCTTTATTGGACCTGGGTCTAGAGGTGAGCTGGAGTTTATCTCTCTCTGTATATGTATGCTTGTCTATATGTCACCTTTGTGACACCATTCCTATTTTTGAAACAGCACAATACAACTACTCCTATCCTGTATAGATACACACAGCATTGTAAAACTACTCCTATCCTGCACATAGGGGTACAGCACAGCTACTCCTATCCTGTACATATAACGTGCGTTTTTTTTTTCAATTTTTCCACATTTGGAATTTTTTTTCAGCTTCGCAGTACACGGCATGTTAAAATAAGTTACGGGAAAGTAAAATTTGTTACGCACAAAATAAGCCCTCACACAGGTCTGTACACGTAAAAATGAAAAAGTTATGGATTTCTGAAGGTGGAGAGTGAGAAATGATGAAAAAACCCTGCGTCCTTAAGGGGTTAATCCTGTATTTTTTTTCTGATATTTCATCTGTGATTGTCCCAAATTCTATATAGCTGATGGAATTAGACTAACAATATATCATAGGTCTCTAGATATACAGTGGCTACAGAAAGTATCCAGACCCTGTAAATTGTTCACTCTTTGTTTCATTGCACCCAATTGGTAAGATCAAAAAAAGTTCTTTTTTTTTTGTTTATTAATGTGCACTCTGCCCCCCACCTTGACAGAAAAGAAACAGAAATGTAGATATTTTTACTAATTTATTAACCTCTTCAGGTCTAAACCATTTTAGGGCCTTTGGAACAGGCCTGATTTTTTTTAAATCTGCCCTGTGTCATTATAAGTGGTTATAGCTTTGGAACGCTATGAGATATCCAGGGGATTTTGATGATATATTTTGTATTTAGTTATGAAAAAAAATGGAAATTTGGCAAAAATTTCAAAAAATGATTCATGTTCAAAGTTCGAAATTTTCTGCTTTTTTTTGAGGAAGATAGTCACAGCACCCAAGTTACTTTATAACTAACATTTTCCAAATGTCTGCTCTATATTGGCATGGGTTTTTATGCATCCCATCTCTTTTCTAAATTGTTAGGAGGTGTCATAACAAGGGGAAAGATAGGAAATGTCCTATCTATTCCCCATGTACAGAGCAGTACGGTCGCGCACATCTGCTTGCAGCCATACATACGTGTCCCTGATTGTCGTGTGAATGCAGCTTAGGAAATGTGTTAACAGATTACATGTTTAACAGGGGTTAAAACAAAATGGAGGTGTAATTTACAAGCGGAAATTCTTTTAAGACAATACATTAATACTCTGTGACAAAAATGTAACCGTCACAGAGTATTAAATGACGAAAAACTCCACAAAGTTTGATACCCAATTTCTCCTCAGAGTCCTCAGGATGCACCATATGTGGTGGTGACTATTGTATGGGCGCACGGCCGGGCAAAGTACTCTTTCATTGTAGTGGTTAAAACAATTAATTCTTGTTTATGATTTTTAGATAGTTTTCCCCCCGGGCGTTCACCGTACCATAAAAATAATGTATTATTCATTATTCTATGGGTCATCACAATTACAGTAATACCCCATTTATATGGCTTTTTTATGGTTAACTTGTTTCGCAGAATATAGAACTTATTTTGTGAGAAAATTGATTATTTTTGCATCGCCATATATTAATGGGCAGAACATTTACAAAGATGTGCAGGACAAGCTGTACCTTTTCTTAGTATCATGTTGGGGTAAATGTTACTTTTTAATCACTTTTTATGCCGTTTTTATGATCTGAAAATGTTAACATTTTTGTGAATTTTTTTTACGACATTCACCGTACAGGTTAAGTGCCAAATTTTATTTTATTGTACGGGTTGTTGTTACAGAGGTGGTGATAACCAATATGTTGCGTTTTTTTGGTGATTATCACTTTTTTAGGTTGTATCTGACTACTGTACTAAATAAGGGACTTCAGGGAACTCATACTTTTTAATAATTTTTTTTATTGCACTTTTTTTTTACTTTTTTTAGTGTTTTATTTTGTCCCAGGGTGGGACATGAACAAGTGATCATTTGATCACTTGTTTATTGTAATCTACTGCACTACTAATGTATTGAAGCATATTACATAGTCAGCCTATGCATTCTGCATAGGGTGACATTAGCACTGTTGGTTCGTGCAGAATCTAGCAGACATTTACTGCAATGCACTATAGACGTTGTGGTCACTATGACTGCTGCTTCTATAGGGTTAAACAGGTTGTTTATCCTGCGGTGATCGCGTAGGCACCGCTCAGCAGGAAGGGGTTAAACAAAATAAACTGATTACAATATACAATAAATACTGCACCACAATTTCAGACTTATCATACATCATATATCTTATGGCAAGATGCCATAAGAAGTGGGATCGCACATTTATTCAGTAGTATACCAAAAAGTTCAATCGTCGTCTCATCAGACCATAGAATCTTATTTCTTATATTTATTATATATTATAATATTATTATAATATCATTATTTCTTATAGAGTCGTTCATGTGTTTCTTTGCAAACTGTATGCAGGTTTCATATGTCTTACACTGAGGAGAGTCTTCTGTTGGCAAACTCTGCCATAAAGCCCCGACTGGTGGAGGACTGCAGTGGTAGTTAAATTTGTGGTACTTTCTCCCATCTCCATACAGCACCTCAGGAGCTCAGCCACAGTGATCTTCGGGTTCTTCTTTATCTCTCCCACTAAGGCTCTTCGACCATGATAGCTTAGTTTGGCTGGACGGCCAGGTCGTGGAAGAATTGAAGTTATCCCAAAAATCTTCCACAGGCCACAGTGCTCTTAGCATGCCTCAGAAATTCTTTTGTAACCTTGGCCAGACCTGTGCCCTGCCACAATTCTGTCTCTGGGCTATTTGGGCAGTTCCTTAGACCTCATGATTCTCATGCGTTCTGACATGCACTGTGAGGCCTTATATAGACAGGTGCGTACCTTTCCTAATCAAGTCCAATCAGCTGGACTCCAATGAAAGAGTAGAACCATCTCAAGGAGAATCAGAAGGAAATGGACAGCATGTGAGTTCAATATGAGTGTCACAAGGAAGGGTCTGAATACTTATGGCCATGTCATATTTCAGTTTTTCTTGTTTAATAAATTAGCTAAAACATCTATATTTCTGTAGGTAAAGATAAGGAGCAGAGTGTACATTAATGAGCAAAAATAGAATGTTTTTGATTTAAACAATTGGCTGCAATGAAACAAAAAGTAAGCAATGTCTGCTGGTAAAGGATTACCAGTCCTCCCTATATCACCTAAAATTAGTTGCAAGTGAGGCAATGTACCTTAATTGCATCCATTTTTCTGGTATGGAAATTAGTTTACTTGACTCTTTTATTCAAAATATAACTCTCTTTTTTTCTCCGGAGCTGCCAGTGAACCAGTCCCCCTTATTTTGTCTGAAAGTTCAGTGTCTCTTCAGTTCACTGCCCTGCCTCCTTGTACAATCTGCCAATATTCAAATACAGACATTTAAAGCTCTATTTACTTATAGGATATATTGTGTTCATTTCTTTACATGGTGCCTTGTGTTACATTCATGTCATATGACTAGGGTGATGTCATCTAAGGTCCTATACTCTTTACATTTGCAAAATGTACCCCATATATGTATCTGATCCTATGAAATCACAGCAAGCACAGAAACCCACACAAACACAGAGAGAACATACAAACTCTTTTCAGATGTTGACCCTGGTATACTGTGATTTCCTGTGATCAGATACATACATGGGGTGCATTTGCAAATATAAAGAGTATACACAAGTGTGGGGAAGGGCATTCAGGGGCCTTAATATTCCTAGTGGTGCCCCTGGTGGCCAGTACTTCTCCTACGTCTCGAAGTAAGTGATAGTGCTGGCACGTATTTGCAGGCTTGTTCATGCATGCGTCCTGTAAGTTAAAGGAACACCACAGATCCCAGTGAGCTGCAACAGGGAAGGGAAAGGATGTATCAGAACATTAGTATCTGGTTTTGATGTCCGGTATAAGCTTTGTTATTGCTTCCACAAACCGACAGATTTCCTTAAGTTATCTCCTTACATGATATATAGATATATACATGGATCAGCTAGATGATCCTCTGTAATCACACTATAATGGGTCTAGATGTGTTTAGAAGTGTCCACTTCTTTCTCACTAGCTACAAATAGTATGAATGAATCTATATTTATAAATCGGGCATTTTGGTATGTGGAGATACCTAACATGTTTATGTATGTTTTGTATGGAAAGGTTATTTGACTTTTTTCCTTCAATTTTTTTAGCCCCCTATTGCCCAAATGAAAAAAAAAAAAAAAGAATGTCCCACATGCAAAAAGATATGTCTTAATTGACTAGTGGTCATAATTGACTAGTAGTAAGCTACTGAAAAAAAAGGTGAGCAACAAAATATGGACATTGATCTGTTGGTTTTGAAAGGAGGAATCAGGCTAATATGTGTCCCAATAAAGCTACTTGGAAGCTTAGCTCAAGTTCACAGTTGTGTTATAATGTTTTATATCTTTTTTAGACTAAAGCCAGGACCCTACTTGTTATTATCACTGCTGAATACATTCCACAATGATGCAGACTATGGAGAGACCAGCTATAGTTTTTTAGAGGTAAATTTCCAACAAATACTGTATTGAGCAGCTACAGTTTCTAAATCCTCAAGGCAAATAATTTGATGTTATAGGTTCTCAACCTAGCACGTGGATGGGATATACACAATGTTAGTTGGTTCCAGCAATCCCCCTGTGGCTAACCTGCAGTCATTTTGCTCTATGTGTAAAAAAAATCCCCATAAAATTTTTCATAGATCCCTTGACTTTGAGGCAGCTCGTAGTGCGACTTAAAGAGAACCGTTCAGGGTGATTTGGGACCTTAAACTAAATACAGGTCCATCATTTTTCCACTGCAAAGAAAACACTCTACAAGGAGAAGTAATGCTCAAAAATACTATAATATATAAGAAATAAATATATAAAACATGAGTGCAAGTTTTCACAGATAAGCCCAAAGGCAAATAAATACATTGTCAGTAGAAAGGTTTTCTTTATCTGTAAATATGAAGGGGAAAGCTGATCAGTCTTCCCGTCTTCCATCAATCTGCATACGTTTTTAAGCAGCATCTCTGGTTCCTGGAAGTAGATATTATAAATTAACATAGCATTTAATGATTTCTTTCATAATCATTAGTTTTTGCTCATGTGCCATGAAGACCTCTGGCACCTTCATCCTAAAAACAGGTGTTGCTGGCCAGAATCAGGGGCATAGCTAGGAGGACTAGGCCCCATAGTAGACTGCTGTATGGGACCTCCCTTGCCCCTTAAAAAAATAAAAATAAAAATAAAATATATATATATTTGTTTACTCACACATGAGTTACAATAACACAGTGTATACACATCATATATATACATACATACAACATATACATACAGCACTATATACATCCATGCATCATATATACAGATATACAGCATATTCACATCACATATACACACACATATACAGTATATACATACCACACACATATACAGCATATTCACATACACAGACAAAACCCCAGATGCTGAGGCCCCATTATACTGCAAGCCCCATATCAGCTGCTATGGCTGCTACCCTTGTAGGTACAACCCTGGCCAGAATGATGACAGCAAAATTTGTTCTCCACACCTTTACATGTATTGCAAAGGTTGTGAATATAAAGAGTATTATTACCCAGTTACAGACAAAAAGTGCAATAGGCCACAAGGATAGTACCACATGTCAAAACAGCACGCTCTACAGAACCAAGAGAAAAGTGTGACGTGTTATAGGTACTTAAATAATGCTGCCAATAAATCAATAAAGAATACATTTGTTGGTAATATTAGCCAAACCTTTAAAAATGGCTAATATTGTTATAGGAATTTCCATAATAAAAATTAACAAATTTATTCTTTATTGATTTATTGGCAGTTTTATTTAATTGCCTATGGTATAACACGTCACACTTTTCTCTTGGTTTTGTAGAGTTTTATTACCCAGTGATGATAATATAGAATATTCTTGAAGGTTTAGGATCCTGTAAGATTCAGGAAACGGTTGTGGGTAGACACTGAGAAGGCTGTTGTGCAAGAGCTGAGTATAGTGCCACAACATGAAATATTATACACACATAAGATAAGTGACTCACACACTTGGACATACACATTCCACACTTAAGATCCATAAACATAGTGCAAGCCTTAGAGAAGTCCAGGACACACATGGAGCACACAAATAACTGAAAAGCGCCCATACACATCAGTCTCATCATAAAACACACATATGGATAATGAATATGTCACAAGGTAGATAAAAAAAAATATTTTGGAGTAACTTGCACCAAGGTAATATGATTATTCCTGAAGAGGATTGGTAATAACTGATTACTCGTATTTTTTTGTAATCTCTATTATATTTGTAGCGTACGATCATTCCTTACCTGCAGAGTCTCGTAAGACATTCGTTGTCGTCTCTACAAGATGCACCTAAAGGACGCATGGACAGTATTCTCCAGAAGGGGGTCATTCTCTTCACTCTGACTGGCAATTTGGGGCAGTCTTTATCTATGGGAACTGCTTCTACCTGAGGAGACATATGTAATGACAATATATAGATAATCCATATTTCACTGCACATTTTCATTAATATACATTTTTAATGGATTTTTGGTAGGGTATGACAAACCTTTAAACTAGTTATCCCACCATACAGACTAGTGCAAGACTAACTGTTGGCATCTCCAGAATCTCCAGAATTCTCCAGTGACAGATGAACATAGCTGGAGGTAGCCAGAAACTATTACTCGGTGTGTCCCATAGAGATGAATGGAGCACATTCCAGGCAAAGAGGAGAAGTACCCCCATTCATTAGTGTCTACGGTACAGCTATTCACTGTGAAAAGATCACCAGAGATGATCTTACATTTATTAATATTAAATTAATAATTTTACCTGGAGGGAATAAAGTCTACTTTTCAGTATTGAAAGTATTGATGACTGTTCTCTCGATAAGAAGTCTACTCCCCTTATCCAAACCAAATTTCATATGCTAAATTTTTAGGATCCACCATCATTTATACATACTGAGAAGACTGTGTACTAAATATGAAGAATTTGCTCTAATGCTCAATATGAACACCATAACAATTCTTAGCAACTTCCCATTCTGAATATGCTGATTTCTGGCAATTTATAGAATTTATAAAATGCATTTACAACCTTGGGTTGTCCTACACTAGCTGTACTATTTGCTAGGAATGTGAAGCAACAATATCTACATTCCAGACTTCCTAGACTCACCTGCAGTATCAATAAGATACAAAGCACAAAGATAGCTGTCCAGTTCCTAAGCTGTAGACGCATATTGCTAGATGATTCTTCAAGGCCAGGAGCTGCAATGAGGAAGCATCTTGCTTCCTGCCTGTGACTTTATAGACCAAGGTCGGGACTGATTGCACCATTATATCCAAAAAGACCAAAGTGCAGTAGTTACATTTAATAAGTTAATGACTACCAACACGTTCTAATAACACAACCAGCATTACTCAACGTCTTCTGGAATTTAGTTGGTGTCATGGCAATCTAACCTTTATCCTACTGGCTTAGGAAAGCTATAACCATTGAGGTTTATGGTGGACTTTGAAAGATGCTTGATACTAGACACTTGGGTTTTGTTCAATTGCTAAAATCAACATTTTTAAGCAGTTTAGTATAAGAAAAGCTAAGAACACCCATGCTAGAGTAATGGTCTATTGTGCAGAGTTTGAGGGAAGGCCAAGACTGGAACCAAAAAGAAGGAAAAATATAAGGGAAAAATAGTTGATTTGAGCTTCAGCCTATGGGTCTATAAATAATTTACTGTCAGAATAGAAAGCTAAAAATATCTTTAATTATGTATCTTAAATGTACCTTAAAAAGTAGTCATAGGATTAATAAAATCAAGCTTTACCAGGTGGGCAAAAGAGACCTAACTGTATTGCCCTATATCTCACAGTTATTTTACTGTAGAGTCAGGGATTCATACATACCAGGCCAGAGGTAGGAAACCAATGGCTCCCGAGCCTGCATGTGGCTGCATGTGGCTCACAGATGATTCTTTAGTAAATAGGGTTCGGCAGGGTCGGCTCCAGGTTTCAGTAGGCCCCTGGGCGACAGAGTAGTGAACTCACATGGCGGCATAAAAAATTCAGAAACTAAAACAATCTCCTGTTCCTACACCCTATTTTATTATCCCAAACATCTCCTTCAAGGTTATTTTGTATATTGCCCCCTAACCCCCTATGGATTCATTAGATACAGCCCGGCTCAAGCCCATAGATTTCGTATGGACAGCCTTATGTGTGTGCTGGCACCGTCCCTGTCTGCATCTAAGACACACACAGCACTGATCACTAGACACAGGCAGTAGTGTTACCACTGCCTATGTCCTTTTTGCGACCCATCCATCATCACCGTAGTTGCTCATGCAATGGCGTCTGGGTCACAGAGAGAAGTCTCTATGACCCTGGCTCCATTGTCTAAGCAAGGAACGGCGGCATCTGGGTCATAGAGCACATGGAGGGACGAGGAACTGGCTGCAGGGAGTGCAGGTAGGTGAGTATTAATTAGTTTATTTTTGTGTGGCCACCTACCTACTGAGGGACTTGTGCTATGGCTATCTATTTATTGGGAGCGTGTGTATTTTAAATATTCCATTTTAAAATATATGGCGTTCATTTCTCTCACAGCCAAAAAGGTTCCCCACTCCTGCACCAGGCTACAGCACATTATCTGAACTAATATTACACCACACTATCAGGACGACACCTAATGCACTTCTGCAACACTTTTGTGTGCTGAACTTGTCCTGTATCACTTGTCCTTGCCAAATATTTTATAGTGACGCCCCACCAGTTGAACATGAGGAGCTTAATGTACTAGGCCCAAGGTCAGGTGTTATCCTGGGCCCAGAGAAGTCACTATGCATCTTGTTCCCCTGTAGATCTTGCAACAACTCCATTCATGATATTAGCAATAATACAGATTTGGTAATGGCATCAAGGGTTAATGTTAAACCAGGCTCTGATGTAAAATAAAAAGATACAATTTGAAGGAGAACAACCATTTAGAATAACAAAAAACAAACCAGACATACTCCCCTGTGCTCCTCTTCATTTCAATCTGCGTGGACAATATGTCTGGCGCTCCAGGCTGCTAACTATGCATGTCCTCACCAATGGGGAATAGTATGTTTTTATGTGTAACCTATCTAATATGTCGCACTTTGTGCGAAACCAGCTCACCCTTCTAACCGCTTTGTTTCTGATTACATGCAGCTGCTCGTAGATCCATGTAGAAGTTTCAACACACAACTAACCATAAAACAGGATCTCGGCACAAATCTGCAGGATCAAATGTTGCTGTAAAATCTTTTTTATCAAGTCGTAGAAAGTGGACACGTATCCATAGAGAACAACACAAGGATGTGTTTCAGCTTCTACGCCTTATTCATAGTGTAAAAATTGTTACGAACAAACACTATTTAAAATGTCCCGCCCCGGATTACATGATCATGACCCCCAACATCAATCTCAATTTTCTTCTCGATTATAAAGTAAAATCCAAAAAGCTTCTCTCTGACAGAGAAACCTGTTAAAATTCTCACCACTTGGCATTGGGTGCTCCAGTTTTACCCCTTGAATTTTTAAACGGTCTGAATTCCCCTGATGTTTTGTTATATATAAAAGTTTAATTTCTGTGCTCGCCTCGGCAGCACATATACTAAAATTGGAACGATACAGAGAAGATTAGCATGGCCTCTGCGCAAGGATGACACGCAAATTCGTGAAGCGTTCCATATTTTCCACCTGCCAGATGGCTTCTGTATTTTCAGATTCGTGACTATGTCTCTTCACTTGGAAAGGTAGAACAATTCTTGACCAATACCCCATTTGAAGATATTTGCCTTTCAACCACTGCACCTCCACACGCGATCTCCTTGGTCTATTCCATGCTGACATGGTTGGATATGGCGGATGCCCGCCCGGATTGTGCAGGCGCCTGGGAGAGAGAACTTAATAAATCCTTCACTCCTGCACAATGGCAAAAAGCGTTAATCTTGACGCATAAGTCATCCATTTCCTGTCGTATCCAGGAACTGAACTACAATATTTTGACCCAATGGTACAGGACTCCAGTGAGGTTACATAAAATGTTCCCCTCTGTCCCGGACACCTATTGGCGTTGTGGAACGGGAGTGGGCTCCATGCTTCACATTTGGTGGGAGTGTGGTCCTATCCGGGATCTCTGGCGGGCTGTCTTTGACCTCTACAACTGTATTTACAAGGGGAACATTGCTCCAACCCCCGAGGTGGCGCTTCTATCCATGTATTCTGGAACTATCGCTAAATACAAAAAAAGAGCATTACGCCACTTCCTTATGGCTACACAACAAATAATCCCCAGGCTCTGGAGATCGCCCGAGACACCCACCAGGTTGCAGTGGATAGAAGCGCTAGACGTAATTAAACAAATGGAAGAATTGAAGGCGAGCGATGAGGGCAGATATGAACAATTCAACAATATATGGTCTGTTTGGATCGATTATCGAGACACCCCTGCCTTGCATGATTGGTTAACCTCAGGTAGCAGTGTACATGATCCATAAACATAGGTTTAGGGCAGAAAATGCGGTTCACTCCCCCCCCCCCTCCCCCTTTTTCCTTCCTCCAACCCTTATTCCTTGTATGTGTTGTCTTGTCTTATGTTTTACACCCATTTTCATGTTTTTCAATTACCTTTGACAGGCCGTATGGTCGTTTTGACAATTGTTGTTGTTGATGTTCTTAAAAAGTTTACCCTTTTCGTCAAATGCGATGTATACCACTATAAAAGTACATATGTACCAATAATGTAAATGTATACGTATTTCTACATGTTGCAAACCAAACAATATATCGCTACGTTTTGTATCAAGATGTAACAGTCAATAAAGTTTGATGTTGAACCATAAAAGTTTAATTTCTAAAGGAGAATTGAAGTTGGAAGACCACCTTAAATTCTGATCCAAAAACTGTGTCAGCATGTCATAAAATGTTCTATTACAGGTCTCATTTAGTGTACAAAGTACATTGTTGCGAGCATAGGCTCAAATAAGACCAGGGTTGTAACTATGATAGGCAGGGCCTTATAGCAGACTTCTGAATAGGGCCCCCCTACCCCCTCAGAAAATATACATATTTGTGTACTCAGACATTTATACACTTATGCGCACACATTTATGCACTGACACAGTATATACATTTATACACTTACAATCATTTATAGCAAAAGCCCAATCCTCAGCATTCCATGTGGGCAATGAACAATCCATACCTGTTGAATCTCAGTGATTGCAGAGGATCCCAATTCCTCTGGCAGTGGGGAATGTCAAATCTTGCACAATAAGATAGAAGGAATCCAGCAAGGTTAAAAAATTTTCACTCTTTTATTGTAAATCCATATTAAAATTAAAGTGCTCTATACAAGGTGCTAGTATCTATACAAAACAGTTGCTGTTTTGTATGGATCCTAGCACTTTGTATTGAGCACTTTAAATTACAACTGTAGAGCATAAAAACTTGTTTTACCTTGTCCCCCAGGCTAATCTCCAATTGCCATGCTTTCTGGTTGCCATGGGAAACCGTATAGTACAGTTAGAGCCGACAGGAGGCTTGTTGAGAGAGACTGTAGGACCTGTAGTGATGTCAGAAGCATGTGACTCATCACATGCTTCAGGTCGGCCTATTACAAACAAGCTGTCCTGCATCATTTGAAAGTACTTAGTGGGATGGAAAGGAGCTTTAGTAATTTCACAAGCATGTGACTCATCACATGCTTCAGATTGGCCAATTACAAACATGCTATCCTTTATCGGCTTCATTGCCCTGAGCTAATGTCACAACCTGGAAGTGCCCACCCACATCAGGAGTAGCTGAATCTGAATCTAATGAATAATAATAATAATCTTGATTTATATAGCGCCATCAAATTCTGTAGCACTTAACAGATTCTGAGGAACATATACAAATAAAATCAGACATTACAGAGTGATGGCAAGAGCTTACAGTCTATGAGGATGAAGGGGTGACACAAGAGTTATAAGAATAATAAATTTACCAGATATATTTCAGGCTAGGAAGAATCCAGCAGCATGATACAGGTATCATTGGAATTGTTATCAAAGTCTGTCTACAGCTGTATTTTTTATCAGTAACTTTACAGTTATACTTTAATTTTATTATGGATTGAGAAGAACAGAGCAAAGAATTTTTACCTTGTTAAATTCCTTCAATCTTATTGTGCATGATTTAAAGAGAACCCGTCAGGCAAAATAACCCCCCTAAACTAAATATATTTTCATAAACTGCCATTAGAGAGCATTGCCTCTATCCCTTCATTGTCCCTCTACATGCCTGTAAACCTAAGCAATGAGGTCCTAAAGCTGTATGCAAATGACCTGTGAAATGTCCAATGAAGCATTAGCATATTCAAGCTGTCCACTCTATTCATGAGTGGGAGGCACAGCCACACCCCCAGTGCATGACTGACAGCCTGTATAATGATGTGAGCCTGTATAATGATGTGCTTCCTGGTGCTGGTGGCCACGCCCCCTGCAGCCTGTGTGTGCATGTGTGTGTGTGTATAGGAGAGATACAGCAGCTCCAGACAGCCATGTTACAGCAGAACATGTCAGATTCATGTGTAGCTGATGTCTGTGTCTCTCACCTGTATATTAGGAGGAGGCATGCAGGACACACACTAGCCATGCTTTACTATACATTACACACAGACATGAGCAGGGGGAGGAGAGGGGAGGGGTAACAGGGATGACATCACTGCCTCTGACCACGTGACCAGCCTCATTTACATAATAAAGAATAGATGATTTTACAATGATTAATGTATGAAATAACTAGATAAAGGCTGGGATGGGATCCTTGTGAGCTGCTCCAACAGGTAGAGGTGACAGGACAAGTGGCAGAGACCTGATGACAGGTGTCCTTTAAACACTTACACAGATCTGTAGCTGCAGACCACATGGGGAAAGAACACAGCAGGAATTAGAGATGCGAGAAGCCTAGTCCTGTCCTCTCTCTACCCTGACATTTGTTATTTGAGCTGCTGAATCATGCTGCATACTGTGCACTCCTATATACATATTATGCTGTACAATGTGCAGCATATTATGTATATAGTGGTGCAAATTCTCCATTCTTTAGTGCCTCAGTTTGCATGCCGGGCCCCATGACACTCTGGGCTCCAATGTAGTTATGCGCCTGAATAACACTAACTATAACTAACATGACCTACATAACCCCTGGAAATCCAGACTGCACTGATGTTATCTCAATACAAGTATACCACGTGCCAAAAAGATATACAATGACCTAAAATAATTGCTGCATCATCGTAATGATATTTCAGTCTCCACCTTTGTAACTTTGTAAAAGGTTACAGACTATAAAATGTATTATACTAATATATTGCATGATTTTAAGAAAGCTATTTAACTATGCACAATTTGATAATAAAAAAAAGAATAATTTAGAGGTTTCGTTAATGATGCCTTGTATATACCTGATAAGCCAATTATGAGCTAGCTGCCATCTTGATTTTTCTTTACCTTTGATATGGTTCCCCTAATACAACCTATATTTTCTATAATACACACTGCTTTGAGTAGGTAAAGGACTTGGGGCTCATAATACTGTATAGTCCCTGTTACGTACAGGAGAGGTTATGTAGGTTTGTTCTTAAGTTGATTCTGGGGTGCTCCCAAATATTATAGGATATATATATATATATATATATATACAGTGCCTACAAGTAGTATTCCACCCCCTGCAGATTTAGCAGGTTTCATAAGAAGCAAATAAGTTAGAGCCTTCAAACTTCAAACAAGAGCAGGATTTATTAACAGATGCATAAATCTTACAAACCAAAAAGTTATGTTGCTCAGTTAAATTTTAATAAATTTTAAACATAAAAGTGTGGGTCAATTATTATTCAACCCCTAGGTTTAATATTTTGTGGAATAACCCTTGTTTGCAATTACAGCTAATAATCGTCTTTTATAAGACCTGATCAGGCCGGCACAGATCTCTGGAGTTATCTTGGCCCACTCCTCCATGCAGATCTTCTCCAAGTTATCTAGGTTCTTTGGGTGTCTCATGTGGACTTTAATCTTGAGCTCCTTCCACAAGTTTTCAATTGGGTTAAGGTCAGGAGACTGACTAGGCCACTGCAACACCTTGATTGCTTCCCTCTTGAACCAGGCCTTGGTTTTCTTGGCTGTGTGCTTTGGGTCGTTGTCTTGTTGGAAGATGAAATGACGATGCATCTTAAAGGTCCTTGATGGATGAGCGGAGGTTCTTGGCCAAAATCTCCAAGTAGGCCGTGATATCCATCTTCCCATGGATGCGGACCAGATGGCCAGGCCCCTTGGCTGAGAAGCAGCCCCACAGCATGATGCTGCCACCACCATGTTTGATTGTAGGGATGGTATTCTTGGGGTCGTATGAAGTGCCATCCAGTTTACAAACGTAACGTGTGTGGTTGGCACCAAAGATCTCGATCTTGGTCTCATCAGACCAGAGAACCTTGAACCAGTCTGTCTCAGAGTCCTCCATGTGATCATGAGCAAACTGTAAACGAGCCTTGACATGATGCTTTGAAAGTAAAGGTACCTTACGTGCTCGCCTGGAACGGAGACCATTGCGGTGGAGTACGTTACTTATGGTATTGACTGAAACCAATGTCCCCACTGCCATGAGATCTTCCCGGAGCTCCTTCCTTGTTGTCCTTGGGTTAGCTTTGACTCTTCTGACAAGCCTGGCCTCGGCATGGGAGGAAACTTTCAAAGGCTGTCCAGGCCGTGGAAGGTTAACAGTAGTTCCATAAGCCATCCACTTCCGGATGATGCTCCCAACAGTGGAGACAGGTAGGCCCAACTCCTTGGAAAGGGTTTTGTATCCCCTGGCCAGCCTTGTGACCCTCCACGATCTTGTCTCTAATGGCCTTGGAATGCTCCTTTGTCTTTCCCATGTTGACCATGTATGAGGCTGGTCATAAGTTTGGGGAGGGTCTTAAATAGTCAGAAAAGGCTGGAAAAACAGATAATTAATCCAAACATGTGAAGCTCATTGTTCTTTGTGCCTGAACTACTTCTTAATTCTTTAGGGGAACCAAACAGAATTCTGATGGTTTGAGGGGTTGAATAATAATTGACCCACACTTTTATGTTTAAAATTTATTAAAATTTAACTGAGCAACATAACTTTTTGGTTTGTAAGATTTATGCATCTGTTAATAAATCCTGCTCTTGTTTGAAGTTTGAAGGCTCTAACTTATTTGCTTCTTAGCAAACCTGCTAAATCTGCAGGGGGTTGAATACTACTTGTAGGCACTGTATATATATAATATGGTCAAATAAAGATGCAAGTTCATTAAGTCAAAAAAGGGGAGTCAATGAATGGGGTTTATTTTACAACTGGCAAATCCTACCACATCCACCAGAATCCTGGGCAACTTACTAGTGATATAGGAACTTTAAGCGCCCTGAAAAAGGGATGTGGGATGTAGTAACTACATCACAAAAAGGGTCCTGTTACCCTCCCAAGAGAGTTGCAGTTTATGAAAAGCATACTGTATTTGGTCTAGTTCTTCATGTGCCAGCCTCCTTGCCATGACCCATTACCCCTTCTGAGGTTCCCATGAACCCTCAGGTGACAAGGTTAGCACAAAGCATCTCCTGAAGCTTTCATAAAGAACTCCAAAGCTTGAATGAGCAGTAAGACTGTCATGGCTGCCACCTAAGTCACACCCTTTATGATGTCATGGACCCAGTTTCCAAGGAACTTTACTGTGACACATGTAGTGTTCTATTTTATGCAAATCAGCCTCACTTTTATTTATGATGGTAGACATTTTTGTACTGCCTCCAGTAGAAAAAAATAAAAAAGTGAGGCTAATTTGTCTAAACCATCAAATGTTTGCAACCATTTGCTGCCTATTATCCAATGTTGTTCCTGAAGAAGGCAAAAACAAAATAATGCTGTTGCTATTTTTGGCCTACAGTTAAAAAAAAAAAAACATTCATTCTCATAACTCTATATATGGTAGTACAATAAATCCCTGGATCATTGACTCTCTGGATCCCTTGCTTTTCTTTATAATAACTAGTAAAGCTAGGTGTCTGCAGCCCATTTAATAAGAATTACATGGATTGACTGAGTACTCATATTGGGGTTGATTCATCAGAAGTGTCTGAGAGTGGAACTGGTTTAGTTGCCTATGGCAACCAATCAGAGCTCAGCTTTCATTTTCCCACATCTTTTTAAAAAATGGAAGCTAAGTTCTGATTGGTTTCCATGGCCAACAGTTTTACCTCAGAGACTTTCGATAAATCTCCCCTAATTGTCTTTTATTAGGAACCCTAATTCAGGAAAAGAAATGAGTGAACATGACTTATTTTCCTGAGCAATCCATCACTGCACCTCCTGCAGGACTCCTGGTCTATATGGTGGCACATTGTAGCCAATCTGTAGCGATGCGCCTGTAGATATGGCACATAAACCCTCAATAGCTAACTGACCCCATAACTGGATCAACTGTGAAAAACAAGGTACATAATAATGATTTTGTTATTTTCTTACATTTGGGGAACAATACATAAAATATGGTAAATTGGAAAACCCATTTATTGTAGCTGGAAATGGAAAATGTAGAAATCTCTTTGCACTAAGCCCCCAGCAGAAGAGGGTTTTAGTGTGGGGTAGGGTTATCCCTGCCATCTTTAGCATGAGGCAGGTTGCATGGTGTGAACCTTCCTTAGATAAAACAAACTTATGTTTTTCGCAAACCTTTGTGGGACATAAAGAGAGACATGCACCATCACACTTAAGATTCTTTTTGTTTTTTTTAAGTATTTATTTATTCAAATTTTTCAAAATTTGTAACAATTATAATAAACCAAAACCGATCAACAAGACAGCCGGCTACGTCTTATACTTCAACACATTACAGCATTAAAAGTCATATAGCAATGATCAGTATAGTACATCTTCAGTAAGGAGGTTCAGTATGCAGGTTCTGTTTCAGGAAGGACATCACAATATTGTAACCAGTCTACTTATTGTAACACAATTAATCTTGACACTAGACAATCAGACACTCACACAAACATACCAATACACTCCTCCTTTGTTATAGGAGTATATGGAAATCAGAGAGAATTATAAAGCAGTATGGGGATTCACAAACCATCTGGACCTGATACGCTCAAATATCTGGTGGGACTGTTGACATATTACAAATGGTAGTGAGGAAGGACTCTGTTAATAAGTAACATCATCACCACTTTCCAGGTATAGTATAGAGCAGTGGTGGCGAACCTATGGCACTGGTGCCAGAGGTGGCACTGGGAGTCCTCTCTGTGGGCACCCGGGCCATCACCCCAGCATGAAGTTCACCAGACAGGACTCAAAGAATCTGCCTGCAGAATCTTCCTACAATGATAGATGAATTTGCCCTCCTCCTTTCAACTGGGTTGGTGTCTTTAGGAGGCTGAAGGATTGAAAGTTGTCAAAGAACAAGGAGAAATAAATTACTGCGTAAATTGCTGTGCTGGCACTTTGCAATAAATAAGTGGCTTTTGGTTGAAGTTTGGGCACTCCGGCTCTAAAAGGTTAGCCATCACTGGTATAGAGTGAACCTGAAAGGATTTTATCATAGTGACCATTGATTACCTCATTCATGATGCCAAAGGAGACATACTATGGGAGACATTAAGCGTGGGAACTCAAAATGTTGATTAAGAAACTCCAGAGCTTCAGAAAACATTAATCTTAGGGCAGGCCCAGACACAGTGCGAGAAGGATCCTACTTCAGCCTAACAGCAGGGCATTAAATCATTGGGCATTACTGCCATGCAAAAAAATTTTGCAGGGTGAAATAAACCCGGTGGAGAAATTTAGACTGGATTAGGAAGACCCTTGCACTCACCACAGATGTAAAATAGGATAGTTCAACCTTCCTCTAGTCATCATCCGACAGGTCAATTCAAGGGCCTTATCGAATGGTCTAGATCTCTGTTCCTGCAGCAGAGCATAGACCTGGGTGAGTGGTTTAGAGGGGTCCGGAGTGCTCATCAGATAGAAACTAGCAGTGATGGGTATGGCATGTCTTTCTCTTAACTCATTAAAGCCAAGTAGTTCTGCATCCGTAGATAGGAGCTGAGCGATGAACTTTATGCTTGCTGGCCCCCCCACATCGTCGATTCCAGAAGAGAGAGAGCCATCAGATGAGACTCAGTAGCAGTTATCAGGGGATCAATATTTAATTCCGTATAGGTCTGAAGCTTGTGTGATACCTGGACCCCTAAGTACTTGAAATTGGACACCACCTGAACTGGGACTGGATGGATGCTTCAAAAAGCCAATGGACAATCGCAGTAATTCACTGTAAATATTATTTTTATTTTATACCAAAAGGATAAATTATTTAAAAGAAAACAGAAAAACATCTTTAAGGAGTTTGCAGTATTCACGCCATATGCCATACGCTCATAACCTGAGGGCAATGGCACAAAAATACCTCAAGTCCTAGAGTTGATGAGTCACTAACACCTTTTAACACTGTGACATCTTATCTTGTGTTAAGGTTATCTTATCTTATGTTTACACACTTCTCCCTTCTTGGACCTTGTAAAAAATACTAAAATATGGAGCTTGGTATGAAGGTTTATATTGTCTCCAATCTCTTTGCTGACGTATTTAAGTGACCATCAGCATTCAATTCAATTCTAAATCAAAGTGTCAAGACCCATTTGTTACTAAACCAACCTCCCCTTCTTTAAATCACCATTTATTTATTATTTATTTATTATAATTATTATGTATTTCTTACATTTAAATAGTGACACAAAAAAACAACTATTTGCAATGGATGTGGCTGAAACCTCATAATTATGAAAAGGGTTCACATAATTTTGTCCATATTGTGTACTTGATGACTCTGCCAGGTCATACACTATTAGATTTCCACTATTGTGTAAGGTAGTCTGCAAGAACAACTGGTTAGCATGCAATGTTGTCATTAATATAAGAAACATATCATTGCTCACATTATACACACCACATATTATTCATCAGTCAGGTCACAGACCAAAGGTAATTGGGGGAGGGATGATGCAATGTAACTTGAAACAGGTCAGTATGTCCAGTTTTGTTAGTACTTTGGACAAGACAGAAGGTTTCATACACTGTAGTCTAGTGATCATCACAGAAAAGTGACAACATATAAAAGATAGAGTTCTTCCAGGGTTCCCACCTAGCATAGTATTTCTTTTGCATGTCGTTTGTATTAGCCATATCCCTCTCTAGATTACATATTGTATTCACTCGTCTCGCTAGTTCGGTGAATGACGTTATTTTGGGGGACTTCCATAGGGTGGCTATGATAGTGATGACCGTGGTAGAAACATGGAATCTAATGTTTTATTCTTCTGGTAAATAATCTGACAACCCCAAGCCTAGAAGGGTTAATGCTGGTTTTAATGTGATGGGGGTTTTCAAAATATCTGTTAATAGTCTCATCCTGTTGCCATAGCCCCCGAATCACAGCACATTTCCAGAATATATGAAGCATATCTCCATATCCCGTGTGACCCCTCCAATAAGTACTTGAACAATTTGGGAATATTTTTGCAAGTTTATTAAGAGTGTAATACCATCTATATAGTATTTTCCTTCTAGTTTCCATATCTAGGAGGATAGTCTAAACATTACATTCCAGAACTCCTCATCAATGTTTATCCCTAAGTCTTTCTGCCATTTTTCCAGACAGTGGAATGAGTTTGGGAGTAAGACTTCTTCTATGGCCCTATACGCTAAAGTGATGCCCTTAGAACTCTTTCCAGGGGTTAGGAATGCACTTTCAAAGGCTGTCTTGGGCTCTTTCATATTGGAGGTAATTTCTGACAGAAAATGCCGTAATTTTAAGAACTTATAAAAATCCTGTTTTAGGAATGTTACATTTTTTTTTTTTGCTAACGCCATTAAGTGGCCCTTATCCTAAATATCTGCTATTTTATAAATGCCATTTTTTATCCAATTCTAGGTCTGCTTTCTTCCCATATATATGTTTTTATTAATCTCTGGAGTTGGTGTAATCTTAGAATAGGGTATGTCAGCTGTATGCCCAAGTATGAAATCGGCAAATGGATAGCTTGACTTAAGCTCCTCAATGATTTTGTTATCTAGATTCATTCCTAAGATGATTGATTTATTAGAATTGAGCTTGTAGTACTGTAGGATATATTGCTAAAATCCTGGAGAAGTTTGTATACCTTCTTTAACGAGTCTTCAGGTTGTGTGAGTGAAACTATAACATCAGCAGCAAAGAGACCTATTTTATGGTCCACTGCCCCTATCTTTATTCCCTTTATTTCTGCCCTAATCATCTCTGCTAGTGGTTCCATCATTAGAGTAAAGATTACAGATGAGCGAACATACTTGTCCAAGCTTGATGCTCGTTCGAGCATTAGCGTACTTGAAACTGCTCGTTGCTCGGACGAATATTTTGCCAGCTCGAGAAAATGGCATCTTGCAGCGTTTAGATTTTTGTCGGCCAGAAACAGAGCCAATCACAAGCCAGGAGACTCTGCAGCACACCCAGCATCACGTGGTACACTTAAATGTCGATAGCAGTGGTTGGCTGGCCTGATCAGGTGACCCTCGAATATATTAGCCACTGACCGTGGTGCTCGGATCATTCTCTGCCTGGATGCCGTTAGGAATAGAGCTGCTGGTGGTCAGGGATAGCGTTAGGGTGTTCTATTAGATTAGTGTTAGGCAGAAGTGATTCTACAAAAACCCAACAGCCCTTGTTAGGGCTAGAATAGCGTTATTTATTTATTTATTTATTTATTTTTTTAATTGCTTGTGGCTGGGCTTGCTGCCACTAGTAGTGCAGCTACTACCATATTGTGACAAATTTGCAGGGAGACTTGCAAACGTTATTTTTGGCTCTTAGTGACACATATATCTATTTGAAACAGCTAAGTGGAACAATTTATTGGGTGTTTGATTGAATTAGGCACAGGCTGACAATTTTTTTTTTCAAAAGTGGAAGTGAAAGTCACAGCACAAAATCCTTTGCAATTTCATCTAGCTTAGTCTTCCTGCTACTGCTTAGCAAGCTAGACATTCTGCCAGTGAAGCGTACTGTACAATCACGTGTGGCGTAATCTAGTACGGTTTTTTGTTCAAATTAGTACCGGGACATTCAGCAATCCGCATTTCAGTTTGATTTCTGATTTCTTCTGCATGTTTCATTCATAAAAAAATTTAAAAAAACCCCAAAAAGTTATAAAAACGGAAAAAACAAAAAATAATAAATTTTCTCTTTACATTTTTTTTTGGGGGGGTGGGGTGGGGGTGGGAAATCTCCGTTATAGCAATCAAATTTTGTCTACTGTAGTTGAACGGTTGTGCCTGCTACTGTTTAGCAAGCTAGTCTCCAGAAATCCCAATCCACATTCTCTCTGCCGGTGAAGCATACTGTAGGTCACTTGTGGCGTAATCAAATACGGTCTTTTGTTCACATCAATACAGGGACATTTAAAAAAAAATCTCTGCATTGATTAGAAACTAGCCATAGCAATCATCTTCTGAGGTTGCTGTCTGATTTCTTCTGCACGTTTTGTTCTTCTATATATCCAAAAAAAAACAAACATAAAAAAAAATTACCCAAAAAAATTTACGGTTTATATTTCTCTTTTGTCTATATAATAGACTTTTATTTTTTTTTTAAATGTTGAACCCGAGGGCTAAGGGTAGAGGACGGGAGGGGGCGTCCAATTACTGCAGGGGTCAGAGGCCGTGGTCCTGGGCGGGGTGAGACACCACCTGCTGATGAGGGAGCAGGGGAACGCCGCACAGCTACACTCCCTAGCTTCATGTCTTAAGTGACTGGGACTCGTGGTAGAGCACTGTTGAGGCCAGAACAGTGCGAACAGGTGATGTTGTGAATTGCGGACAATGCTTCTAGCCATTTGTCCACCAGTCAGTCTTCCACGCAGTCCACCCATGTTACCCAAGTGAGCACTCCTCCAGCTCCTCCACCTCAACCTCCTTCCCCCCAGTCTGTCCCCTCCCAGGAAAATTTGGAACTGAGGAACTGTTATCTGGACCCTTCCCAGAGTCACAAACCACTTGTCAGGTTGCTGATGAGCTTTTTCCCGATGCCCAGGTTTTCCACCGGGCGCAGTCTGTGGGTCATGATGACCTTCTTGACGTAGTGGAAGAAGTGTGTAAAGAGGTGTCGGACGATGAGGAGACACGGTTGTCTGCGAGTGGTGAAGTTGTTGTCAGGGCAGGAAGTCCGAGGGAGGAGCAGACTGAGGGATCGGAGGATGATGAGGTGACAGACCCAAGCTGGGTTGATAGGCCGAGTGAAAACAGTGCTTCTGAGACGGAGGCGAGTCCTATACCAGAACAGGTTGGAAGAGGCAGTGGTGGGGCCAGACGGAGAGGCAGGGCCAGAGCTGGTGCATCAGCGCCAAATGTTTCACGTAGTCAAGCTCCTGTGGCGAGGGCTAGATTTTCGGAAGTCTGGAGGTTCTTTAAAGAAACAGAGGATGACCGAAGGACTGTGGTGTGCAACCTGTGCCACACCAGGATCAGCAGGGGTTCCACCACTACTAGCTTAACCACCACCAGTATGCGCAGGCATATGAACACCCAACTCAATGGAACCAAGGCTGTTCACCTCTGGCCGGGCCCACCACAGTTCCTTCCCCTGTATCATTTGCTGCCTCTGATAGTCAGCCCTCTGGCCAGAACCCTGGCACAAACACCTCTGGCTCGAAAACCACACCTTCGCCTCCACAATCCTCCACAGCGTCCAACAATGTCTCCATGCACAGCGTTCAGCTGTCTATACCCCAGACGCTGGAGCGCAAGAGGAATTACAGTTCCGAGTCTGACCCTGGGACTGGTCATATACTGCCGACACCGATGATTGCGGGGCCTACCTCGGTCACGGTCTCTCAGGCCTACTAAGCCTCCATAACCTCCCACCCCTCCTCCACCTCCACCTTCGAATTACCATCCGTGGGCATGGCGCCATCAGTCGGTAGCTCTGAGCGCAGCAGCATTGCCCTCGCTAAGCGACAGCAGGCGGTGCTCAAACTGCTGTGCCTGGGCGATAAAAGGCACACCGCCCAAGAGCTATTACAGGGCATCACGGCGCAGACCGGCACTCACAGACTGTTGTGCAACGTGCCCACGAGATGTAATTCCTCAATAACCATGTTATCCAGAGTTTACCAGCAGCGCAGAGCGATTGTAGACTGCCAGATGTCAACTTCCACCAGAACTGGTAGTCAGGTCAGTCAGCTTCCTTAAGTCTTCAATGAGGAGTGGACGTGGATGTCTGATATCTGTCTGGTGCTGAGTAACTTTGAGGAGTCAACACAGATGGTCAGTGGCAATGCCGCCATCATCAGCCTCACCATCCCACTGCTTGGCCTGTTGAAAACTCTGATCAGAATTAAGTCAGAAACTTTGCGCTCATCACAATTGACGGTGTAAGAAGATTCCCTTGTTGATAGCCAGAGCACCCTCCGGTCTGTTTCTCTGTGCATATCGGAGGAGGTGGAGTAGGATAATAAGGAGGAAGAAGAATGTCGGCGAGACAGAAGAGGGGACCATTGCTCAGTCCTTATTAACTGTTCAGCATGTATGGGCAGAAGAAGAGGAGTTGGAGGAGGAAATGGGCAGTAAGGCCAGTGAGGGGAGTGAATTCTTGCATGTTGGCGGATATGGCAGATTTCATGCTAGGCTGCCTATCCTGTGACCCTCGCTTTCGAAGAATTTTTCCAGCACCGATTACTGGGTATTGACTTTCCTGGACCCACGGTACAAACAAAATCTTTCCACTCTCATCCCTGGAGAGGAAAGGAGTGTGAGCGTGCATGAATATCAGCAGGCCCTGGTGCACAAGCTGAAACAGTATTTCCCTTCTGACAGCGCTAGCGGTAGAGGGCGTACTTCTGCAGGACAAGTAGCGAGGGAGAGTAGGCGAGCAGGCAGCTTATCCAGCACTGGCAGGGTTACGCTTTACAAGGCCTTTCCCAGTTTCATGTCACCCCAGCAAGACAATGTCACCTGTCCCCAATCTCGGTAGAGTAGGGGTGATCTTTATAGAAAGATGGTGAGGGAGTACGTAGCTGACCATACCATCGTCCTAAATGGTCACACAGCTCCCTACAACTACTGGGTTTTAAAGCTGGACATGTGGCCCGAACTGGCGCTGTACGCCTTGGAGGTTCTTGCCTGCCCTGCCACTAGCGTGTTGTCAGAGCGGGTTTTTAGTGCAGCTGGTGGCATCTTCACCGATAAGCATACACGCCTGTCGACTGACAGCGTTGACAGGCTGACGCTTATCAAGATGAATCAAGCATGTATTTCTCAGGATTTCCATTCTCCACCAGGTGAAAGAAGCTCAACCTGAATAATGTATGCACTCCTCCTCCTCATTGTCCTCCTTCTCCTCCTCTTTGTACACTAAAGCAGAGGAAACTGGCTATTTTTTGCCAGGGCCAACTGGCTCTAGCTATAAAACTGTATGTATTGCAAATGTTTTGGGAGTGCCACATACAGGTACTCTATGTATTTAATTTTTCTGGAGGGACACCTACCCGGTCCTCTGTTTTGAAAACTTTTTTGGACTGCCACATACAGGCACTATCCAAATTTAATTGTCTCCATAGTTGCCTCCACATTCGTCTCCATAGCTGCCTCCACACGTTGTCTGCATAGCTGCCTCCACATGTCATCCCCTTAGCAAACGAGCTGTGTCAGGCTCATTTTTCGGGTGTTTCACCAGATACGTTATGGAACTTGTTCACTCTGTCGCCACCATGCTGTGTTATCGACTAAATATACCGTAAAACTTTTGTTTACATAGGAAATCATTTCAGCGCTTCTTGCTCACCTCCGTTGGTTCGTCTCTCCCGCCATAACCAGGCCAAATACTGATACATACAGTGTTACACATTATCCTCGCCAAAAGGAATTTTTTTGGGGTATGTCGCCATACCACTCTCTAGCCTGCCGCTGCCTCCGCATGCCGTCCCCTATAGTGTCAGGGTCAATTATTGGGTGTTTTAGATGCTATCTCGCCTCACTCAGGCACTCTGTCATCGCCATGCTGTTGCACATAATTTTGGCATAATGGTGCGATTAGGCAGCCTCAGAGGCATCCATGCATGCTGCCCCTGCTGTTTCCTGTCCATTTCCGTGGTGTTTCCATCATTTTCTGAGGTTTCCAGGTGTTTGGCCAAGCTTCCCTGTGCAGACCCTTGGTCCCCTTGAAAAATGCTCGAGTCTCCCATTGACCTCAATGGGGTTCGTTATTCGAGCATTTTAGTGCTTGCTCATCTCTAGTAAAGTTTAATGGTGATAAAGGGTTCCATTTGTGGTATCAAAAGGGATTGAGGAGTGCCCGCAGAATTTTTGCCGCCTCTTGAAACTCTCGCCTCCTGGCCAGTGTGACAGCTGATTAATCTGTGAATAGGGAGATACCCTTAAATCTTTCGGTTTATTCTTCAGGGTTTCTTGCTTTATTCATTTAAAATGAAAGAAATGTAGCCTTGCGAACACATCCCTGGGCACCAATTGCGGAAGGGATTTTGCTTTAGGAAGACAATGGGGCAAATTTACTTACCCGGTCCATTCGCGATCCAGCGGCGCGTTCTCTGCGCTGGATTTGGGTTCGGCCGGGATTTATTAAGGTAGTTCCTCCACCGTCCACCAGTTGGCGCTGCTGCGCTGAAAAGCATCGGAACGCGCTGGAGCCGGGCTTAGTGAAGGTAAGTGCAAGCTCCGCAACAGATTTTTTGTTTTAAATGCGGCGGTTTTTCCGAATCCGTCGGGTTTTCGTTCGGCCACACCCCCCGATTTCTGTCGCGTGCATGCCAGCGCCGATGCGCCACAATCCGATCGCGTGCGCCAAAATCCCGGGGCAATTCAGGGGAATTCGGCTCAAATCAGAAATATTCGGGTAACACGTCGGGAAAACGCGAATCTGGCCCTTAGTAAATGACCCCCAATGTACTCTGTCAATTAGTAAATCTGACTGGGGTGAATCAGGTAATTAGGCCACAAAGAAATCTGTTCGGAATTCTTCCAGCGTCTCTTGTTGTATCGATTCTGGTATACCCCTGGATCTCACATTGTTCCTCCTGGAGCAATCTTCTATGTCTGCCATTTTCAGATGCAGGTCTCTCACCTCCTCTTCTAATGCAATGTTTGCGTCCAACAGCTCAATATGTGCCCCTGTAAATTCTGCCATTTTCACCTCCACATGTGCTTTGCGCTTGCCCAATTCACTACACTCCTTTTGAAAAAGCAGACTGTATGTCTCGCTGAATTGATGAATGTAGATCACTAAATAAAGCTTTGAGTAAGTCCTCTGATAAGGGCCTCCCTGTGGGATTAACTATCCCTTGTTGTAGCGCCTGCACTGGAGTGGCTGCTATCTGTAATGCGGCCTGCGGCCTCCATGGGGATAAAGGAGTGCAGTACAGCTGAGTTGATCAGAGCAGGGGAGTACTCTGCTGAAGAGTGAGACGATGAGGCCGGGGATTGTACCTGATGAGAGGCTGCAATCTTGGGAGCATGTGGTGGGAAAGAATTCCGTCAATTTTGCCGGTCCCATTCTTTTTTTTGCTTTTCCCATGACTCCGGAAGGTGGAGGGGGGGGGGGATTCTCCCGGTCAGTTGCTGCTATGTGCCGCTTTTGGGGTACCTGCACACGGAGCTCAGCAAGTGTGGGACTTACTCCATGTGCTACTGGCCACACCCCTCGTGAATATTTTTTTAACAATGGGACATAGCCACCCCATATCGCTGGAAAATACATCTCATCCCGCAAAAAAATTGCCACCACATATGGGAAATGTTATTAAGTAACTAATTTGGGTGGTAAACCTATCAGTCTCAAAATCGGATTATTTCAAATTTTGAAGATGACAAATATCTCACATTGAGTACAGTGGGGCTCATTTACTTAGGGCCTTGCGGACCGCACTTTCGTCGGACATCCTGATGATTTCCATTTTGCACCGCTTGGACAGGGATTTAAAAGGGGTTTTTGGCGCAAGCGATCAGATTTTGTGCAGAATTGTGCAGGCTTTCATGCAACACAAATTGGGGGCGGGCCGTCGGACGATCCGATGCATTTGGACAAAACGCAGGATTTGTCTTAAAAATTGTGTCACAAGCCATGCACTTACATACAATGGGAAGAAGAACGTGAACTCTGGCGGACGTGATTGGGGAAGCAACACATGCAGGATATTTGGCGCACACTCTTCATGAAACGTGGCAGAGTTCACCCTCATCGAACAGTCTGGATCGGGGATCGCGCAGGGACCGGGTAAGTAAATGTTCCCCATTGTGTCTCAAAAAACGCAGTCTCAAAATCATTTTGGTAAGTTAAAGTGTCCACAAGTTAGAACCATATAAAACAACACGTCAGATTACAAAAAAAGAGGCCGAGTCTTAACGTATAAACTGGTTGCGTCTTGAAGGGGTTAATTGTTTATTCCGTTCTTATCAGCATTCATAAATTTCTTAACTACTACTAGATCATTGTCTTCTAGTTACCTATACCTTCACAATTTGCCGTTTTTACAGTCTTTTATTATTCTGAATAGTGTTTTGATTTCCTTTAAATAAATGTAGGTAATCACGTGCTTAATTTTGGGCGCTTTTCAAAAGATGAGTATAGGTCTTTCTCTATTATAAGATCCTAAAACTGGATCATTCCTCACAATATGCCAAGTCTTCTCCAATAAACTTTTTACTTTCATGGTATCCTTAATATATTGTGCAATAAATAAAGGGTTAATTAGAATCTTTGTTGTCTTCACTACTACCATTCCACTTATTATCCTACCGAATTTACTTCCCTTATTTGTCAATATGCTATCTCCAAAACACCCTCCTCATAATTTCTATCAAAAAATCCTCAAAATTCCTATAATTTGTACAATTTAGTTTAATGCAATTTAATTGTCCTTTTTTGATTACTTTTACCCAGGGCTTGTGATGTCAATAGTTTCATAGAATTTACTAACAGGGTCATCTATAAAACAAAAGAAAATCTATCAGAACTCACTTGCAACAGGAAATATAAAAAAAACAATTATTCTTTATTGTCGATAAACATCAATGCAGTGACATCAATACATTGTCCAAAAGATTAAAGCGTTTCATAGCCTCTTAATCATGGTCCACAACAAATGTTGTGGACCATTATATACATACAGGCAGTCCCCGGGTTACATACAAGATAGGGTCTGGAGGTTTGTTCTTAAGTTGAATTTGTATGTAAGTCGAAACTGTATATTTTATAATGGAAGATCTAGAAAAAAATTTTCTTTTGCCCCAGTGACAATTGGAGTTTCAAAATTTTTGGTGTAATTGGACCGAGAATTATCAATAAAGCTTCATTACAGACACCTTACAGCTGATCATTGCAGTCTGGGACTATAGTAAAGCATCCAGAGAGCTTCACCAGAGGTCACAGTGGTCAGAGGGGTCTGTCTGTAACTATGGGTTGTCTGTAAGTCGGGTGTCCTTAAGTAGGGGACCGCCTGTATACATTGTACAACATAATTGTGGACCATTATATACGTATACATTGTACAACATAATATGTATATAACATATATGTGATGTATATAAGCTGTATCTGTGATGTGTATATACTGTATGTCTACACAATGTATGATGTGTATATATAGTGCATTATGCACTGTAACTCACATATGTGAGCATATAAATATGCATATTTTATAAGGGGTAAGGTAGTTACACCACTGCACCCATGGCCCTCTCCATACACCCGCAGCCGCCGTGTGATGTACAGATATGTCACACATCTGTCCGGGTTAAAACTGTGCATCCTTCTTTGCTTTAATTCTAAAAGTATTATTAGACAGGTCAACCGATGGACATGGTGCATAAGCCACAAGTATTACACAGCTCTGGTTACTCTCTGTGATGCCAACGGCTTGTGCACCTGCATGTCCATCACATGCCCATGAACAGCTTTCTATGGAAGTACAGAAAGCAGAGATTTGAAAACTGTGACGAGTGGATACGAAAATTACATTGTAATTTTGTATAACTTTTCATTATACAATCAAAATTAACCCCTTCGTGCCCGATGGTCCATTGGTGCCTGAATGTCCAGGTCAATTTTTGAGGTTCTTCTTTGTGCTTCTTTAAATCGCTGGAAAAGCTTTTCATATCATAATAATTTTACTTAGTTCTTTTCATGACATGTGTGACTTTAACTTAGGATAGTTTTATTAATTACATAATTTTTTTCTTTATTAAATTTGCCAATAATTGAATACAAACGTGTAAAAATAAGCTTTTTTTTTCATTTTTCCAAATAAAGTATTTTTTTAAATAAATAGTAACTTTTACCAAAATATGTTATAAATATATACATCACCCTTTCCCAGGTTGAGCTACAGATGCAGAGGGTGCATGTACTTATGCAAAGTTAACGTGAAAATGTCTCCTGCAGCTTTTTCTATATTCTGACGGCCATGCCCCCCCCCAATTTGTGTCGTATGAAAGTCAGCGCAATAAAAACCCTTGTTAAATGAGGCGCAAATCGGAAATAGTCAGGAAACCCGATGGAAATGCAGTGTGCGGATCATTAGTAAATGTGCCCCTATGGGGCAGAATTACTTACCCGGTCCATTTGCAATCCAGCAACGCGTTCTCTGCGGTGGATTCAGGTCTTTCGGTGATTCACTAAGGCAATTCCTCCGGCGTCCACAGGTGTTGCTGCTGCGCTGAATGCACTGGAGTTCACCAAGCACGGGCCGAGTGAAGGTAAGCACGTGTCCAGCGACACTTTTTTTTTTTTTTTTAAATGCGGCGGTTTTTCCGAATCCGTCGGGTTTTCGTTTGGTCACGCCCCCGATTTCCGCTGTGTGTATGCCAGTGCGATGCGCCACAATTTGATCCCGTGCGCCAAACTACCGAGGCAATTCAGGAAAAATCGGCGCTAATCAGAAATATTCGGGTAACACGTTGGGAAAACGCGAATCAGGCCCTTTGTAAATGACCCCCAATATGTCATATTAAACAGGAGAGTCTCCTCTTTAACCCCTTACCCCATTCGACGTAATAGTACTGCATTGCGGGAGGTGCATTCCCGCAATTTGCAGTATTATTACGTCAAACTTCTGGCGCCGGCTCCGCCGACACCCGCCGATAACACCCACGATCGGAGATTTCTCTGATTGCGGGTGTTAACCCCTAACACGCTGTGGTGGCGCTTACCAGGTGGGGCATCGCGCTTACCCCAGTGTCCCGGGGCTACACAATCTTCTTCCGGCAGCTGGGTCCCTGTCTGGGTCCCGAGCAGGCGCTCGGTGAACGCCGTAAAAACAACTTTTTTCAACTGTATAAACCTATGGCACTCGGAGCCCTCTCTGTGGGCACCCAGGCCATCACCACACCATGAAGTTCACCAGACAGGACTCAAAGAATCTTCCTGCAGAGCCTTCCTACAATGATAGGCGAATTTGCCCTCCTCCTTTCAACTGCTTTGGTGTCTTTAGGAGGCTGAACAATTGAAAGTTGTCAAAGAACAAGGAGAAATAAACTACTGCTTAAATTACTGTGCTGGCACTTTGCAATAAATAAGTGGCTTTTGGTTGAAGTTTGGGCGCTCAGACTCTAAAAGGTTCGCCATCACTGGTATAAACCATGATACTATGACCCTATGTTTTATTAATTTGTCTCCACGCTGAATTCCTTTGTTATGGAACAGCTTTTGGTTTGGGTAATTTTCGGGACTTAGACAATTGTGATTGATGGTCATGATAATCATACCGAGATGTAGGCCTATATCCCATATAGTTATCGTCCAGCATAGTTTCTCTGGTGATCGTGATAAATTCAAAATGTTCCAGCAATCATGTTTGCTGTATTTTAAAGTTAATCCACTAGTTTCCCAGGACCAGATGGTTAGAGTAGTAATCTCCATTTGGCAGGGAGACCCTCAGTCCTGGGCCCTTAAATTTTTTTATATTGGGGTCAATCTCTTGCAGAATCCCAACTCCTCTTTTTGTAGCAAGGAAAACATTCAGCTGAGGATTATTGCAACCCCTCCTTGACCCCTTCCTTGAAGCCTATTTATACATTTGTTCAGCAATCTTAAACAATTGTCATCTGCTAGCCATGGATCCACAATTAAAACATACTGTCACAGGTGGTCCCGTGGCCCAACGCGTCTCACCTGTCCCGGCTCCCAACTCGCTCCCTCCACTGTGCACGCACGTCCCCGACTGCTAGGGGGTGCGTGCGGCTCCTTCTCCAGATTTAAAGGGCCAGTGCCAACTAATGGCCATATTGACTAATTCTATATAAGCCTGCCTCTTCCTGCAAGCCCTGCCGGATCTTTGTGCCTCACAGCCTGAGAGAAAGCTTTACTGCGATTTGCCTGCGATTCCTGTGTCTCCTGTGTTCCTGTGTCCCTCCGTGTTCCTGTGTTACCTGAGCTCCTCCGTGTTCCCGTGTACCAGTGATCCTCCGTGCTGCTGTCCTGTGTGCTGTGTTCCCGTACCCCTCTGCTTGGACCTCCTGTTGCTGACCCAGGATTGGCTTCTGACGTTGCATCTCTGCCGCCTGCCCTGACCCTGTGCCTGGACTTTGACCACGAGATTGACTGCTGTACTTGTACATCAACCTTGGCCGCCGCTGCAGAGAAGTCACGCCTGAGGAACGACCTGGTGGTACCACGCCGCAGCTTGTCTAACCCGCTTTGTGGCGGGCTCTAGTGAAAACCGGGTACCACTTAGACTCTGGTCCCAGGTAGTGGCTTGAGTCATCGTCTGCAGTGGTCCAGAGGATCCAAAACCTGCAAGCCTGACACAAACCACTAGTTTCATTTAGTCGCAGTAAAACATTGAGGAGTGAGTAGGTAAAGAGTAGATTCACTACAGGGCAAAATACATGGTTAGATCGGTTCATTCCCCAGGGTAATTTTAGATGTGGACAATGCAATTTCTGTAATTTCAATCTCCGCACTAGGACAGGGGTTATGGGTGAAGTGAGCCACACAGTAAAACAATTTATTAACTGCAAGTCACAGTTTGTAGTTTATGTTATACTTTGTCCATGCCGCACATTTTATATTTGGAAGACGATCCGCCATCTACATACCCGCTTTCGAGGAAACCTTAATTATATATCAGAAAGGTATTAGTCGAAAACCACATTTAATACACATGAAGGGCATTTTGAATATTTGAAGAATATTGAAGCCCTTTGGATTGTGTAATGCACCTACAGTATTCCAACAATTTTTAAATTACATTTTTCAAGATCTTCTTTGCCAGTATGTTGTGCTTTACTTGGAGTATATCCTTATCTTTCCACAGACTTGGGTATTCATATACAACATGTCAGTGAGATACTATTTGCTATATTATTGAAGTGTTTGTTTGGAGTCCAAAGAATCACTTTCCGAGTTTAATAGTGAACTCCTGGCTATGAAGTGGGCATTTGAGGAATGGAGACACTTTCTAGAACATAACAGCGATCACTGGTCATGATACTTAAATAATGCAATTATAAAATGAATTGGGCATTATATTTCAATCACTTTCATTTTATTGTAAATTATTGTCTCAGTACCAAGAATGTTAAGGCTTATTCCGCCGGAGGTGAATACTGAAAAGATCCTGTCTTCCAAGGTTGCGTTTGCTATCATTGATATCATGACCTAGCCACCTCTATAAGACTCAGGTTCTAGCTCCTAACACTCCTAAGGACAAATTGTATGTTCTACCTCTGTCTTTATCCATCATCTTTCATTTCCTCATGACCGTTTATAAAATGAAAGCTGGGCTCTGATTGGTTGCCATGGACAACTTGAACAGTTGAGTCTGTGACATGACTTGATTACATCACCACAGGTCCTGTTTCTTACAATTTGGAACAGCAGGAAGAGTGAAGTGCACAAGCATTTTTCTCATGGAGATCGGGTGAAATGCTCTATTAACACCTCAATTGATCTCCTGGATAGCGGCGAGGAAGGTCTTGCAGTGCAGAATACTCCTGACCTTCAGACTATAAGAGGAAAGCACTGTTATAACATATTTTTCTTGCTAAAAAAGTACCAAGAAATAGGGTAATCAGTGCATCAGACTATTGTTCTAAATGTCAATATTTCCAAAACACATAAATCGGTATTGTAAATATTAAAGTATATTTCTATTACAGTATATCTAATTACTAATCAACTCCACAACCACAGACTATTCCAAATCATTAAATTTGGCTCTAGAATCTAAGACAAATTACATAAAACAGTATTAACCCCTTAACGCCGAAGCCCATTTTTTCAAATCTGCCCTGTGTCACTATGGTGGTTATAACTTTGAAACGCTTTAACATATCCAAGTGATTTTAAAATTGTTTTCTCGTGACACATTGTACTTCATGTTAGTTGAAAAATTTTGTTGGTATGTTTTGCATTTATTTATGAGAAAATCAGATATTTGGTGAAAATTTGGAAAAATTCTCGATTTTCTAACTTCAAAATGTTCTACTTTTTCCATACATAGTCATAACAGCAAAAAAACATAATAACTAACATTCGCCGAATGTCTACTTTATGTGGACATAGTTTTTTTTATGCATACTCTTATATTTGTAGGATGCTATGGGGCTTTGAACGTTAGGTGCGATTTTTCACATTTTCATAAAAAACGCAAAATACTGCTATTGAGGGACCTGCTCAGGTTTCAAGTCACTTTGAGAGGCCTAAATAAAAGTAAAACCGCATAAATTACCCCATTATAGAAACTACACCCCTCAACGTATGTAAATAAACTTTTATGAAGTTTGAAAATTGTCAATTTTGGTTTCCTTTCTTTTTGTATTTTTTGGAGATCGTACGCCGTACACTTAAAATACTATATTATCTTTATTCAACAGATCACTACGATTACGGTGATATCTCATTTATATAGTTTTTTTACAATTTTACTGGAAAAAAAACGAATATAGAGGAAATCTCATTTGTTTTTGCATCGCAACTTTAATATTTTTTGGTTGACACAGCTAGTTTAGGGCTTATTTTTTATGTGTTGAGTTGTCCTTTCAATTGGTACCATTTTGGCGCACATAACTTTTTTTGATCACTTTTTAGAAAATTTTTGTGAAGAGATTTTATGAAAAATGTACATTTTTGGCGAGTTTTTCGTGTTTTGTTTTTACAGTGTCACCGAGCGGGCCCAATAATGTTTCTGAGTTATTGTACGGATTGTTACGGACGCGGTGAGACCAAATATGTGGGGTTTTTTGGTGATTTTTTTTTTTTTACTTTATTACGTGTGTATAGGGAATGTTTGTGTTTAGGGGACTTTAACTTTATTTAATTCTTTTTATTAAAAATTTTAATGTTTTTAACTGCGCATGCTCAGTGTGTTACAGCCAGGTCCTGCCTGAAGGACCGGCACCGGAAGCACTGGCAGTCCCGGGGCTGCGATCAGAACCACGGACCCCCCCCTGTAAGCGCCGGCACCCACAGCTTCTGGCCCTGGCCAGAAGTTTGACGTTATACTACTGCATTTTGCGGGAACGCACCTCCCGCGATGCAGTACTATTACGTCAAATGTCGGGAAGGGGTTAAAACAAAAAAACTGGTATGCTTATTGGGATTCCCATGAAAATTCTCAAAGTTTAGATTCAAGTTTTCAATGTTATTCCCTCCTTTCTGATGCTGATTGTTTGATATAGGTCATTATTTCAGATAAGGTCTTTGATAATCTCTTGTTTTCCATTGTTAAGATCAGTGGATTCACTGAACCACCGTGAGCGATGAGCCAACACCTAAAAGCGGAGTCTAAGTGGCACCCGCCAAGTGGGTTGGACTTGCTGGGGATGGTGCCTGAAGCTGGATGCAGTAGTACGTGTTGTGTCGGTAATTCACTGCCGAACCTTGACATACTACTACATCCATTGTCCCTAAGGGGTTAAAGGAGGCTGTGCTGTGAACATTTTATTAAAGAGGGGGCTCTGCTGTCTGCATTTCATTGAAGGGGGCTCTGCTGTCTGGGTTTCATACACTGTAGTCTAGTGATCATCACAGAAAAGTGACAACACTTTATTTATTCTCAAAATTTGCAAAATTGTGATTTATGTCTCATTGATCTCATATGTAACATTAATAATACGTTTTCCAATTGCTCAGACATAGCATGTAGACTCCATTATGCGTCTTCTAGATGAAATCAGCATTACAATCACAAAGTGTATTACCGTACTTTACAATATTACAATAAAGTACATAACAGAACATTACAACGTTACAGTAAAGTCACTAAGTACATTTTAAGAGGATGGAATTTGTGAGTCATTGGAATCCATAGCTGTAATGGCCTATACTAACGGCACGCTGTCAACGTTTTGGTCCCTGGAAATAACACAGAGAGCAGAGATAGAAGTACAGCTCCATTTTCTATATTGTGGGTTAGATTCAGTCCACATGACAAACCCCCATCAATTTAAAAATCATTTAACCCCCTAAGGGCCCAGCCATTTTGTAGCTTAAGGCTCAGCCCCATTTTATGGTACTTGCGTCCCATTATACGGTTATAACTTTTGAACACTGTTACTTATCAAAGCGATTGAGTCTGTTCTTTCCCCACATGTTGTACTTCATTTTAGTGGTAAATGTTGGCTGATAAGTTTTGCGTTTATTTACAAAGAAAAAATGATTAATTTTTTGAAAAAATTACCATTTTCAATATTCCAAATCATCGCATTTTCAGGCAGATAGATTTACCACCTAAATAAGTTGCTGGATAACATTTCCCATATGTCTACTTTACATTTTCATCATTTTTGAAATGTCTGTATAATATATTTTGATGTCACGCGGCTTACAAATAGAATATCGATTTTAGGGATAAATACTGTTTTGAATGAAATTTTACATATTTAACATCAAAACCCCCGTATATAACCAACCCATTTTCAAATCTGCACCCCTCAAACTATCAGAAACAGCTTTTAGGAAGATTGTTAACCCCTTGAGATCTTCATTGTAATTACATCAAAATGGAGGTGAAATTTAGAATGGTCCAATTTTGTCAGCTATATGTTCATTTAGCCCTAAAATGTACACATTTCCAAAAGATAAAGGAAACTCATCTTAACATTTGTTATGTACTTTCTCTTGAGTACAGAGAAAAGTGCACATAAACACACACACATATACATGTGGCCATTACTTGTTTTATGGGAATGCGGCATTTTATGGCATTTTTTTTTGCAGTATGAGATGCTTCTTCCAGTGTTACCATTTTTGGGTTGGTATCCCCTATTGTTGAAAATTCAGGAACTTTTTCTTTGAGAACAAGAGTAGAAAAGCATCAATTCTGTACTGGATGTTTTACTTTGTTTTGGTGTTCACAGTATAGCCTCATAATCAATTTATTTTATGGGTCAATATGATCACTGGCATACCATACTTGAATATTTTTTCTTATGTTTTACTAAATTTGCTAAATAAAACCCTAATGTGGGGAAAAATAATTTTTGCATTGCGGTCTTCCAAGTGGCATAACATTTTTACTTTTTTGGCTACCAAGCTGGTTGATTGTTTTGTTGCGGGACATGTTGTACTTTGCAACTGTATCATTCTGGAGTAGATATGTTTTTTTATAGCATTTTTTATGGGATTAAATAAGTAAAAATCATAATTTTTGGCAGGTGTGACAGTTTTAACGGCATCATTGTGCGGGTTCAATAATAATTTACTTTTATTCTACAGGTTGTTATGGACTTGTTGATACTATATATGTGGGGTTTGTGTTATGATTTAGACTTTTTTGAGCATTATATGTCTCTTTATATGTTATGGGGCTTATGGGCATTTTTTTATTCAATAAAAAATAAATTAATAATTTTTTTTAAACACTTTTTTATAAGTTCTACCATGGGACATGAACAAGCAATCATCTGATTGCTTGGCCATGATAATACTCTGCAATACTGATGTATTGCAGGGAATTAGCTCTGTCAGCCTATGCACATGCATAGGCTGACACTATACCTTTAAGATGAAGTCATAGATGAGGCAGCCCTGAGGTTGCCAGGGGAACAATCGGCGCCCCCGAAATCGGGCGGCATCATGGGGGAAAGACCCCCAGAAGGCAGTTTAAATGCCACGGAGCCCTCTAACCGCAGGTGTTACACTGGGGTGTTGGCTATTAGTTACAGCCAGCACTTTGTGTATCCCGATGCCAGTGTGGGATCTCGAGCTGAACCGGCATAAACTCTTCGTCCGATATATCTGAGCTGTGGGCCAAAGGGTTAACAAGCATAGGTCAAATTTATAACATTACATCTATAAAATGGAAAACTACTTTACCATTTAAGAACTACTAGTATTTTGTGAAGCAGTTTAATACCTTCTGGATCGTGTTTCTTTCATGGCCCAGGCTGGTGGCATCATCCAGGAACTCAACTTTGAAGAGAGACGTAAATTGGTTGTATAAAGTAATGGAGGCAGAGAGCTCATCATTGAAGTCCACCTTACCACCCCTCTGAATTCCTCCTCCCCTGTGATTGACATCTTAAGCCACACTTAGTGATGTGTCTGAGGGCATTCGGAGGTGAAGAGAGCTTGACTTCAGTGTTAAACTCTCATCCTCCTTGACTTCATAAAACCACGTTTGACAGCATGCTGGTAATGGTTTATTTGTCCAATTTCTGCTGACAGGTTCCCCTTAATAAAAATAACACCATAATATTACATGCAATTAATACAATATCTGGAAACGCTTACATTATCTTTCATCAACCTTTACAGCATATATATTGTATATATCAGATATGTAGCAGTGAATGTAACATACAGAATGTTGGCAGTACCAAACTGAAATTAAAAGTATATGTAGCTAAACAAATTTTATGTATTTATGTACACTCACCAGCCACTTTATTAGGTACACCTGTCCAACTGCTCGTTAACACAATTTCTAATCAGCCGATCACATGGCAGCAACTCAGTGCATTTAGGCATGTAGACTTGGTCAAGACAATCTCCTGCAGTTCAAACCGAGCATCAGTATGGGGAAGAAAAGTGATTTGTGGCCTTTGAACGTGGCATGGTTGTTGGTGCCAGAAGGGCTGGTCTGAGTATTTCAGAAACTGCTGATCTACTGGGATTTTCACGCACAACCATCTCTAGGGTTTACAGAGAATGGCCCGAAAAAGAAAAAACATCCAGTGAGCGGCAGTTCTGTGGGCGGAAATGCCTTGTTGATGCCAGAGGTCTGAGGAGAATGGGCAGACTGGTTCGAGCTGATAGAAAGGCAACAGTGACTCAAATCGCCATCCGTTACAACCAAGGTAGGCAGAAGAGCATCTCTGAACGCACAGCATGTCGAACTTTGGGGCAGATGGGCTACAGCAGCAGAAGACCACACCGGGTGCCACTCCTTTCAGCTAAGAACAGGAAACTGAGGCTACAATTTGCACAAGCTCATCGAAATTGGACAGTAGAAGACTGGAAAAACGTCTGATGAGTCTTGATTTCTGCTGCGACATTCGGATGGTAGGGTCAGAATTTGGCGTCAACAACATGAAAGCATGGATCCATCCTGCCTTGTATCAACTGTTCAGGCTGGTGGTGGTGGTGTCAAGGTGTGGGGAATATTTTCTTGGCACTCTTTGGGCCCCTTGGTACCAATTGAGCATTGTTGCGATAAGTTTTGCGTTTATTTACAAAGAAAAAATGATGAATTTTTTGAAAAAAAAATCAAAATCACCGCATTTTCAGGCAGATCGATTTACCACCTAAATAAGTTGCTGAATAACATTTCCCATATGTCTACTTTACATTTTCATAATTTTTTAAATGTCTGGATAATTTATTTTGATGTCTCCTGGCTCACAAATCAAATATCGATTTTACGTATTTCCAGAATTGACTATTTTAGGGATAAATATTGTTTTGAATGAAATTTTACATATTAAAAATCTACCCCCCCCTTTATAATCAACCCATTTTCAAATCTGCACCCCTCAAACTATCAGAAACAGCTCTTAGGAAGATTGTTAACCCCTTGAGATCTTTATAGTAATCACATCAAAATGGAGATGAAATTTAGAATGGTCCGATTTTGTCAGTTATATGTTCATGTAGCCCTAACATTTACACATTTCCAAAAGATAAGGAAAACCCATCTTAAAATTTGTTATGCACTTTCTCACAAGTACAGAGCCCCCCCCCCCACATGTGGCCGTTACTTGTTTTATGGGAATATGGCATTTTATGGCTTTTTTTTTTTTGCGGGATGAGATGCTTTTTCCAGTGTTACCATTTTGGGGTTGGTATCCCCTATTGTTGAAAATTTAGGAATTTTTTTCAACTGGATTTTTTCCTTTTTTTTTGGTGTGCACAGTATAGCCTTATAATCATGTTTTCTTTATTCTATGGGTCAATATGATCACTGGGATACCAGGCATGAATATTTTTACGTTTTACCAAATTTGCTAAATAAAACCCTAATGTGGGAAAAAATCTATCATTTTTCCATTGCCGTCTTCCAAGTGGCATAACATTTTTACTTTTTTGGCTACCAAGCTGGTTGAAGGTTTGTTTTTCTGCGGGACATGTTGTACTTTGCAACAGGATTTCTGGCGGGTGTGACAGTTTTTTTAACGGCGTTCATCGTGCGAGTTCAATAATAATTTACTTTTATTTTACGGGCTGTTACGGACTTGGTGATACTATATATGTGGGGTTTATGTTATGTTGAAGACTTTTTTGAGCATTATATGTCTTTGTATATGTTATGGGGCTCATGGGCATTTTTATTCATTTATTTTTTATTGAATAACATTTTTTTAACACTTTTTTTATTACTTCCACCATGGGACATGAACAAGCAATCATCTGATTGCTTGTTCATGATAATACTCTGAAATACTGATGTATGCCTTTAAGATGAAGTCATAGATCAGGCAGCCCTGAGGTTGCCAGAGGAACAATCGGCATCCCCTGAAGACGACAGGGGACGCATCATGGGGGAAAAGACCCCCAGAAGGCAGTTTAAATGCCACGGAGCCCACTCCAACTGCGGATATTACACTGGGGTGTTTGCTATTAGTTACAGCCAGCACTTCGTGTATCCCGATGCCGGGCCGGCTCATATCTCGAGCTGAACCGGCGTAAGCTCTGTGTCCAATATATCTGAGCTTTGCGCCAAGGGGTTACCTAGCATAGGTCAAATTTATAACATTACATCTATAAAATGGAAAACTACTTTACCATTTAAGCACTGCTAGTATTTTGTGAAGCAGCTTAATACCTTCTAGATTGTGGCCCAGTGTGGTGGCATCATCCAGAAAATTAACTTTGAGGTGAGACGTAACTTGGTTGTATAAAGTAATGGAGGCGGAGAGCTCATCATTGAAGTCCACCTCACCACACCTCTGAATGCCTCCTCCCCTGTGATTGACATAAGCCAGACTTAGTGATGTGTCTGAGGGCAATGGGCATTCTGAGGTGAAGAGAACATGACTTCAGTGTTAAACTCTCATCCTCCTTGACTTCATAAAACCATGTTTGACAGCATACTGGTAATGGTTTATTTGTCCAATTTCTGCTGACAGGTTCCCCTTAATAAAAATAACACCATAATATTACATGCAATTAATACAATATTTGGAAACACTTACATTACCATACATTATCTTTCATCAACCTTTACAGCACATATGTTGTATATACCAGATCTGTAGCAGTGATTGTAACATACAGTATGTTGGCAGTACCAAACGGAAAAAAGTACATGTAGCTGAACAAATTTTATGTATTTATATTAAAATATTTCTTTTAACTGTCATAATTTTCAGTATTCATTATTTATTGCCATTGATTTCATTTGTCCATTGCATCCATGCAAGCCCCTTCACTTCATGCAAGCCCTGCTAGCTATTTTGCCAGCATATACTATGGCAGCATATTCTATATACTACTGACCTTGGCTCAGCACTCTGTTGGCTCAGGATCCAAGTGAACTTCCCATGAAGACAAGCTGTCCAGCTTATTCATGAGCGGGAGGCAACCACACCCCCAGTGCTTGACTGACAGCCTGTATAATGATGTGATGTATAATGGTGTAATGGCTCCTCCATGTGCTTCCGGGTGCTGGCGGCCCCTGCAGCCTGTATGTGTATAGGAGAGATACAACAGCTCCAGGCAGCCATATTATAGCAGAACATGTCAGCTACATGTGTATTAGGAAAGAGAGTATGTCAGCAGATGAAGCACAGACACATGCAATGCTTTACTATACATTACAAATAGACATGAGCAGAGGGAGGAGAGGGGTAACAGGGGTGACATCACTGCCTCTGACCAGCCTCCTTTACATAATAAAGAAAAGATGATTTTATAATGATTAATGTATGACTAGATAAAGGCTGGGATGGGATCCTTGTGAGCTGCTCTAACAGGTAGAGGTGACAGAAATAGTGACAGAGACCTGATGACAGGTGTCCTTTAAGGCTCATCATTTTTTCAAAATGTGTATGCATAAGTATTTTTGTGTAAAAAAGTACATGTATAGACAGTTGGGATCCAGCTGGTGAGTCTAATGTTAAAATCACAGTTGGCTTGCCAAATCTGGGAGAGGCTCCCACATTTTACTTGTTGAAAGGGAGCCATATGCAGCCAATGCAAGTGGACATCTGATGTCACTAAACCACAGGTCCAATTAAATGGAGAGGTCAAAACTTAGATTACAGCCTATATGATGGGATATGTCTCATACAACTAAATAGGTGAAATTAGTCCGTTTGCTGTACGGTCTGCAATGTGGCTGTTCCAACAACCACAGCAGTGCAGTTACAAATGCCGAAGACCATTTCCTACAGCTGTGTTTAGTCTGTAAAACATGTATGACCGCTGTCTTCCCTGAATGGGCGAACATGTTTTTAAGCTAAATTCAACATAATAATAATCCATGTTGAAGCGAGTTCCACGGGTCTACAGTCTCATACTGTAGACTGTATAATGCAGTGATTACTAAACTGCAGTCTACTGATTGCCTCTGATCTATGAAGTTCATCTGGGCCTTGGTAGGTCCAGGAAAAGCCACCATCACAAAAATAAACCAACAAAAAAAATGTTTCTTGTACCAAAAGTAGAGTAAAACCAGCCTTGAGATTACATGAACTATACAAAAACTATAAGATAAAAACACAAGGAAGGATAAAGAATTTTATTATGTGAAAGTCAGCTTTCATGCTGCAATAAATAATCCTCACACAATGCAGCATTGCCAGAGTCTTAGACGTTGCGAGAGGATGGACATACTGAAGGTTTCACTGGTCATTTTCATACAAGGACACATCCTTCCTCTTGAGTCTGTCGTGTTCATGGGTTCCCCAGTTGTAGACCAAGTATGCCAACGCAAAGGCTGCAAAATACAAAGGTCAGGCGTTACATAATTCTGTTATAATGCAACTTCTTCATTACAGCTTACACACAGAGCAGTTAGGAGGTGGTTAAAAAAAACAAATGCATGTATTTGGTTTTGAATGTCATTTTAGAGAGGACACGAATCCCTGCACGCATTTTCTCATATGGATGTCTGAAGAATCCTGTACGTATTAGATGCCTGGCTAGATCTGGACTGCCAGAATGTGCTTTACTTCCACATAGTTCAGCTCTGTGACCATGGGCACTAGATCCCTATACTGTTAGTGACCTGGCAGAACTGGAGGGGTCAGTACAGTTTTATGAAACTCTTGTTTGCATTCAGTGGACTTACTAATCTCATGATGTATTTTGTAACAAAATATTAAGGTCAGAGATAGATAAAATATAATAATTAACAGTGAAGCTCCTGTATGCCAACTTTAAAAGACTAACATTGTTGTCTTCCATTCCCCATGAACACTTCTGCACGTCGCCTTAAATCTTTCCAAGCAGGTGGTCATCCAATCTGATCATGGCAGGACCATTTCCATAATTCATGGGGGCGGCAGGATTCAGAGCCACAGAACCACTTGGCTAATATATAAAATGGGGTATTTGAGGATGCGGTACAGTTTCAACAAACCTCTGGACTTGTCAGAGCTATTTGGGACACTAACCCACCCACAGGACCTTATGGACCGGTAGTTTAGTGTTTCAAATCATCATTTTTCAAGTGGGCGCTAGCAAACTAAAAAAGTATATATTTTTTACTTACCTTGTTCCAGTGCTCCCTGTGCAGTCCCACTACTGGTGTACTGCCCTGGTACAGGGAGCACTAGAGATGGATCCAATGCGCCTCATCGGACCCATCTCAACGCAAGTATAAAGTTTTTGTTTTTTTTAATAGCGCCCACGGAGGGACTTGGTACAGGGCAAAAAGTGTCCCAAATTGCCCTGACAGATGCTCAGAGAGGGGAACTTTTGCCATGGTAACTATCAGACATGGTTATTTATGGTCCCACCCATAAAACCCTAGACATGGTTGATAAAAATAAACTTACGTGGTCCTATGGTCAGGATGTTGGATGAGAACCTTCTCCACACATTGGGAAGCCCTTTAGAGAGAACATTAGCAAAAGCTCTTTGTTCAAATGGAGATAGCGTGAAGGTGATAATATGCCGAACCTTGGCAAGGTTTCCAAAGTGTAGCCCACCCATGGTATACTTTCTGAAAACGAGAGGATAGAAATAGAAATATTTAACATAACATGGTGAGATTTCTTCAAAGTGTACCAGGAGAATGGACATGAACATGATTAATGTCTGAATGTCAGCTTGCTACAAAAAGAATGCTACAGAGAAATCAAAATCATTTAAATTCCTTAAAGGGGTCATCCAGTCCTCTGCCGTTTTTGATGCTCTTGCCGCCCTTCCAAAAAGGCCTAACCCATGCAACAATTTTGCAGCAAAACACTCAGAAACTACTGATCTCTTCGTTATTCTTCCACATTCTGCTAAGAAGGAGTTTAGAATGGTCATCTCCAGACTTCTAACTTGCTAAATTAGAGACACATGCTTGTAAAACACTGAAGGGATTTTACATGAATCTGAAAACCCCCCCAAGGGTCCAATGTACTAAAAACACAAACAAACTTACCAAGCTCCAGATCTTGCATCACTTATACTTCTGGTTTTGGACCCTGCAGCCAATCGTAAGTCACGGGGGGTGGGTGGGGTTTCACAGGACCCACTTCATGCAATAACTGGCCTCGTCAGAAGCAGCGACAATACTGGAAGTGACATACCCTCTAAACCAGAAATTACATCCAATGTCGAAGCAGGCCAGTCATTGAATGTAGCAGGCCTCGTGAGCTCCTTGAACTTCTGGTTAGGTGCAGGGCCTAAAGGGAGTAGTGGAGTGACACAGGAACCATTATATATTTTCATCCTTACCCAGACCTCTAGCCGTGGCAGGAGGAGGTCCACATTGATGAAAAACCTCTGCAATGCTTTATATAAAATCTACCAGCAAAATCCATCATAATAAACCAGGGATACTTACTCATAGATGCAGGCACCGTGACTGTGGTAATCTTATATTTGTTATCAATTACCTCCTTTTTCCCCAAAATTAACTTTTCAAATTATGCTAAGGAGACTGAAGGGCTCTGGAGGGTGTTTCCCTCAGGGATGTCTTTTCACTGGTTGTAACAATGATCAGGTCTCATTTCACTGCTTATTGTAAATCTGCAGAGCCCTCGGGCTCATTAGCATAATCTTACATGTTTGTTTTAGAAGGACACAGATAACAAATATTAGAAGATTAACACAGTCATGGTGCCTGGATCTATGAGTAAGTATCCCTGGTTTATCTTGATGGATTATGATGGTAGATTTACTTTAAAGGGCAACTACCAGCAAAAGGAAAGCCTGTATGCAAATGAGCCTGAGGGTCTCCAGGTTCCATTAACACCTATGTAAGTAAGTGATAAATTTCAGAAAAGCACAGGTCTGGTAACCCCAATCTTCAGCTTCAGGCCTGGCAAGCACCGGTGCTACATACATGTGACTAGTCACCTGTATGCGGTTGTGGTCCATTAAAATGAACCGTGTTGGTCTCTGCAATATAAAGTACAACTGCTGAACAATACACAGTAAAGTGACAGCAATACTTATCCTGGACCACCCCTTTAAGTAACAGACTGCTAGTGTTGGGACATGACAAGGCCAAATTACTTAGACTGGCTGCGGACGGTCTGAGAAAGCTGCAGCACATATAATATGTAACAAATATGGAGCATTGCAGATAACTGTAATAAATCCATGGACCAGTGAGTTACACACATGTATGTGTGCTTACAGGTCAGGAGGGGGCATCCTAGCCCTGCAGGAATTAGTGTGGGGACAGTGCAGCCTCCCCTGTAATATGCAGCATTGCTATGGCTCTTCCCATAGGCACCAGATATGGCGGAGACCTTGGTGGTTATAAGGTCACACACTGGCAGCACAGACACTGCCATGACCGGGGCAGCGCCGCCCCACACATCAGCACAGACAACAACCCGCTCCACCGGGGAGACAGTGCACGACCCGCGCCACATCTTCGCCCTCACCTTGTCGCCCTGCGCTTCAATGCCGCTCAGGTCACCCGGCAACTTCCGGCGCTTATTTCCTCTTCCGGGCCCTGGAATACTACAATCACGTGATTCTGTAGTGACACGTGAGCGCCATCTGCTGGCAGGATCCGCGATAAGTTTAGTTTTTGCGCTTTTTCCTATGCACAACTAGTGTCGGGTACAGGGATAGCAGAATTTTGCAGGTTTGATCGATTTGCTGTGAAATATATAAAAAGAATTCCAGACAGGTTGTAAGAGTGTAGTAAACGATATAGAAAGCTATATACGTACAGTAATGTTTATAATCAAATGTTTCATATCACAAGCCCCGCCCTTCTCACAACCCTAACCCCAACCCCCTGCCCCCAATTTAGGCACGTACTATACTTTCTCGTCATACACATTTCCATACATTATGGGCCCGATGCAGGGGCGTATCTACAGTGATAGCAGCCATAGCAGCTGCTATGGGACCCACAGTGTCAGGGGCCCCATCATCTAACCTGACAAACTAAAAAGTCGAGGATGTGCACCATTATGTACATATTATGCTGCACATTGTACATATATGCAATGTATATATGCTGTATGTGTATGAGAAAACGCATTTGAAAGCGCCAAATGGCCTGTCGCCTCGGCGAGGCAGCTCCTCACTTTGTCCTGTTACTTCTGCCACAATAAATAAGTGTATTGAACATGTCTCCGGTAAGTACCACATTTCTTCCGATCACGGGGATGATCCCTGCCTATGGCAGCACGTGGGGGCCAAAATCTTTGCCCCGATCGTTGCTCCCTGACACGTCAACGGGGAGCAGCGATTGATTGGGTCTTCGTCAGACCCGAGGCTGTCTGGTTTCTGCAGTTTAGTTACAATGAGCCGTTCTACCAAATTATAAAACTATTTATTGCCGTTGGTGAACGGAAAATAGCGCCCAAATGTCTGAAAAGCTATTTTTACACCATTTTACATCACATAAAATGTTGCATAGTCCTCAAAATGGTAGCAATGAAAACGACGGCTCATTTCGCAAAAAAAATTACACCTCATACAGCTCCGTGCACCAAAGTATGAAAAAGTTATTAGCGGCAGAAGATGGCAAAATGTTTTTTTGTACACATTCATTTAATCTTTAAAAATGTATTAAAACACAATAAAACCTGTATAAATTTGGTATTATTGCGATGGTACCGAGCCAAAACTCAGCCCACAAGAAAGTGACACAAATGTGTTATTTGCCAATGTTACCACATTTGGAACAGTTTTCTAGCTTCCCAGTACAAGGCATGGAATAATAAATAATCTCAATGAGAAGTTAAATTTGTTACGCAGAAAATAAGACTTCACATAGCTCTGTAATCGAGAAAATAAAAAAGTTATGGATTTTTGAAGGTATAGAGTGAGAAATGAGCGAAAACTTATGAACTTATGTATCACTTTCTTTGCTTATTGTTATTAATCGCATGCGTTTCCCGGGAAATGCATATGCGATCGGCCCGAGCCCCGCCCACTGTGCGCTAGCGGAACGTGTGAACGCGCCCTTAGGGGCCCCATCATCTAACCTGACAAACTAAAAAGTGGAGGATGTGCACCATTATGTACATATAATGCTGCACATTGTATATATATGCAATGTATATATGCTGTATGTGTATGAGAAAACGCATTTGAAAGAGCCAAATGGCCTGTCACCTCGGCGAGGCAGCTCCTCACTTTGTCCTGTTACTTCTGCCACAATAAATAAGTGTATTGAACATGTCTCCGGTAAGTACCACATTTCTTCCTATCTAAGCTAGATCACGGGGATGAAAACCTGCCTATGGCGCTAGCTTCATTCAAAAGATGGCAGCACGTGGGGGCCAAAATCTTTGCCCCGATCGTTGCTCCCTGACACGTCAAAGGGGAGCAGCGATTGATTGGGTCTTCGTCCGACCCGAGGCTGTCTGGTTTCTGCAGTTTAGTTACAATGAGCCGTTCTATCAAAATATAAAACTATTTATTGCCGTTGGTGAACGGAAATAGCGCCCAAATGTCTGAAAAGCTATTTTTTTACACCATTTTACATCACATAAAATGTTGCATAGTCCTCAAAATGGTAGCAATGAAAACGACGGCTCATTTCGCAAAAAATTACACCTCATACAGCTCCGTATATCAAAGTATAAAAAAGTTATTAGCGGCAGAAGATGGCAAAATGTTTTTTTGTACACATTCATTTAATCTTTGAAAATGTATTAAAACACAATAAAACCTGTATAAATTTGGTATCATTGCGATCGTACCGAGCCAAAACTCAGCCCACAAGAAAGTGACACAAATGTGTTTTTTGCCAATGTTACCACATTTGGAACTGTTTTCTAGCTTCCCAGTACAAGGCATGGAATAATAAATAATCTCAAAGAGAAGTTAAATTTGTTACGCAGAAAAAAAGACTTCACATAGCTCTGTCATCGGGAAAATAAAAAAGTTATGGATTTTTGAAGGTATAGAGTGAGAAATGACTTTCTTTACTTATTTTTGCGACTTTTCAGGCGCAAATATGCAACTGATTCAGGGCAGGTGCCAAAGGAAGGATTTTTATGGCAGCTTTAAAAGGGCCCTACCACCCCGATTCTACCTATGAAGTAGAAGGGGTGGTAGTGTGGATGGATGGCCGTGAGGATAGCCCTTTTTGGGCTAATCCTCACGTCCCAGCTATCTTTTACAAAACTTTATTAAATCTATATGCAAATTTTTTTATGCGGCTACTGGGGCGTGGAGTAGCCGGACATTAGGCTACTAGTCGCGGCTACTCCACGCCCCAGTAGCTGCGTTACTCCGCCTACCAGGAAATCTTCGGCGCGCAGCTCCTGGTAGCTGCGCGCCCTCATCCGAGTCCCCCGGCTACTGCGCATGGGGGGACTCGGACGAGGGCATGAGGGCTATCCTCACGTCCCATCCATCCACCTACCACCCCTTCTACCTTTATAGGTAGAATCGGGGTGGTAGGTTCCCTTTAAGTGTTTAAAATTTTGCACAGTAACCTGTTTTTTGAAAATTCAGAAATCTTTTCATTCACATTTTTTTTTAATTTATTGTTTACTTCTAAGGGTGCGGTCACACGTTGTATATTGATTGTGTTTTGAAATACACTACAACAGCTGAGGAGAGGTGATTTGCCTTATTAGGCCGCGGTCACACGATCCGCTAGGCGTCCGTTCATAACGCGACGCTAGCGCCCCGGGGGCGGTCCTCGGCCCGACTGCACATGCGTTAACAGGGAAACGCATGCGATTGATAAGCCGATCGCATGCGTTTCTCTGGTACGTGTGACCGCGGCCTTACATTAGTGTTAACATTTGCATTTACAAAATACTAAATAAACGTGACGTTAACACATGTGTTAAAATTGCATTTACTATGCATTTGTAATTGCACATGTTAACAGCGATAAAATTAGGCAAATCACCTCTCCTCAGCTGTTGTGGTGTATTTCAAAACACAATCAATATGCAATGTGTGACCGCAGCCTCATATATCGTCATCTCCCTGGGGTGTGACTACAGTGCTTAAAAATGCAGGACACAGCCTCAAATCCAAATTTAACAGTAGTGTCCACTCCTGTATATAACCCCTCACGTGGCTTGTGTCCACTCCTGCATATAACCCCTCACGTGGCTTGTGTCCATGTGGATTTGAGACATTTGCAACAAAAAGTCTCAAAAAGAAGCAAAAATTTGTGCCTGCCAGGATAGGCAAAACAATCAAATGTATCACAGGAAAAAAGACATGATCATACAAAAGGCTCTAAAAAGAGCTGCCGAATGTCTCAAAAATTCTCCAAAGAAAAAATAAACTATGATACATGTCACCCATTGTACTTCATTTCTGTGGTAAATTTTGGTTGATATGTTTTACATTTATTTATTAAGAAAACTAAAATTCGAAATAATCTCCTTTCTGACGTAAAGTTGTACCTCCCAAATTAGTTACTAACTAACATTACCTATATATCTGCTTTATGTGTTTATTATTTGTAAAATGTGTAAAATTTATAAAATGTCTTTATATTTTATCACAACGTTAGCTTACAAATTGGACATTGGTTTCCTGTATGTTCAAGGGGATTTCAGAATTGACCTTTTTGGAGATAATTTTTGTTTTAAATGAGATCTGAAATACACAATATTAGAAACCCCCTGTATATAATTTTCTTTTTAAATCTCCACTATAAAGTTTGTTAACCCTTTAAGAGCTTTATAGTACCTAAAACAAAATGGAGGTGAAATTTAGAATGATCTAATTTTGTCAATAGTAGGTTCAGTTATCTCTAAAAATTTACACATCCAAAAACCCACATGTGGACCGTACTTGAACTGTGTCCAAACATAATGAAACCAGCTCAGCACTCCATAAACAGCAACTCCCTCATTGCTCGGAAAACATACAAGGCCTACACATCATGAAAAGGGTCATAGTGAAATTCTTTCCCTTAAAACAAATAGTCATGTGCCTGTTTAAGAAACCATAATACTCAGACAAGGAAAGACCCGTCTTAACCCCCAACATTATATTGCACACAAAGTAGTTCTTACCTGTAATATCCATCAAAACTGACAATCTAATGCATAAGATTAAGTTTAAACAAAGATTGGGGCACATTTACTATTTTACATTTACAGGGTCACTAAAGGTCCATTTTCTGTCTATAATGTATTATCTTTATGGTGTGTTTGTAACAAACATAAGTGTTGTTTCCAAAGACACATACTGTATGCATACTTCTTTCTTTATTTTTCTAGGTCCACTCTTTTTTTCAACATCAATCACCTGTGTGATTTTGGTTGTGCCCTCCATACTCACCTTTTCAACTTAAATGCTGTTCACACTTGTACAACACAATATTTGTGTCCTTATATGAAAATGAAATTATTGCTGGTATCTATTAGACGTTTTCTAGAGTTTTGTATGTACAACCACTATAAATACTATGTTTCTTCATGTTTGTAGGGCATGTTGTTTTTGGTTTAGTTCTTCTTTTAGTTCACGGACGGGTTACACCAATAGTGATGACATACCATTCACAATCACTAGATGGCGCTGACTCTCCATTCTGAGTAAATTCACCAGAGATTAGTACAGATACCTTGTATGTCATAATTGTAGGGAGGGGAAGTAAGAGTTCTCCTTACGGAGACTGCCAAATAAGACCACAATGTAAGCGTGTGGAGTCTTATAGCCATGGATGCTCCACTAGGGGGATTCTGGGAAAATATGCAAAGATTTCCAGGATGGGTTAAGTAAAACCACGCCTCTTTTAGCTACCTTGTAAGGCAGCTCCCGTGACATCAAGCATGACCTACAAGAAGCCTTATGATATGATGCGGGATTAACTCACTACGCTGTACTAAGGAAACCCAATCAGGTCGAAACATTGCTGTCTACAGTTGGGAGCCTGTTCCTTCTGGAATACATATACTGGTTTCGTTTTAATCCCACATCATGTCATAAGGCTTCTTGTAGGTCATGCTTGATGTCAGAATGGTGGCTTAGGCCCCTTCCACACTTGCGTTTTTCACGCGCGTTTTCTGCGCGTGCTTTTGACGTGCATTGCACTCTGACCCATTGTAATCAATGGGTCTTTTCAGACTTGCATTTTTTTTTTTAAATAATAATAATACCCCAGCGATTTTGCCTCCTGTAATGACAAATATGGTGACCCCCTCGACGAACTGTGCACAGATGGCACCTCCCTTAATTACTCCTCATGGAGAACCATCTATAGCCCCCATGACACCTAAGACGTCCAATATGAATTTGATACCGAGGATTTCTTTTTTAGCGACAACAACCCCAAACATGCAACCCCGAGATCGCGAAAAATGGGGTTTCAACAGCAAATAACATCGACTGATGCATTTGAGACCTTGAAAATAATAAACGATAGGGATAAATTGGTGATCAACCTTTCCTCTTATGAATTAGACTACTCGGAACTCAAATTGTTGCGAAAGGGTCTATCCTTCACCCCTGTCCCCCGTTTTGATCCTTTCATATGGATTAAGGATATTAATCTTTTTGCCAGGAAACTGGCTCTACATAAACATTTTTTAAAGGAGATGGACCCTGCCGTGGTATCAATTCGGAATGATGAAAGGACAGTACAATTACTAATGGAATTGGAAGAGGAAAATATTTCCCCACCTAGAGGCATAAATCCACCCCTTACAAGCTTAAAACCGAGATCTAAAATGACTCCACCGTTTGCTCAATACCATATGCTTGACACATTTGTCCAATTGGTCACAAGAGACATCAAGATGATCACTCCTAGAGATACAAGATCGACTGCTAATCTAAACCATCATGAAAAAATAGCATTGTCGAAATTACAATCTAATAATAAAATAGTACTGAAACCCTCAGATAAGGGTGGTAATATTGTGATCCTTGATCAAGAACAATATATTGATATGGCTAAACGTCTTCTTAGCGATAGGGAAACTTATAAAATCCTACCTCGAGACCCTACAGTGGAATTCCTGTCAGAACTAACAATAATATTGGATGGAGCATTAGAACAAAACCTTATCTCAAAGGATGAGCATAAATATCTTCTCAATCGAAAACCAACATTGTCTACATTCTATGCTCTTCCGAAGGTACACAAGAACAAGACACCCATCCCTGGACGCCCTATAGTTTCAGGGATGGATAACTTAACCCAGGGCATTAGTGAGTACGTAGATGCCATCCTCAGACCGTTTGTGACCACACTCCCCTCATATCTGAGGGATACAAAAGATGTGATTAAGAAACTCCAGAACATCTCTGTGTGCCCAGGCACGTGTTTAGCTAGCCTTGATGTGGAAGGTCTATATTCCAATATTGGACATCATCTGGGTCTAAAAGCAGTAGAACGGTTTCTGTACACAAAGGGTACACAATTCTTTGAACACAACTCCTTCACACTCACTTTACTCGAATTCCTCCTCACTCACAATTATTTCTTATTTGGCGGTACCCTTTACCATCAGGTGAAGGGTACCGCCATGGGGACTACATGCGCACCCACCTACGCCAACCTTTTTTTAGGTTGGTGGGAGGCAGAAATTGTATTTCATGAGAATAACACCAAATTCACCGACCACATAATTTTCTGGGGCAGATTTATTGATGATGTCCTCATCCTATGGGAGGGAGATGAGGACACCTTTTCTGATTTTGTTCAAATTTTAAATCACAATGATATTGGTATGAGATTTACCCCTGAATTTCACAGCTCTCACTTAAACTTTTTAGACCTGACAATAAATATTGACACACATGGCAATATTGAGACCACCATATTTCGAAAACCAACAGCCACAAATAGTCTCTTAAATTGGAACAGCTGGCATCCAAAAGCACTCAAACGGGGCATACCAGTCGGCCAGTATTTAAGGGCCAGACGAAACTGTTCCAATGAGACTGATTTTGAAAAAGAGAGTAAACTCTTATACGAACGGTTTGTAGAAAAAGGCTACCCTAAACGTGTCCTAAAAAGGGCTTATCAAAAAGCGAAGATGACAAATAGAGATATCCTGATTTCTCAGGACAATTCCAAAAAGAGGGAAACCCAGTGCATTAGATGCATTGGTACTTTTGACGCACATACGGATGAAATCCTGGATGTACTAAGGAAATACTGGCCTCTTCTTCAAGCTGATGATGACCTTACCAATGTCCTTAGTAAATATCCCAGTATTACGTACCGACGGGGTCCGAATCTGAAAGACAAGCTTGTCCATAGCCATTTCTCATCTGTGGGCACTCCAGCTAAAACATGGTTACAACCTACAAAAGGCTCATTCCCATGTGGGGACTGTAGCTTTTGTAAATACATGATCAAGACAAAGAACTTTACCTCTAATGGCAAAACATATAGGGTAGATAAATTTCTTAATTGTAAAAGCACAGGAGTGGTATATGTTGCTAAATGTGCATGCCCCAAATTATATGTAGGTAAAACTACTCAAGAACTGAGGAGAAGAATATCTGCACATTTAAGCACAGTACAGACAAATAAGGATACTACCCTAGTGAGACATATTAAACTCTTCCACCAAGGTGACAAGAACCATCTCAAGTTCTGGGCGATAGACCAAGTGAAATTAGGTCCCCGAAGAGGAAATTTGGACAGAAGCCTTCTACAACTAGAAGCGAGATCGATCGATCGACTAAATACTCTTAGTCCTAACGGACTAAATGAAGGCTTCACATTTTCAGCCTTCTTGTAAAGATGACTTTCTGGAATATGATCGTAATTTTGAATACAACCATCTCCCCAATGGTATTCCATTCCTCTTCACTGCCCATGTCCTCCATACAAGTGTTTAAGTTAATTATTATTGGGAGTACATACCTCCTTTATTCTAAATCTTAAGGGAACTATTGGCATTATTTGCCATGATATTAATTAGAATATTCATCTTTATAATTACTCAAGATGGTGTACTACTTCTTTAGTTGTATAGAATATGCATATGTTGGATGGGTTTGTGTGTTAATCAGTTTACTATATACCTAGATATCATTTAAACTTACCTTCAATGTCGGCCCACGGGATAGAATTAACATCGGGTAAACAGAGATTCTCCCTACCGATGATCATCTGAAATGACAAATACCTGGGAGGATGGTGACAATATCATCCAATAACAGATGATTTATAACCAAAGTCCGCGCACACGCGCATTAGCAACTAGCGGTATTTGACTCGAAGTCTGGGCGCATGCGTACTTAGATGGGAGACGCGGACCTTGGAATTAAGTTCACCCGCATGCGCTGCGCGGTCGTTATGAGGTAAGCTTACCCGATTCCAATGAAAACCTCCCAAACATCGGGAAGGGAAAACCATTGGACGAATTTCCTTCTAATCAGGAATGGCCAATTATATGAAAGTCGGCGAATGATGACAAACACAAACAGAGTCTTTATTAGCTTGACGCGCCCATCCATCCATCAGTTATAGCCCCGGCACCCCTGAAGACGCCACGGAGTTGGCGAAACATGTCGGGGGGGCTATAAGCGTTTAGTATTTTATTTAGCATAGTTAGTGGTAGTGGCATCCAACAGTCACTGAATATATCAGTTTATATAGGACCTTGGGCGCATTGATGTGATTCAAAGTATCACATTTCGATCATGTGGTAGAATCCACATATTCCCCCAAAAATAATAAGAGGGGATTTCGATTAACTGGGTGCTTCTGGCTTCAAAATAATAGCTAGGCACCATTGTGGAGAGGGGTTATTATTACCAAGTCTCCACAGGCAGTCTGTAGCTTTGTATAAGGCACATACTGCTATTCAGCTAAATCGAGACGTACTATATGCCTCCCTAATGACACCTATCGGAGAACATCTCTCTAGGAACATCTAGCTGTTACCTATATTTACCATTGTCCTATATCGGTGACTGTATATATAATAAATTATCCACTCCACTACTTTGTAGATTTTTAACTAGTGTTGTAGTATATCATATATATCCATTTCACAATTAGCTCCCTTTATCAATTTTAACGAAGAGAAATAAAAGTTAGATTTTAGACCAATGGGTCTCAGTGAGGTCCCTTTGGACCTTTTTTGTATATAAATATTCTTGATTGTTATAGGACCCAGTCGTACCCTTCCACTCCTTGTTATTGTTGCATTTTTTTTTAACGCACGTTTAAATCTCGACATGCTCTACTTTTGCAAGTCACACGCGTGAAAAACGCACCATACAAGTCTATGGAGACGCATCAAAAACGCATTGCACTCTGAGACACTGAACAAACTCTGACTGAAAACTGATTGAACTCTGATGCAAAATGTGCGTTTTTCACTGACCAAAAACTGATCGCACCCTGATCAAACTCTGACGTGAAATGCAACGCGAGTGTGGAAGGGGCCTTAGTGGTTAGCATTACAGCACTGGGGACTTGGGTTCAAGTGCCAGGGTCAACATCTGCAAAAAGTTTGTATGTTCTCTCCGTGTTTGTGCTGGTTTCCTCCAAGTCCTCCTGTTTCCTTCCACACTCCAAAACATTCTGGTCGATTGATTAGATTGTGAGCCCATGGGGACAGGGACTGATTTGGCAAGCTCTGTGCAGCGCTGTGCAGTTTCGTGTCATGGCTGCACTGTGCCGATAACACAGAAAAAAGGTGCACCTAAAGGGCCGTGTTACTGCTTGCGACAAATTTAATACAGCGACTCAATATAATTACTTACCCAATGTGTTACCTGTTATCTTACGACTGATGTATTTACATGACTTATTCTTGTTGGGCTGACTTGTAAGTTCCCTGTTGTCCTGAACCGACGCTAGTTTTGCCTAAGCTTTGTCAGGAAGTGTGTAATACTGTGTTGAATGAACTATTCCATGCACAGGCCAAAAGAACACTCTTATATTTCTATTTAACAGGAGCCTGTCAGTCAACTTAAAGGAAATCTACCATAAAATTCGAGCACCAGGGACATTTATAGATTCAGGAATTGTGACTGTTGTGATCTTTTTATGTTTATTATCCATGGCCTTCTTCCTTCTAAAATCAACTTTTAGATTGTGAAGGGCCTCACCCTCACAAGGGTGTTTCCAAAATCCATCATTGCTGTAGATTCAAAGGCTGTTACAATGAGCAGAGCAGGTCTCTCCGAGACTCATTAACATAATTGTAAAAGTTTATTTTAGAAGGAAGGAGGCCATGGATAACAAATATAAGAGGATTACCATACATGAGTAAGTGTCCCTGAATTATCATGATGTATTTTTATGGTAGCTTTTCTTTAAGTTATGCTCCAGGAGACTTTCCTCCTCATTGGAGAAACTGGGAGGTAAAGAATACTTTAAAATAAATTGCCTGGAACTTAACACTATCAGGTCCCCATCATTTTCAGTTTTTGCCTGTTTGTGACTTCTTAAAAGCCAGTTTTCCATTTACAGAGTCATATGATGGCTTGTGATCTGGATGGCAAATCATAATTCCTTTTGGCAATGCCTCATTTAATTTTCTGTGCATGGACTAGTAAACTGGAAAAAAAATCCAAATGCAAAGGAATTGACAAAAGGAAAACACAATTTTCACAATTTGCTTCCGGGCTTGGTTTTTTTTGTGCATACCCCCTTTTTTATGTCATTATGATCACTGAAATATCAAATTTTTATAGTTTTCTTTTGTCCAGGGCCCGCTATAGGCAAAGTTGGACAAATTCATAAAAGGCACCCCAACCTCAAAAAAGGAGAAAAGAAATCCCTGAAACTATTCATGCAGAACCCCTCGATTACAGGCGGTCCCCTACTTAAGAACACTCGACTTACATACGACCCCTAGTTACAAACGGACCTCTGGATATTGGTAATTTATTGTACTTTAGTCCTAGGCTACAATGATCAGCTGTAACAGTTATCACAGGTGTCTGTAATGAAGCTTTATTGTTAATATTGATTCTTATGACAACCCAACATTTTTAAAATCCAATTGTCACAGAGACCAAAAAAGTTCTGGCTGGGATTACAATGATAAAATATACAGTTCCGACTTACATACAAATTCAACTTAAGAACAAACCTTCAGACCCTATCTTGTATGTAACCCGGGACTGCCTGTATTCTCAAACCAGCAGATAAGGGGGGAGGTACAGTTGTCTTAGACAGAACAGACTATATTGCAGAAAGCCATCACATTCTAGATCTACACAAAACTAGATCATGATCCAAAATCTGAACATCTAGAAATTTTAACTCTACTAGTAATCCAAGAATATGAACAGGACATTCTTACTAAGAAGGAGAAAAACTACATAATCCCAAAAATCTATGTACAGCCCTCTTTTAATATCTCCCCAAATACCTAATTGTCAGGATTCAGGATCAGTTGATCCTCTGGACCACCACAGGAGATGGTACCTGGGACACCTAGGACCTGAGTCTAAGTGGCACCTGGTCTTCAGCAGAGCCTACCGCAAAGCGGGATGGTCTTGCTGCAGCAGGGTACCACCAGATCGTTCCACAGGTGCGACAAGCCCGCGGTGGCAGCCGAGGTCGAGGTACCGTAGCAGGAGACAGTCTTGTGGTCGGGTCCAGGCACAGGGTAGGGGCAGGCAGCAGAGATGCAAGGTCAAGTCCAATCTGGGGTCAGCAACGGGGAGGTCCTGGCATATGGGAACGGGAACACACAGGAACTCAAAAACACAAAGGAACACAGGAACATTGCATGGGAACTTTCTCAATGGTGTAGACACACAAAGATCCGGCCAGGCAGGAAGGGAGTTGCCGGATTATAAGGAGAATGTTCAGCCAGCGCACCAATCAGCAGTGTGCTGGCTCTTTAAATTTCCTACAGCCGGTGCGCGTGCCCTAGCAGGAGGGGACGTGCACATGGCATTCCGTTGGGGAACCGGAGCCGTAAAAAGTAAGTCTGAGGCATCGACCGGAGCGGGGGCACTCAGGGGGACACGGATGCGCCCGTGACACTAATAAAACCACCAGGCATTCTAATCACTTCAGGGATCAATTCTGTCACATGTAATTTATCAGCATACAAGGATATTCTTTTACAAAAATATGTTCACAATCTTATCTAAGGGACTCCACACAATTGATTCTTGGATTAGAACACATCCAATGGCAATCTGACCTTCTGTTTATTACTATGGACGTATCGTCTTTATACACAAATATTTCTCATGATCGAGCCATCATAGCAATTTCACAAACTATCAGAGCTCTGACATACCACTTTTACAAGTTGAATCCATTTTAAAAGGCATCAGGTTCATACTTGAACATAACACCTTTTTCTTTCAGAATGAGATATTTTCACCGGTAAAAGGCTTGGCCATGGACACACACTTTGCCCCCAGCTATCCCATTTGAGAAAATCTTCATCAATGGAAACTCCACTCTCAGCCACCACATTCAATTTTTCAAGCGCTACATTGATGACATCATATGGAAGGGCACAGAATCATAGGCATGTGACTTGGTTAACGAAATTAACCACAATGAGTGGGGAATCTTACAGACAGTCAGCATGTCCCCCACGCAAACTGAATTTTTAGATCTATTGATATTTGTAGATCAGGGAGGCTCCCACATAGCCACCAAGACCTATTTTAAATCTGTAGATGTTAACAGTTTCCTAGAGTTCACCATTTCACATTATAAAATAATGTTCCATACAGCCAATACAAGAAGATATGCAGGAACAGAACTGGGACGATTCTAGCATTTGTGCTGCCTGAGGTGGAAATTGATAATGCTGCCCCCACCCCCCTGCGGCCGGTGATGCTACCTCACATACTAGTAGTCAGTCATTGACACAGACATAAGTGACATCTAGTATTTAGTACCTTACAGGTGATTATCTGTTCTATCAGGAAGAGGAATTCTTTACAATTTCTCCTGGCCATGGTTTATCTCTGCTGAATTCACAGTCAAATGTCTTCAGTTCAGTGCAGCACAACTCCACACGGTGCCCCTAAAAAACTTTTGTCACTTAAATTATAATGGACCCGGTTCATAAATACACAACATGGCTGAGCACACTATTCCTGACATAAAACATCCTTTATATAGTTCCTCGAATAATTAATAGTATTTACAGCACCCACAATGTATTATATATACTGTGCCCCCTGAACTACAGCTCCCAGCTAATTTATATACACACCCATTTTATTTAAATACAGTTCCCCTAATTTATTTATAACAGCCCCCATATAAATACTCCCAAATTAATTGATATACGGTACTCCATGTAAAACCACCCAGTTTAATTAAAATCCAGCCCCTAGGATCCCCCAGAGACAGTATATAGACCCATGCAACCCCAGTACCACACAACTTCCCCCAGTAGACAGTATATAGAGTCCCGCCTTCCCTTAATGACACACAGTCCCCCCACAGTAGCCCACAGCCTCCCTCTAAGTATACAAAGCCTGCCTCCCCAGCATACACAGCCTGCCCCGATAGTATACACAGCCTCCCCCCAGTATACACAGCCTCCCCCCAGTATACACAGCCTACCCCAAGTATACAAAGCCTGCCTCCCCAGTATACATAGTCTGCGCCGATAGTATACACAGCCTCCCCTAGGATATACAGGATCCCGTAGGATACACAGCCTTTAACAGTATCCATTTCACTCAGAGACTTTCTAATCCTTCTATTTATTTTAAATCCATCTATTTCTATTCTATCTACGGTACCTAATCAGATCTCTAATCTAGCATATCAATTTTTTTATATTTTTTAGAAGTAGGATCTCAAGATTTATAAACATTTACTTCCCATTGTCAAACTACTCTCCACACTATACCATATTATCTAGTGAAGCGTTTCAGCTCACATTACCATCTACAATTAAAGTCTCTTTAGTTGTAACATATACTATACACACACAAGCCGGCTTAGCTAGGTGCATAGTCCCTAGCGAGTGCTGTTGAGCTGCGCATGGAGACTATCTCACTCTCAACCTGACACTAGCTTCATGTTCCTTTATAAGCTTTTAGCTACCAATACAGTCGGAGAACATACTGGGGGTCATTTACTAAGGGCCCGATTCGCGTTTTCCCCGATGTGTTAAGCGAATATTTCTGTTTTGCGCCAATTTTCCCTGAATTGTGGCGGGTTTTTGGCGCACGCAATCGGATTGTGCCGCATCGGCGCTGGCATGCACGCTACGGAAATCGGGGGGCGTGGCCGAACGTAAACCCGACAGATTCGGAGAAACCCCTGCATTAAAAAAAAAAAAAAAGTGTTGCTGGACACGCGCTTACCTTCACCAGGAATAGGATCGTGAACTCCGGCGGACCTCGGTGGACTTCAGTGCAGCAGCGACACTTGGTGGACGGTGGAGGAATTGCCTTAGTGATTCCCCGGAAGACCCCAATCCACCGCAGAGAATGCGCCGCTGGATCGCGAATGGACCGGGTAAGTAAATCTGCCCCACTGTCTCTGGAACTCAGATCCTTGCCCTCATAAGTAAGTCCTTAACTTCCCTAATTTATTAACATATACCCACATTATTTTTCAAGTATAATCAAATATGCCATCTGAGTATATTATAACACATATATTCATTCATTCCTTTCCATCCCTTCATATTATATATAGTTACACATCTGGGTTCTAGTCTGCAGCTTTCTGACGTATATCAGAACATCAATCCCTTAAAGGGGTATTCCCTCGGAGACAAGTTTCTTAAATGTAGTAAGGATAACAAAATAACACTATTTCTAATTCACTGTTATTAACAAAAATACAACATTTCACAGATATAAATCGAGCATGTCTCTATCAGTCCTGGTCTTCACAATTTCAGTTGCCTCTGGTCTCCAACCCTGTATCTTCTGACTTTAGGGTCGGCAGCCATCTTGCTTATCTGTCTGATGTTGGAGCTGAGATATTCTCTGCTCCCTGCACTCTAGTCCTTCCCCCTTCATTCCAGGACGGAGCTCACACTGATACAATTATTGTGTATATCACAACACTACTAATGGGAGTCTACTCTGGCCTAGGCTACTTTGGGGTATAATCTGGGCTACGCCACTTTAACCCCCAGGTATATGGGGGTATACTTTTACACAGTTTTTTTTACCCAATCCTTCATTACATTTAGCCCTGCACAATAATAGCAGTTTGAAGTATCCTGACAGTAACATGAAAGAGGGAGGCATCTATCATGCATGAGGCGTGAATTCATAATTAGCATGCATAATTAACAGCGTGGAGCATTGGACATCTTGTCCCTACGCTCCAGCCACCTTTTTTCTAGGTGATCCCGGCATGTTAATATTAGAGAAGACACGCGCTGAAATCATAATGAAGAGGAGCCTAGGTGAGTATTTTCAGTGTTTTTTTTACTTTTACATACTGGTTGATTTCCTTTATATACTGATAGACTGGCAGCATGTGTAACGGAAGTCTATAAAAGTCTGGAATAAGATCCTTCTGGGTTATGGGAAATAGACATTTCTATATGATTGCTAAACCTCAGAAGGACCTCTCCTAAATGACATCTTCTCACTATATTATAGATGGAAAATGTCCTTCTGAGTTATGGGGAATATATCATTCTATAAGTGACAGCTAATTCCCATTACTCAGAAGGACATCTCCTACATGACACCTTTTCTCTATATAGTAGATGGACAAGGTCCTTCTAAAATATGAGAAATAGTCATTTCTATATGACCATTAATATTCCATAACTCAGAAGGACCTCTCCTACATGACACCTTCTTACTATATAATAGACTAGCTGTAGTCCCCCGCATTTAGAAAGAGTGGCTCTATCTAAAAATATTCCCAAGCTGCTATGTTCCAGCTTCATCCGAAACCTTTCTCAAGCAAATGACAAGGTGCACATCAAACATATTTACAGGAAGTGACCAATATATCAGTGATATAAGTGAATTTGTAAATACAAATATAAAATGATTTTTAAATGATCAGTGATTATCTATCTCTGTCTCTCTATATATCTATATATCTACATCTATTTATCTATCTATCATATTACCTCACACATATGTTGTCTTCTATGCATTGCCTATAGTAACCAAATAAAGCTCAGAGCTCATATTAACCCCTTCAGGCCCTATTTGGCCTTAGAGAGGACCTGTCACTTCAATTTTTTGGCACCAGGAGCTGCTTACTACAGTAAGCAGCTCCTAGTGCTTGAACAAACGCCACAGTGTTACAGTGATAGCATTACCGGAAACCTCCGGTAACGCTATCAAACACTGCTGCGGAGTACAATGTAATCATCGGACAGCTCGCAAAGCTGTCCGATGTATTCATGAGGGGGCGGTCCGAGGCCCTGCCTCTTCCCTGGACCCCCGTTCGCTCCATAGGCCGGCAGCCACGTGGCCCCTAGCCACGCCCCAACCCCGCCCCCTCATGAATACGTAGGACAGCTTTGCGAGCTGTCCGACAATTACACTGTACCCTGCCACAGTGTTAGATAGCGTTACCGGTGGTTTCCGGTAACGCTATCACTCTAACACTGGGGCGTTTACTTTAGTAAGCAGCTCCTAGTGCCGATAAATTGGGTGACAGGTCCTCTTTAAGGACATGGCCCCATTTTTTAAATTTGCCCAGTGCCACTATAAGTGGTTATAGCTTCGGAACACTATTATATATCCATTTTTTCTCGTGACACATTGTACTTCAAATTAGTGGACACATTTGGATGATATCTTTTGTGTTTAGTCATTAAAAAAACATGGAAATTCGGCAAAAAGTTTGAAAAATTCTTTAATCTCAAAGTTCTAAATTCTCTACTTTTGAAGCAGATAGTCAAAGCACCCACATAGATTCTTAACTTAAATTTCCTAAATGTCTGCTTTATGTTGGATGGTTTTTAAGATTCCACTTATTTTACTAGAATGTTAGGAGGCTCAGAATTTGGGTGCCATTTTTCACAATTTTTTCAAAATCTCCAAACCCGTATGTAGATGGACCTGCTCAAATTTTAATTGACTGTAAGAGACCTAAATAATAGCTAGACTTGTAAATTACCCTATTATGGAAACTACCACAACCAAAACCCCTAAACGTCATGAAAAAGAACTTTTAAGAAGTTTGTTAACCGTTTAGATGTTTTATAGAGGTTAAAAAATATAGGTTGGTTCTAAAAATTGTAATATTATTGAAAAATACTTTCATTTTGGGTGGAAAATTAAACATTTGTAAAGTAATAAATAAAAAAAGGTTGATACCCAATTTCTCCCGAGTACGCGATTCACTATATGTGGAGGTATCCTGCTGTATCGGCGCACGACCGGGCATAGAAGGGAAGGAGGTGCTATCCAGACCAGATTTGCAGTGTCAAATTGTACAGGCTATAATATTATATAATATTATTTTTTTATTCTTTGGGTCAACACGATTATGGAGATTTATTTATATACATTTTTGTTTTTTCCCCAGTTTTACTTAATAAAAACTAATTTGGAGAAACTGTTGTTCATTTTAGAATCACCGTCTTTTAAAATGCATAACTTTTTTATTTTTCGGTTGACAAATCTGGTGAAGGGCTTATTTTTTGCGAGTAAAGTTGTTCTTTTTAGTGGAGCGCATAACATTTTTTTAAATCACCTTTTAGAGCATTTTTTAAAGGCTATTAACTAAAAAAACAGTTTTTTTTTACAGGGTTCACCGTGTGGGCCAGTAATGCTTCTGTTTTATTATACAGATTGTTACGGACCAAATATGTGGGGGATTTTGTGTGTTTTATTCAATTTTACTGGATAAAAACTAATTTTGAGAAAATCTTATTCATTTTAGCATCACCATCTCTTCATATACATAACTTTTTTCATTTATCGGCTGACAAATCTAGTTAAGGGCTTATTTTTTTTCAAGAAGAGTTGTTCCTTTTAGTGGTCTTATTTTAGAGTGCATAACTTTTGAAATCACTTTTCAGAGCATTTTTTAAGGGTATTAATTAAAATGATCTATTTTTTCCCCGGCGTTTACCTGCGGGTCCAGTAACGATTCTGTTTCATTATACGAATTGTTACGGATGCATTTGAATCATGAATTTGCATATGCATTATGTATTTATTTTTTATTTATTTTAATTTTTTGTACTTTTTTTTTTACCTGTTTTTACTTATACAAACTTGAACCAGCAATGTTCTGATCACTGGTTCCAGTCCAATACACTGCTCTACAATAGTAATTAATTGTAGAGCAGTGTAAACTGTCTGGCATGCTCACGCATGCGCTGATAGTTTACAATCAGACCCAGATGTACTATTAAGTCCAAGTGCGGGAAGGAGTTAAGGACCTGTAGAAAAATAGCTGTGATTAGTTTCTTTTAGTCTGCAATAATAATAATAATAATTCTTTATTTATATAGCACACACAGATTACAGAGGGAGGGAGGGAGTAGAAAACAAAGGTTCAGGGCTGTGTAATCTGTGTGTGCTATATAAATATAGAATTATTATTATTATTATTATTATTATTGCAGACTAAAAGAAACTAATCACAGCTCAGTTTCTATTTTGCTACAGGTCATTAACTCCTTCCCGCACTTGGACTTAATAGTACATCTGGGTCTGATTGTAAACTATCGGCGCATGCGTGAGCATGCCAGACAGAGCTTGCCAAATCAGTCCCTGTCCCCAATGGGGCTCACAATCTAATCAACCTACCAGTATGTTTTTGGATTGTGGAAGTAAACAGGAGTACCCGGAGGAAACCCATGCAGAGAATATACACACAAGCGTACCGGATAAAGTGCTACACAGCGCGAAACGGCCATTGTTTTGTCTTGATGTGAAGCCCTGAACCTTTGTTTTCTCCTCCCTCCCTCCCTGTTATGGCTTGTTCCATGCCTTCATAAAGTTTTTGTAAGTATTCACTAATAAATGCAAAATGAAGACTCCAGATGGTGAGTGCCATTCCTTTTTTATGCTCTCCATTTTTGCTTGCACACATACAGGTAGTCTGTCCAAAGGGGTCTGGAATCCAGTAAGGACTTGATTGAGCTCACTGAGTGTTGAGGAGGGACATCAGCAGAGTTTCTTGAACCTAGAAAATAGCAATAAGTGAGGTAGTGCCCTATGTAGGGGCAAAGCTGTTTGTTATTTTTGTTCCTGTAATTGTTTTAAAGCTGAATAAAGCCGTGTCTTTTGGATTGCTATAAGCTACTACATTTTTACTTTGGCAATCAGCACCACAAAAGACGTCTGTGGGGCCCAGAAGCTTCTACCATTGCTGCTAAGTTAACCCCAAATGTCACAATGTATATATTTCATCTATTTTACTTTTCACTCAAAAGAGTTTGACCATTGCTGCAAGAAAAAATAAGTATAGTAATATAATATAATAATAATATATTAGTAGAGTGGATATACATTACAGCATGTATAAAAGTTAGTACCTAAATATAATTGAATAGAAAAATGACTCAAAATGTCCACTTCATGGTCTGTTAATGTAAATTCCCACCACTTTTCCATGAGCAAAATGTATCAATGTCAAAACTTTAAATTTACCCATATTGGGATCTTTTTATCAGAAATCTTATCAGATAAACACTGTAAAATTTTCAGCAGAAGTTACTTCTAGTTTAATGTTTGTCATTTCCCGTTGAGGTTTATGAGTCGCCTATAAAACACAGTCCAAGAAGAATGTACACTCAGGACAATTCACATCTATACCTTGGAACAAGCAAATTGACACTATAAACCAACAATGAGAAACTTCCTGAACATCATTTGCTTTTCTCTCTGCATTTATTATTATGTCTCCACTGCACCAACCAATTCACCTTCCTATTCACAGGAAACCGTGACTGAAATTATCAAAGAACTGGATAAATTACACAAACTCCATTGGGTATGAATCAATTATATGAGCTTGTATGCGCTAGTATGTGTACCCTATATTTTCAGAATACTTCATTCTTAATGTTTTCTTACAGAATTATGTGATGCCACTAGTGTACCCTGAAAATAGTAGCCAGGTAAGAAAACTTGTAAGACAACTTAACAAATATTAAGTCTTTTTTTTTTTCAATAATTAGTGGGAGTAAAGGACATCTACCACCAAGCTGAAGAACTGCTGAGGATCTGCTCTTCTTATGCCCTGTTTTTTTAAAGGCTTTTCAAATTATGTAAATGAGCCCAAAGGGCTCCAGGCTTCACTCTAACACCAATGAAACCCCCTTAGGCTCATTTGTATAATTTGTAAAGCCTTTTTTTCCTTAAAACCAAGGGCATAAAAAGCTAATAGAAGAGCTGATCCTGCCAGAGAGGGCAGACACCCGTATGTCAGTGTGCTGGGTTTACTATCCTGCATCCTAGTGGTAGATATCCTTTAAGCAACAGCTTTTTATTGGTGAATTTTGATCCGTTTATACTATATATAACAAATATGTGCCCACATTAAAGAATTAAACCAACTTTTTTGCATATTACAGGCTGCAAAACAAGAGTTTTTTTGAAAAAATATTTCTAAACAACCTCAGTGTTTAATTCCAATGACAGAGATTGCACTGTCAGTACTTTCATTTCCATATGTGTAATGCTGTGAATTTTTAAGATTCGTAAAACACAAAGACATTACTAAGAATATCCACTTACAGTGACTAACCTTTCCCCTGTTAAGCATCTACAAATACACATATGTGACACATTGACTGCAGGCAGTTCTTTATTAGGAGTATGATAATGTTAATGTAAATATTTATATTATAGAAGCCCATGTAATATTTAGGTGTATAAGATCATTTTCTGCTACTTCTTGATGTAGCCTTCTGATAAAAGATTGTATTATGTCAGCAGGTAGCATCTGTAGAAGAGGTGGCCTGCAGAGCAAAAGCTAATTTTATAGAACTTAACAGTAACGAAACAAAAAGGTTCGAGAGATTACTCAGGAAATTTTGCAAGGTATGTATCAATAATTTATTATTGTTTTTTAGAGATATCTTATATTTTGAATGTTGTACCTTTCTATTAATGCCTACCCTGTTAGTCTCTATCATTCTAACCTCACATCATTCTTGTTCCTCCTTGAACACTGGTGCAAATACCTATTTAATTACCAATATACCCGTATATACTCGAGTATAAGCCGACCCAAGTATAAGCAGAGGCCCCTAATTTTACCACAAAAACCTGGTAAAACCTATATATTTTTTTACTTGAGTATAAGCCGAGTTTGGGTTTTCAACACATTTTTTTTGTGCTGGAAAACTAGGCTTATACTCGAGTATATATGGTACCTATTAATTATTGTTAAAGAATCTCCACAGTAAACCAATAGCTTTATGGAATAACACCTTTACGACTCTAGTATAGGATTTTACCAAAAAGAATTAGCCATTCCTATAACATGCATATATAATTCAATATTTATTACATTTACCAAAAGGAAATTAAGAGTTCCCTTTATATCTTGTTTATTTTACACAATGAAAGCAATGGATAGAGTCACGCTAGGGATGGCTAGACCTGTTTACTTAACTCACTTACTTACTCAGCGCAAGTCAAACTTGGCTGTATTACACGTTGCCAATGGGTGGTGCCAGTCTTGCCAATGAATTTTGAACAGGAGACAAGGGTTGAAATAAGTGTGTATTTGAAGATACTACAGAGTTTATCTAAATGGTGGAAAAAGAACCCCATAAGGCTAATGACAAATAGCACACAATGGGGAGAAAACTCCATCCCTGCATCAAGTATGACAGAAAAATGACAGGTTCAACACCCCATCTTAATAATCTGTTTCCCTTATTTACCTTTAAGAAAGGTATCCATGTTTATATTAGGGTCGACAAATACTAACAACATCTATTGCTGATGAGTACTAACCCCAAGTCTTTTTCCTCTGCAGTTTTAACCAGTGTTTAATATTGAATCCATCCATTTGACTAAATTCTCTTGTTTTCTATTTTAAAGGATAATTGCAACTATCCACAATATGAAACTAAAGCAGACGTGAAGACGATTATTAAGCAACTGTTGACAGTGTTCCGGAAGCTAAACACTCTGCTGCCATCTGCACAATAAATTATTAAATGTATTTATTTAATCAGAAAGGTTTACATTTTTTGCACCCTTTGTACATGTAATGATACCTCAGAATGCTGTAACTTTTCTGTATTATTATTTATTGTATTTATTTGGATTAATATCTTATTATAATGTGTTCTTTCTGGTTACAAAATGTAAGTTAAAATAAATAAATATTGCATCAACATAACTCTGGAATTATGAATTTTTATTAATCTTTTAAAGTCTTAACAGAAGATACTTGTACAACAACCATGAATTTCCTTTTTTCTTTAAATTCTTTAGTAAATCTTTCTACTTTGCAAAAAATATTTTTTATTACACAGTTTTTTTACTGGTACAAGGCACACTCACATGTGTACACCACCGACAGATTTTTCATTAGAAAAAGGATATGATAAGAAGGGAAAGGTGTGAGTGTGTTATTTTGAAATATAACTTTTATTTGTTATTGATTAAGATGGTTAATTTATAATATATAATTATGATTGATTTATATCATGTTTGATTATTTATATATTATTTATATGAGTAATTTATACCAATAACCCAAAAACAATGAAATATTTATTATCTTTTATTATTTATTTATGAATTATTCATAGTTGATTTCCAAATACAGGCGGTCCCCTACTTAAGAACACCAGACTTAAATAAGACCCCTAGTTACAAACCGACCTCGGGATGTTGGTAATTTATTGTACTTTAGCCTTTGGCTACAATTAACAGCTATAACAGTTATCAATGGTGTCTGTAATTAAGATTTATTGTTAATCCTGGTTCTTATGACAATCCAACATTTTTAAAATCCAATTGTCACAGAGACCAAAGAAAATTTGGCTCGGACTACAATAGTAAAATATATAATTCCAACTTACATACAAATTCAACTTCAGAACAAACATACAGAACCTATCTTTTACATAACCTGGGGACTGCCTGTATTGTATGGGGCAATAGTGAGTACAGCTTCATACTTGTGAATGCACACAGACGAAATATTTATTGTTTAGGGGAATTGAATATAAATGGTAGATAGTATAGGTCTATAGGGTCACCTGCTATCTAACTCTAGTCTCAGCACAACTTAGATTCTCTGGCTACGGTTCTGAATTTTAATTTGTTCATGAATTCATAATTGGTATGGGGACAAATGATACATCCCATCTTAATCAATAACAAATAAAAGTTATATTTTAATACTCACTCACACCTTTTGCTTCTTATCCTATCCTTTTACTAACAAAAAATGTTTTTACAGTAACATATAACCTTACCAAGAAGGCTATTCATGTTATGAAATAAATACAATTTCATTAGAAGGGGGTTTCTCCAGGGAACAGGTTAATTCTTTCAATGATTTAATAGCACGTAAAATGTCAACAATTTTAGTCTATTTATTGCAATCTAAATCCAACGAAAGAGCTCGATATTATCACCTTATTTTCCATTATTTCAAACTTGGCTACTGGAGCTCCCAAAAATTTGGTATACCCAGAATTCTCCAATGAGTCTTTTAATATCCCCTCTGTTAGTCATGATAACTTTGGCTTGTTTCACTATGAGAACTTCTTCCCCATGTTGACATGAATATGAGACAAGATGTGCCTATTTTTCACATGCATGTGGGCAGACTACGTAACCCTAGCTTATTTATAGAACTCACCATGTAAAGATAATAAGGGAGGATGACGAATGGAAGAAGTGGGGTAGGGAGTAAAATAAATAAGAAACAAAAGTAAATAATATCAATTTAAAAATGATAAAAAAACATAATTCATAAATATATACAAAATTAGAATAATTATTAATAACTACTTCCTCTCATTCTTGATGATTTAATCGTTTACAAATATTCAATAACTCTTCTTTACAGCTACTATTTATATTTATAATATTAGCATTATTTGTCATATAAAATGTAAGCACCAAACAACCGTTACTTCTCCTTGAGGATTGTGCTGCAATTATTACCCTTACACCCCATTCACTATCTTTCCATGGACACAAAGAAATAGAGAGAGAATTGAATTTAAAGAAAAATCTTAATCCCCTTGATTTATATATTTTCCTTCCCAGCCATCTCATACATCGATTTAGAATTTTATGAATTCAGTTTTTCATCTTTCAATACATTTTGTACCTCGACGCCTGTCCACAGTGTGTTATCAGTCAGAAGACATAAGTGGGGTATGGAAACTCTATGAACGGTTCTTGTTGCAGGCTTCTGAGCTTGTGAGCAACAACCAGGGCTGCCTTGCTGTTTGCTGTGATTGACAGCTGCCTCCTGGATCTGTCCCTGGAAAGCTGCTGGTTCTCCGGTTAGTCTCCAGTTCGTTCAGGGTTGCTTATACTTTCTCCTATGACTTGCAGTTGTTCTGTCTGTTTTTGTTTGCAAGATCTGAAACCTTGAATCTGAGCATGCATCCAGGCCGAGCCTGGATCCTGCTTAATTCAAAACCCTGAACCCAAGCCTGGTGAGGGGTCCCAAATCTGTACCCAAGTCTGGATCTTGCCTTATCTAGAACCCTGACCCCTGCCAGATGAGTATTCCCAAATCTGTACCTGACACTGTATTCTTCTTGTCCAGGAACCATGCACACTGCCTGATCCAGAAACCCAAACATGTACCCGAACCTTTTATTCTACCTGATCTTGAACCCTGAACCTTGATTTTCTTTTCAGATACAGAATCCTGAACCTCTAGCTTAACCTAGTATCCTGCTTGATCCAGAAACCCTGAATGCCATTCTGATCCTGAACTCTGTCTCCTGCCAGATCCAGAACCCCAAACCTTTATCTGAGGCAGTTCTTTGTACCCTTCTCCTGACTCTGTACTTTGATTCAGAGCCTGTACCCTTATTCTGAGCCTGTATCCCAATGCTGTTCCTGTGCCTTGATAAGGTTCTGTCTGCATTTTATGTGATTCTGATTTAGGCTTAAAGGGGTTGTCCGAGTTTAAAAAAAAAAATATATGTGGCCGGGACGGGGTTACTAAAACAATAAGCTGTACTTACCTCCCGGTGCCCTCTCCGTATCCAGCGCTGCTGTCGCGCTCCGGTCCGGGGGCCATGTAAACAAACATGCTCCGCCGAGCAGCGCTGACTCAGCTTCCGGCGCCGTGCCTGGTACGGCCCTATCCGTCCCTATATACTGCATTGTGGTATGGGCCGGAAGGTTGTCGCATCCGGCCGCAACCCTAACAGCGGCGCTCCGGCGCCATGTTTGTGTTACTTCCCCCGGACCGGAGCGCAGCAGCGCTGGATACGGGAGGGCACCGGGAGGTAAGTACAGCTTTATTGTTTTAGTAACCCCGCTCCCGGCCACATTATTTTTTTTTTAAACTCGACACCCCTTTAAAGGAAACCTACCACTTGGGATAGGGCTTATAAGCTGGACTGCCGTTCACCAGCTCAGGATGAGCTGGTGCCGGCGCTTATCTCTGTTATTTTTTTAAACAGTTTGAAAAGTGTTTTATCAGTTTATTAATGTTATATCCTTACTATCTTCCCCGCACCGGGGTCCGCACTCGGCGCACATGCGCCGACCTTGCCGTGCATCTAAAGGGAAGTGGTAGCGCGCATGGTGCGCCGAACGCGGACCCGGTGCGGGAAGATAGTAAGGATTACAACATTAATAAACTGATAAAACTTTTCAAACTGTTTAAAACATAACGAGATAAGCGCCGGCACCACTCACACCTGAGCTGGTGCACGGCATTCCACGATAAGCCCTACCCGAAGTGGTAGGTTTCCTTTAAGGCTTTCAGCCTTGTTTTGCTAAAAAAGAACCATCACGACAATTTACCCCACTAATCTACTAGCCCTTTCAGTTAGGGTATAGAATGTCCTTTCTAGAATTCCCTCTTCTATGTGAAATTCCTCCCATTAACTTATGATAAAAATACCCCCCAAAGTTAGGGAAATATGACTCTTCTCAAATCAACTTAGTGTCATTTCAGAAGCCCCTCTCTTTGGTTCTGTAGTACCTAAAATATGCTTTTTGTGTCGTATTAAAGATAAGAATCTCTTTTTCAGATCACATCAGGTTTATGGCTTTGTGAGCTACAGAGATACAGGCAGCTAAAGACATAGTTGTAGTGCAAGCTGCAAATAAAGTCCCAGTTCTTGTCTATTTTTAGTTCCCTGTGTGTCCAGTTCTGTAGATCACAGAACCATATGGAAGATGAGATTTCTATTTTTAATATGGTATAAAAAGCTTATTTTAAGGTACTGTAGAACCAATGATATGCGCTTCTAAGGTGACACTACTCTTGCAACCATTAACCTTGACTCATCTCATGTGAAAAAGGGGTAAATGAGTGAGATTTCAAATGTATATTCTCCCTCACCAGGGGGTGATGTGCTTGGTACAAGACCATGGGGCACATTTACTAAGAACAGTGTGCCTATGTATAGTGCAGACTTCTCCAGATTTAGGATTTCTGGCGCCCGTTCTTCATGAATCTGGCACCCTCTGCACAGCTTTTTTTTGGGGAACATTTAACATGGGCTGTGCAACACATTTCTGTAGGACTTTGCATGTTATATCTGGTGCACGGTCCAACTGGAAAGAAAGTGCAAAGTACGACACAAAACTGGCGCACGAAACTTAGTAAATGTATCTCATGTGTAGAAGAAATAAGTAATAAAAACAAGTAAGTTCCAGCACAATCAGTTCCTGAGGACACAATGGGGGGGGGGGGGATTTATAAACTCAGTTGCACCACAATTCTGGTGGTTTTGCGCCAAAAACACTTTCTAAAATGCCTTGCATCACAGTTGTCAAGGCTTTTAGATCTTTTTTTTGGCACTTTCCCAACTTGGCCGATTAAGGGTCCGTGGCCTCTGAGGGATGGACATGACCTCACAAGAAAGGGGCGTGGCTTGCGGGAAATTGTCCGTGCGCTCAAAATTCTGGCACACAGTTTACATCTACTAAAAGTAGGTCTAAAGTAGGAACCGACAGTCTTATACTGCACCAGAATTTATCATCACAGTGATAAATCTGGCGCACCAAAAGACTAGTGTTTTCCAGCTACAGACTGGCAGAACCTGAGACACATTGTTAAATCCCCCCAAATATTTTATTTATTAGAACATATACAGACAATATAAAAAAACTATATAAAAACTAAATAGAATTATAGAGTGATACACATCAATGGTATCCTGTATCACTTCACAGGATACCACTGAGGTGTATCACTCTATAATTCAGTACTGTTTATGTATTTGACATAGCTCATATTTTATTTAAGTCATAGTTCTATATAGTTTTTATATTGTCTGTATATGTTCGAATGAATTTAACATTGTGTCCTCAGGAAGTGATTGCGTTGGAACTTTAATAGGAACCTGTCACGACATTTTCACATACCGTATTCAGCCATTGACGGGTTCCTATAGAGCCCTATTAACTTACTGACACCCTTCTAGCTATTTTGCATATCAAAAAATAGCTGTAATGAAGGTTCAGTGCCTCACTGGCAGATAATTTTAGTTGATATGGGGGTGACTTGTAACCCTTTATCCTGAACAGCCTAGTAATTTAGTGGGGTAAAACCTGGGGACAGGTTCCATTTAACTTAATCCTGCACTTAAAAAGACTTTATACAAAATAGAGGTCTTTTTACATCTACTGTGACACCTCTCATCTCTCGCAGTTTTAAATATATACCTTTATTTCTTCTGCAATTTTGAATGCCTTTTGCCTGTATTTCCTAACCCTGTTGTACTTTCACCTCTTGTATTCCAAATCATTCACTTCCTAGTTCTCACATTTCACCAAATTACCTTGTTTACCAAGATCCTTCTGTGTACAATATAATCAAACAAATATATGACATGCTGTCAAATACAGTGGGGGAATAAATCCCAGGCTAATTTTGCAAGTTTTCCCACCTACAAAGAATTGAGAGGTCGGCAATTATTTTATTGTAGGAACACTTCAACTATGAAAGTCAGAATCTAAAGAAATATTTAAAAAATACCATTGTATGATTTTTAAATTAATTTGCATTTTTTGCTTGTTACGTTCAAACTAGAGATGAGAAGAATTTTAACACCTAAAAGTGGCTGTAGAATGGGGGAAGTATGGGCAAAGGGGCAGGTTCCTGCAGTTTTTCCCTTAAGGTCCACACATTAGTAAGTCTTAACAATCAATTGGTCAGTATGTCATCCGCGAAAAAAAACGGATAGCTTACCGATGCTAAAAACGCGTGTCTGGATGAGCCTTAACATAGATAAGGAAGAGTGGTTTAAACGCTAGTGTGAACTGAGGCTAAAATGGTACAAATGCACTTTTTCCCCATAAATGATATGTGATTTATTTCCAGCTTCTCAGTACATTGTACAAAAAATTAAATATTGCCACTAAGAACAATTTGTTACACAGCTATTAAGTCCTTATAAATGGCTTTTGAAAGGAGGTAAGCAAAAAGCTGAAACAAAAAAAATGGAAAAAGAGAAAAGTTTAGCAAAAATCGCCAAAACATTTTTTTGTAGGGAATAGTGCCGGTTTCAAGAGCCTATAGAAGAAGCCTATATAAATTTACAGAAAACTCCCCCACCCAAAAAAACACTGTACATGTGTGTGTAAATTGCTGTATAGGCACATGGCAAGACACAGAAGGGAAGGATCACCATTGGACCTCTAGGTAGCAAATTACGTTTAGAAAGTAACAAGATATATTTTGGTAGCCTGTAACAGCATTTTGCAAACTGCATTTCACAAGTAATTTATCAAAGTGTGTGGTGAGCATTTTGATACTAAAAGAGCGTCAGAGAATTTGCTCCAAAAATGAAAACTTAAATTTTAACAAAAAAAATCACTTTTACCCAATATTTTGCATTTCCAGGAGCAGAAGACATTACAACAAATTTTTTAGACAATTTTGCCCAAGTTGGGTAATACCAATAATGTGTTTGTGAATGTATGGGCACACAGCTGTGTGCAGAGCTTAACCCTGTCAAATTGGCTTAATAAACCACTACCAGTATGTTGTCAAGCAGCTGAGCAGCTTGTAGATCAGGTTACTTTCATGGCCTGGTGTGGTGGCATCATCCAGAAAATCTACTTTGTAAATTGGTTTTATGAAGTCAAGTACGCGGATAGTTTAACACTGAAGTCAAGCTTTCCCTGCCCTAGAACGGCCCTTCACTGTCATTATGGTCACGTTTCCAGGAACATCATTGATCAGGTCTCCTGAAGTCCGGTCCATGATGTCAATCACATGGGAGGAGTTGTTCAAAGTCCGGGAAGTTTGACTTCAGTGTTAAACATCACTTCAAAGTGGATGATGCCACCACTCTGGACCATGGAAGAAACATGATCTAGAAGTTGTTCAGCTGATTGACAACATACTGGTAGTGGTTTATCAGACCTATTTCCCTATTAGTCCCTTTAATTTTCTCTTTTCTAGAGAACAGACAGCAGAATAGTTTTTCGGTGCCATAACACATTTGAAAGCCCATGAGATACCAGAAAAGTGTAACCCCAAGTGACCAGATTTTGGAATCAAGATATAACTTCATGCCAATATGTTGTTGAGCCCACATACATTCCAAGAAAGTATCATAGATAAAAACTTCAAACCCTGCATGCATTTCTTCTTCTTCCCCCAAATAACCACCCAGCAAATAAACACTTTTTTTCTAATATAAAATCACCTATGGATAAGCATTACAGTAGCATTAATGTAGGGTGTTTTCTCATCACAGATTTTTTAACTCTTATCCCAATCTCTAGTAGACAAATATATTCCTGGGGTGTCAGGAGGGCAGGCCCTTTTGGGAACCAAAACATTTTTTACAGAAACTGCACTTCAAAAACGTTTGAATTTTGTAGGATCGACAACATCTATGCCTTAAAGACTGTATTCCCATGAAGACAAGTTTCTTATATTTACTCAGGATAACAAAATAACACATTCTGTAATTCACTGTTATTAACAAAAATACAGCATTTCACAAATATAATTCCAACCTGTCTCTATCAGTCCTGCTGTATGCGATTTCAGTTGCCCCAAGACACGACCCTGTAACTTCTGATTGAATGAGATTGTGTAGATGAGATTACGTTCCGTCTCTGCTGAGTCTGTAACCAGGCCCCCTGTACGGAGTTCAGAGACACTGACTGATTACATCCTGTCGGCACATGGTGAGCAGAGAGAGAGGCTGCTAACTACAAGCTACAAGGAGATTAGGGTTCCAGGGGAGGCAGGCACATATCTGTAAGATGTATCAGAGCTCACAGTGTAACAAGCTACAAGGAGATAAGTGATCTGGGGGAAGGGGGAGGCAGGGACATATCTGTGAGATGTAGCAGAGCTCACAGTGTAACAAGCTACAAGGAGATAAGTGATCTGGGGGAAGGGGGAGGCAGGCACATATCTGTGAGATGTAGCAGAGCTCACAATGTAACAAGCTACAAGGAGATAAGTGATCAGGGGGAAGGGGGGCAGGCACATATCTGTGAGATGTAGCAGAGCTCACAATGTAACAAGCTAGAAGGATATAAGTGATCAGGGGGAGGTATGCACTTATCTGTGAGATGTAGCAGTGATCACAGTGTAACACGCTACAAGGAAATAAGTGATCTGGGGGAAGGTGGAGGCAGGCACATATTTGTGAGATGTAGCAGAGCTCACAGTGTAACAAGCTACAAGAAGATAAGTGATCTGGGGAAGGGGGAGTCAGGGACATATCTCTGTGTAATCATCTCATGCATCTCTGATCTGTTTCATCTTCCTTTGTGTCAGTTTGTTAGTACAACGTCAGAAGCCAAATGAAAGTGTATTTACACCTTGTACCCTGATAATCTAACCACATTGTCACCCCACAGAATTAGATGGGTCATAATGCGTCTTCTTAGAGAGTCCCCTCCCACACCATGGGATTTTGCATTGAGCAGCATAGGGAATGTGTTAACATCACTAGGGGATAGAAATGTGATTTTCTTTTGTGGGAAAACCCCTTTAAAGGAAATCTTTTTATATTTGCTGTGCATGACCTCCTTCTATAATTATGCTAATGATTCTGAAGGGCTACTGGGGTGGTTCCCAGAGCCAAATCAATACTTCTGATTCACTGGCTGTTACACTGTGCAGGAGAACTCCCCCCCCCCCCAGCATGCTGAAACTTCCTCTGCAGCAGTGAAATTACATCAGGCATAGAGAGAGGAAAGTCCTGAGGGAGCAGAGGGAAGGGTATGCAGCATGGTGAAGCTCTGGGAACCACCCCAGTGGCCCCTTAGACTCATTATCATATTGTGAGTAATATCTGTAGTATCTATGAGTAATTGTCCCTGGTTTTCATTTTGATCGTAGATTTTCTGTAAAGGGGTTTGCCCATGTAATTTTAGTCAGTTTTATTGCCGTTTTTACTCCTATCACTGTTTAGGCTGGTTAGTGTAAAGTTTGGGCAGGGACTCTTTAAGCAGACACTACATGATCCCTTTGTGCTACAAGCTGCTGTGTGCTGACAATGTGCTTAGTTTATCATGGTACAGGTTTATCTACACTTTCATTAAGCTTATGAACAGTCTACTAGTATATAACACAGAAAAAGAGACATGAAATAGATCTTTAGACTTTTAGAAATAGACGTTTTAATGTTATGGTATAACAACTTCGTATTTAATGAATTTGATAATCAAAAAGAAATATTAAATATAAACTGACTGATTTTTTTAAAAAATTATAAATATTATATAGGTTGCTGTCCTTAGTTGGTATTTCCTTAGTTAATATATGTCTTTGTGCGACACAGAAAAGGTGAACAGTTGCACTCTACATGCCTGGTTCCCCAATGAAGCATGGAGCAGGAGGTGTGATGGTGTAGGGGTGCTTTGCTGGTGACACTTTTGGGGATTTATTGAAAATTGAAGGTATACTTAACCAGCATGGTTACCACAGCATCTTACAGCAGCATGTTATTCCATGCTATTCCATCCGGTTTGCCTTTAGTTGGACCTTCATTTATTTTTAAACAGGACAATGACCCCAAACACACCTCCAGGCTGTGTAAGGGCTATTTGACCAAGAAGGAGAGTGATGGAGTGCTACGCCAGATGACCTGGCCCCAGAGTCACCAGACCTGAACCCAATCAATATAGTTTGGGGTGAGCTGGACGGCAGAGTGAAGGCAAAAGGGCCAACAAGTGCTAAGAATCTCTGGGAACCACTTCAAGACTGTTGGAAGACCATTTCAGGTGACTACCCCTTGAAGCTCATCAAAAGAATGCCAAGAGTGTGCAAAGCAGTAACCAAAGCAAAAGGTTTGAAGCACCTACAATAAAAGTCATATTTTCAGTTGATTCACACTTTTTTGTTAAGTATATAATTCCACGTGTTAATTCATAGTTTTGATGCCTTCAGTGCGAATCTACAATTTTTATGGTTCTGAAAATGCAGAAAACTCTTTGAATGAGAGGGTGTGTCCAAACTTTTGGTCTGTACTGTGTATGTTCATCAACATATGCACCGTTAGAGCTATACATTGTCCACTCTACTATATCATTTTGGTGCAGATCCTAGAGTATTTGTAAGTTCACCGATGGTGAAGACTTTTATTTGTACAGCACATTGTTGTTGATATAAGACCTACTCACAATGTGCAAGCTCAAGTCAGACTATTTACATCGGTCTGCCATACCCAGGATATTCGATGTATCCAGCATATAATACTAGAATATGAGACTTTGGGCCAACTGATACCGCTGTGTGTATCTTATCTCATTATTGTGATATGGTGTGGTATGGAATTGCACGCTGTGCATTTATCGAACAATTTGTATTGTATTTTAATAAATTATCTCCACTTTATATATTGTTACCATTCTTTCATTGCGATGACAGATTATCAAATGGTAGAATTGTACATCAGTGCCACAACTTCTACATTATATATACTTTAAGTGTTCTGCTACTGTAGGGCAGTATGACTACATTGGATACTAGAGGACACTAGACTGTGACTATTAGTGGCTATTGTAGGTGCCTTTTTACTATATTGGCTACTCAGAGGGCTCCGTTAATATATTTGCACCTGTGGGGCTCTGTTGCTATATTGGATACTGTGGGGGCACTGTGACTATATTGGCTACTGTGGGGCTCTGTTACTATTTTGGTTATTGAGGGAGTCCTGGCCCTCTTACCATATTGTTTACCATGGTGGCTGTATTGTTATATATATACAAGAGCATATAGATCTATATCTATATAGACTATGCAGGTAGGTATGCAAACAGATTTATTAATAATTGGTTAAAGGTGTATTTTAAAATCTAGGCTATAAAGTTGAAAAATGTAAATTACTATTCTTTTAGACACAAAAAGGTTACTTTAAATATTATATTAATATAAATATTTTAAATATTGTAATTCTTTACAAGAGTAGGTCTAATTTTTTCACACACCAATGTACACAACAGACTGTGTCTACATAATAATTTGCATGACAGAAAGCTGCATTACAGGGAAGTAACTACAATATACATTATAATAAATTCCTAAGGTAATACGAGTAATAGAGATGCAGTAAGAGAAAACATTTGTTTTCACGAAAATTGACTTTATGTTGGCATAATCCTTCCGCACGATTCATTATTGAGGTGTATTTTTATTGAATGACAGCGACAGGGTTGCTTTGCCGTTGGAGGAGGCTAGACTAGATTGGTTATGCTTGGACAGGTGTAGTGCCAAAATAGTTTCTTCTAAATACATGTGATCCCTCGTTCCTCGATAAAAAAAATCAAGAGAGATATGATTATTGCAGCACCCTATAAAAAATAAAATAAAAACTGCTACGGAACTTCCCACTGAACTGCCTCGCTTTGGGAGGGGCAGTGATAACATTCACAAAAAAAGGGGTTTTCAGTGATGAGAATATAATAATATGCTCACCCTGTAGATCCCCAGCCCAGCTGACTAAGACATAGATGGTTGTATAACTTCTATTTTCCAACCTTATTATAGTACATTGCTTCAATAAAGTTTTTGCCTTTGTCATTTCAAAGGTCTAACATAAAGATGTCATGTCAATTTACTCACTACTTACAGGTTCAAAATGTCATGTGTACATTTCAGTTCCCGTTTTTCCCCTGTACAATACAGTGGGTCATAGTGATGAAACAAACTGTGTAGGTTAGCCTATGCTGTAATAGTGTCACAGGAAGCAGGTCATCCCTATGTGACTCAAACTTCTAAAATTGGAACATAAAAAATGAATGTGAAATTGTGGGATGAATGTGTAAATAAAAAATCTGAATAAATAAATGGTAGATGGTTGGTTGTATTTGGTATGTTCAACAAGGAGATCAGCAAATGATTCATGATTCGCTTTGCTACTATTTTGTGGAACACGATTTTTATGTCCCAAACAATGTTGCTTAAAATGTCCAAGAAATTGGTATATAACCCCCCCCCCTAGTGCTCCTCTAAAACACTTTTTTTTATATATATAAAAAGGTCTTATGTCATTTCAGATTTCACTAAAACAATAAAGTAACCAGGTGCATAACAATCACAGTCACAGAGGTTGCAACAGCGGAGATGGAGGGTGCCAACCAGGATCTTCTGCCAGCCAGAAGATTATGGATACAAAAGACAGAAGAGAGATTCAATTGTATGTGCGTCTTTAAGACACACATATAATTGATTACCACATTGGGTTGATGTGATACACATTACCGTATATAAGCCGAGACCCCTAATTTTACCACCAAAAACTGAAAACCTATTGACTAGAGTATAAGCTGAGGGTGGGAAATACATAAGTCATAGCCTCCCAGTATACACTCACCGGCCACTTTATTAGGTACACCTGTCCAACTGCTCGTTAACACTTAATTTCTAATCAGCCAATCACATGTCGGCAACTCAGTGCATTTAGGCATGTAGACATGGTCAAGACAATCTCCTGCAGTTCAAGCCGAGCATCAGTATGGGGAAGAAAGGTGATTTGAGTGCCTTTGAAGTGGCATGGTTGTTTGTGGCCAGAAGGGCTGGTCTGAGTATTTTCAAAACTGCTGATCTACTGGGATTTTCACGCACACATCTCTAGGGTTTTACAGAGAATGGTCCGAAAAGAAAAAACATCCAGTGAGGGCAGTTCTGTGGGCGGAAATGCCTTGTTGATGCCAAGGAGATGGGCAGACTGGTTCGAGCTGATAGAAAAGCAACAGTGACTCAAATGCCAACCCTTACAACAAAGGTAGGCAGAAGAGCATCTCTAACGCACAGTACGTCGACTTTGAGGCAGATGTGCTACAAAACCAGAAGACCACCGGGTGCTACTCCTTTCAGCTAAACAGGAAACGTGAGCTACAATTTGCACAAGCTCATCGAAATTGGACAGTACAGAAGATTGGAAAAACGTTGCCTATCTGATGATCTCGATTTCTCTGCTGCGACATGGATCCATCCCTGCCTTGTATCAACGGTTCAGGCGTGGTGGTGGTGTCATGGTGTGGGGAATATTTTCTTGGCACTCTTTGGGCCCCTGACCAATTGAGCATCGTTGCAACGCCACAGCCTACCGAGTATGTTTCTGACCATGTCCATCCCTTTATGACCACAATGTACCAACTCTCGAGTGGCTGTTCAGCAGGATAATGCCCATGTCATAAAGCTGGAATCATCTCAGACTGGTCTTGAACTGACAATGAGTTCACTTACTCAAATGGCCTCCAGTCACCAATCTCAATCCAATAGAGCATCTGGGGATGTGGTGGAACGGAGATTCGCATCATGGGATGTGCAGCCGACAATCTGCGGCAACTGTGTGTGATGCCATCATGTCAATATTGACCAAAATCTCTGAGGAATGCTTCCAGCACTGTGTGAATCTATGCCACAAAGAATTGAGGCAGTTCTGAAGGCAAAAGGGGGTCCAACCCGTTACTAGCATGGTGTACCTAATAAAGTGGCCAGTGAGTGTATGGCCAGCCCCCAGTAGTATATAGCCTGCAGTTTGCCAAGCACATAAAAAAACCAAACTTACATACTCACCATTGGGCGGTCCTGATACTCGCCACGGCTCCCTAATACTCCAGTCCCAGTGGCTCCTTTCTTCTCTCTGCTGAAACAGCCGGCAGAGACGCGTCCACCCTACATCATAGAGCAGACAGAAGAGGAGCCGCGCACATTTTTTGTGATGAACTCGGCTTATACACGAGTATATATACGGTAATTAACGAGAGCCGGTTCTGCTGTGCTACATTTAAATAATAGGGGTTGCTGCATAGTAATTACGGTAAGAGTGCAGTGCTAAACATCATTTAACAATGGGGTGCTGTGCTACATATTTATGAAGTGGGGTACTGCTGTGGCTCATAATAAGTTGTTTCTGGAGCTCAACAAAAAATTGTAAAAAGTCTGCTCACCGATAACTGCATGTGAGTCTTTGTCCGTGCTGAAGATCCCTCCTGGACTGGAGATGAAACACAATTGAAGCTCACATTTGTTGATCCAGCAAATTTCATGCTTTATTTCTGGACCTTGATCCCGTTACAATCCTTTCACGTTGCAGCTTAAAAATTGCATATTCAGCAACGTGTTTCAAACGCACTCTGCGTTCTTCTTCATGGCTGTGTTGCAACTAATCAGAAACACACACAATTTTTAAGTTGTAACATAAAAGGATTGTAACAGGATCAGGGTCCAGAAATAAAGCACGAAGTTTTATTACACAAAGATTTGAATACAAGTGTCCTGTTTGCTGGATCAACAAATGTGAGCTTCAATTGTGTTTCTGGAGCTGCCTAGAAATGAATGAGGAAGTGTCATGCTTGCGGGACACTAAGATGTAAGTGACTGTATTTTAGGGGCGCAGTGTGGAGTTGTGCTCCACGGAGCTGAAGAAAGCAAGGTGGCAAATTCATCAGCAATAAATTATGGCCAATAGAAGTCATTGTTCTATTTTTGATGGAGAAGAATTGTCATCCGTGAGGGGACCACCAGGATGAAGACTAGGATAGACCAGTAAAACACTGAGAAAATAGGGAGCAGCTGCGATTGATTATTCAGTAAGTGATGTCTATATCTGCCTGATGCCTGTCCTGCTGTGCAGTATATTTATCCATGTAGTTGTGTGGTATATTCACTGTTGGCATGTTTTTTATGTGTGGTATAATCAATGCTGGTACATTTACAGTATTGAACCATAATGTGGGTATTGTACATAGTGTGGGGGATAAATATTTATGCGCACCTATATTGCAGTGTTTCATATATATGATGAGTGTTATGTATACAGTATATAATATGCACAATTGTACATGTAGCATGTATATGCTGTGTGTAATGTATCATAAATGGTGATGTGTATAATATTAACAATTTGTGTGTATAAATATGTAGCATATTTCTGAAGTATTCTGAAGTATAATGTACAATATGGGGATGGCAGGACTTAGGGTATAATCCTAAGTTTGGATTAAAACTAGTTTCTTGTTACGCCGCTTAATGGAAGTGGTGCATATGGACAGTAACACAAACCATCCAAAGTCCACTGAAATCAATGAACATTTTATTGGCCCTATTAGTATTCCGTTGTCATATACACAAGATTTGTCTGAAGATTTGTCCGAATGTGAAGAGATTTGGATTTGATTTGGTGCCTGAAGAATTGCCAGATATATTTGTTCATCTCTTATAAAAAATAAATGGCTAATGAGGCCGATACGGCTGCATCTCTAAATATCTAGTATACTATACATGGCTATAAATGTCAAAAGAGCTTGTTCTAATGCATAATTATTCATCAATTTCTATCAATGATATTTATCTAGGAGACACTATACACATGTAGTTACAGGCTAAACATTATTGGCAGTAAGAAATAACATAAAAGGAACAGGGCTGCTTTAGGTCAGAGATGCTAATCAACAGCGAGGGGAAAGTTCTGATATGGACGATAAATATAGCTTGAGAGTACTTCTCACAAATGACGCCATGATCGGGGGAGGCGGCTAAGCCTTACTCATTTTATATCCTAACACAAGTAGATTCATGAACGTAAATGTTCAGACATTCTGACAAAGGGGAGATCCAAGGTTGATAAGGTCAAGGTGAATCCAAATAAATATGAATACACTAGGCAGGGTTATAGCTGTAGGGGTGCTGGTTGTGGCCAGTCTGATGTCAATATTGCTCTTTGGAAAAACTCTTTAACCCCTTCAGGACATAGACTGTTTGTACGTTAAGGCTCAGTCCTTTTGCTTAAAAATTTGAACATATCCCTCTGATTTTGAGATTGTTTTATTTGTGAGACATTGTAGTTTATGTTAGTAGTATAATTTCACTGATCAGTTACGGTCCTTTTTTTGGGGGGGATTCAATAATTTAGGAGAAATTTGATAAAAATTGACAGTTTTCAAAAGTTTCAAATGTTTTACTTTTAGACAATACCACTATTTTTTTGTAGAAACCTATTGCCATTCGTCTTATTTATATATCCATAAAAGTAGAAACCCCTAAGAACTAACTCTATTTTGGAAACTACACCCCTCCATGAATTAATCCAGGGGTATAGTTAATATTTTAATCCCACAGGTGGACCCCAAATAAAATGCATAATGGATAGTGCATAGTACACTATGGACGGAAGTCAAAAAAGCCAAAAATCATGATGCGTGTTCACCAGTGTATGGCAATACACCATGGAGCAATAATCTACTGGCTGGGCACATGGCACAAGGGAAGGTGCAGCATGCGGCATGATGTATAAGCTGTGCATAGTACATCAGGGTAAAATCTGCATCTAAGGCTGCATTCACACGATGTATGCCCGCCGTACCGTAGTACGGCAAGCATACATCGGCACCGGGGAGAGGAGGAGGGGGAGAGCGCTGCTCATCCCTGTCCCTCTCCATAGCTTAACATAGATCCCAGCACCGTATTCCGTTGAAAGATAGGACATGTCCTATCTTTCTACGGGCTACAGAACGGTGCGGCACCGTACCGCTCCGGTATGGCACCGTGAGGACATTGCGATGTATGGGGGACGTATATATGCATACGTCGGCCGTATGTACATCCCCCATACGTTCGTATGAATGTAGCCTTCAGGTCCAGGGATGTGTGATAAATACAGAAGCACTATTTCATATATAGTCCTGTTTTTTTCGTGAGCATGTTTCACCATGGTACATGGTGTACTTCCGATTGCCTTTTTTGGAGCACACCCTGCACCTTTTTTGTGTCCTTCCTTTCTTGGTAGTTTGGGGAACTTCTCCTGAAAAGTGCTGCCCGTGATGTAAACTCTCTTTCGGATGTACTAGAAATCCTCACTTCCTGGTCTAAAAAAAGAAAATACTTAATAACCACATCCTGAAATTCCAGGAAAGTTCCACATCTATAACACGTAAAAGTCACATAGTACTATCTGAGTGTGTGCATGACCAGCTTCTTATACCACACCCTCGATTTCCGCATGGAAGCACCTGGTCCAACAAGTCCACCCCTCCCATGTACATGTTATAATCCAGTATGCAGTCAGGTTTGGGAGTTTCTGTACTGGTACCTCGTACTGGGTCAGAGGTGTTGGTGTGCCCATGTATTGTAGGTAACACAAGGACCTCTCGCTTGTACTTAACACATAATCGCTGCATAGTGCCCTGCTATCGTGCCTTCTAATTTTTTTGCACAGTTAGCGACTTAGGGAGACTTCTCTGATTTCTGTGTACAGTGCCGCATGCCGCAGTATTTCAGGAAGCGAGGCACTTGAACAGGGTAGTGCTGGTGTAGAAATTGTCCAGGTAGAGGAGGTAGCCCTGGTCCAGCAGTGGGTGCACCAAATCCCACACTATCTTCCCTGTAACACCCAGGAAGGGGGGGGGGGGGCATTCTGGGGGCACTATAGTGGAGTCCTTCCCTTCATATACCCTGAACTTGTAGGTATACCCTGATGTATATTTGCACAGTTTTTACATCTTTACGCCATACCTTGATATCTTATTGGGCAGGTACTGGCGGAAATTAAGTTTCCCTTTAATATGTACCAGGGACTCGTCTATGCTCACATGTTTGGCGGGGTATATGCCTGGGCAGACTTGGCACTAAAATGGTCTAATATGGGCCTGACCATAAATAAACGATCATAACTGGGGTAATCTCTGGGTGGGCACTGTGTGTTGTCGGTGTAGTGCAAAAACTTATGGATGGCTTCAAAGCGCATCCTGCTCATCGCCATGCGGAACATCGGGGTGTGGTACAGTGCACTGACAGGAGATCACAGGGTGATCACAGAGGGACTATACAGGACACAGGAGGGAACAATGAATTCCAAGAACACCCACTTCCACTGTATACAATCCCTACACTAACCAAAAGATGAATACCAACAATAGTATAAAAGGACCAAAAGAGTATAGCTCATAAATCATATTACCAGTATCAATAAAATATAGCAATTCTTTATCAGAAAACATTAAAACACACATTAAAATCTACAAAAACAAACAAGAATGGTGGTGGTCAATCCATAATAAATATGTACCATCACTGTAGACATCCAGGTTAAATACAAGATAGGGCTGTACAATAAGTACAAGTAATAATTTTACCCAACCGGGTGTTACACCATACCAAGTACCTTACAAGCAATAATTAAGTCCCAGACCACCATCACAGCATCTCTCACAGAGGGAATATACAGGACACAGGAGGGAACAGTTAGGGATCAGTGATTTTGGTGTAACAGTAACGCTCAGCTCCTCTCTCCAGCGATACCAAACCTCGGTACCAAACCTGGAGGAGGTAGGAGATAAAACCTCGGTTTTCAGCTCCAAAACGCTCCAATTGGCCAGTCATACTTGACGTCACGTGTAATCACGTGACATGGTTACACACAATGCAATGGGTGTGCTGAGCGTGAATTGCAGGAGTCTCCACCGTAATAGTAAGGGGTTGAAATCAGCCTAGTATATGGCACACTGAACCAAACCCAGGAAGGGATTTTGTATTAAAGGCTTCTAATCTAGGTGGGTCTAATCTGTTTTAAAGTGGGCTGTCAGGAAGCAGTTAAAGAAAGACCAGTAGTCTGCGTCCTTAAAGCCTGAGCCATAGCATTTTTACAGCACCGGCTTCATCCGGATGTCCGAGCCAATATTACTGAGTTACCCTCACTGCAGGCAGTACTAATAACTTCCTTCTTCTTTGCTTCTCAAAACACTGTGCAGAGAGAAGAGGCGGTGGCAGGGTCTGCTGTCTGTACGTGACTCAACAGATGACAGCCGAGATCCCAGTAGTAAAATGCTACTACTAAAAACAAAACAATAAATTAAAAAACTATCAAAGTAAAAATAAAAGTTTAAATAATACAAAAATACCTTGATAAAAATTTATCCTAAAAATGTGTTCGTCCCTCCAGGCACTAACGTCACCCTATATGACACCCAGTTAACCTAAAAACCACATGTGAAATATCAAAATGTGCGGAATACAATGCCAAACAATATTATATTGTCTATTTTATGGTAAAATTGTGTTACAGTGAGAAAAAAAAAGTAGCTAAAATGCAAAAAGAAGGGGAATGAAGGGAATGCTAGAGACATGGTCTGAGCTGAGTCACAGAGTGACTTGCATGAATAACACACGTCACACATAACTCGCTGCTACTTCTGGCAGGGTGACAGGTAGGCTTAAAAAGTTAATTCTCTGTGGCATAAGATGTGGCATCTTTTAGCTTAAAACAGTATTAGAAATAGTTAGCATAGTGCTATGGGAACACTTCATTAGGTTTATAAGTGAAAATCTGCTGACAGGTTCCCTTTAACGCATTATGACGTACCTTTATGTCATAATGCCATTAAGTATGTATGAAGGCATAGGTTGAACCCTTTCCATACATGGTGGGTGTTCGCTACTCAACACGAACATAACCTAGGGTGCAGGCAAAGACACTGGCGACATTTAAAAGTCATGAGTGTTGGTAGGGTTGTAAAAGATCCGGGGCACAGACCCAAACGCATATGTACCAAATTTTCACTAATGTACACCCTCATACATAACACCCCTTACACCTATCCGAACAGAAATTTAAAGAACCCCCCACAGCCGCCAGTATATTAGCTGTCCCCACAACCCAAGTATATTTTCACCCTATAGCACCCAGTATATTAGGTGCCCCCACAGCGCAAAAAAACCCAACAACTTTAATACTTACCATTCTTCACTCCCAACATCATTATACTGTGCCTCCTGCTCCAGCAGGGCCCATGCTGTGGACCTTTAGCCCTAGCAATGCCCCTGGAAGGGATGGATGGGATAGTTGCCCCCATGTGACATCATCTGGAGGGCAATGACCTGTCACTTAGACAGCCTGGAGGGTTTGTCAGAGAGATCTGTTAAAAAAGGTCACGTTTTGAAGTGTCCCGATCTATGAAATTATAATATCATTCCCAATGGAATATGGCAAATGACCCAAAGATTAAACTAACAATCCAATAATCCACAACAAACACAGTCTTCAAATACAAGTAGAATTTATTTTGAAGGAAGTCAGACTCAGACAGAGAACTTCTGAAATGATGATGGGCATTGTGTGTAAACCAATAGTTTTTTTTACCCCTTGCGATGTAGTGATCATGTGGAGAAAGTGGTGGAAAGAAATAAATTAGTCTGATCCGCCCCAAACCCAAGGTATCAAACCCTGAATGGCCACACACACCATTGCAATTTTCCTTTACCCTTCTGTCCTTAATCACATAAGGGAAGGCAGGTCACGTAGTGCAAGCGATCAGCACTTTCCTTTAGAAGTCAACAGTTCATGCACAGGAAGACTAGACTATCACTGGGGGCTATGTATAGAGAATAGCAATTACCTCATGATATAGCTAAATATGACACAAGAACTGGGTCCAGCTGCAGGTTTAACCAATAAATCACAACTGGGCTGTAGGATCTATAGCATCCATCATACTAGAAGTATACGTGACATGTTACCAGTGCTTTTGGGACACTACTCCTACATTAACTTTTTTTCTCTCTTATTCTTTTTAAATAGTTGCCTACCTGCTACGGGTACAGAACTGTGAAGTCAGGCCAGCAATGCCAGCATAGTGAAATGTGAAAAATGGACATTAATGCTATTTAAAGGTATTTCACAAACATAAAATAAAAAAAAAACTGTACAGTAGGGCACAAAATATTCACACAAATATACATAAAATAAATAGAAACCAATATTAGAACTTAAAAGGTAATGAAGCTATTGTAATCGAACATCCTACAGGAGATGGACTATGGGCTGGGGTCCATTGGAGGTTGCTGTGTAACAGTGCTCAAAGGATCAACATATTAAAACCTATCCAGTGCTTCTGAGGTGGCTGGAGCTACCAACAGCAAAATTGGCCATTTACATTAATCTACCGTAGATAATATTAATTAACACACAGAGCGACCATAACGCCGTGTGCCCTGCAGCGGAGTAGTGAAAACCAATCCGGTATGCCCCGCTATTGTCTAATCTGTCGCCCCATTTCCATAACTGATATACATCTATGTGGCAAGATGGCCATTGCTTCCCCCATTTCCGAAGATGATGATCTCTTCAAGCATTTTTAAAAGGTAAAACAGGCAGGTAAAACATCTGGACAAGAGGAATAAGGAGTTATAAAACAATAAAAAATGTGATACTTTCCATTCCCCAACTGCTCTAGTTCCCAAAATTGCCTGGTCACATACAACAATCTGTTTTTGGTCATTATTGACAAACAAGAAAAAAATGGCTCATCCAATCACTACCCTCTGGGCAGCTTCAGTCACTGATTGGATAAGTAGCATTTCCTGTGTTTGACCAATAAGCTTAGACCAGTGAGGGGCACCTTTACACGGGAATGGGTGAAGTCACCTAATCTGTGTACAGAAATCCCGGCTACATCCAGTCAGCAGTAGTCCACTTCTGTTTGGAAGATGATAAATAAAACTGAAATGAAATGAGTTAGGGATAGCCCAGCCTGGTCATACCCTGCGGCATCCATGGAAGCTTACACAGATACCAAAGGGCAAAAACAACATTCTTGTGTATGGTCCTTTACAATTTCTAAAAGCAATGTGAAATGCTACGTGTCCTGACAGGACAAGGGAGACGTGTTTCGTTGTGTCCATTGTTCAATTCTTAATGAAATGTGAGCAAATAAAACTTCTAATGCATTTAGTGCAAGAGAATGAGGCATTTCACAATGTGAAGAGACACAGGATTCACAGGAATAGTTATACAAAGCCTACACGTTGGGATCTGCCTCCATGCAGTTTACATGACACAGAGGTCACCCATCTCCAGAGGTGCACAGGCCCGGGGCAGACGACAACTACTGTAGCAACGAGTCAATCACTGCTTCTGGTTTTGTGGAACGCTTCCTACAAGGAAAGAAAGAACAGATGATAATAAGCACAAAATCTAATAAAATCCATATATTTGGATAGTTATTAAACCATACGATAGAAATGTAGATAAATATATGAAAGGTTACAGGAAACCACCCAGATGACATGAGGTGAATAATCCATGTGTATGTGGAGGTTCACCATGTATTTTCAGACAGATAATTAGATTCTACAAATACAACTACAGTTCACAGGTAACATTCGAGTGGAAGTGGATTTAAAAAGGGAAGAACTTCTACTTTCCGCAGAATCCATTAGTGACTCTGACATACTGTTTTAGGGTACATTTTCACATTTTGGCCTTGTCAGAGAACCATTGTCATGGCAGATTTGAAAAAGAATGGACAAGAACAATATAATGTTCTATAAATCAGACACAGTGGTCCGTTTCAACAAATCTATACAGTATAAACCCCTTAACGCCAAGGTCCTTTTTTGTGTTTCCATTTTCCACTCCAAAAATCCATAAACTTTTTTATTTTTCTATGTACAGAGCTGTGTACTGGCTTGTTTTCTGCGTAACAAATTTGTGATTCATAGGGACATTATTTAATATTCCATGCCTTGTACCAGGAAACGGGAAAAAAGATTCTGAATGTAGTGAAAATTGGGAAAAAATGCATTTGCACCGTTTTCTTGTGGGCTTGGATTTTATGGCTTTTTCTGTGCGCCCCAAATGACATGTTTACTTTTATCTTTGGATCAGTGCGATCACAGGGATATCAAATTTGAATAGGGTTTATAATGTTTTCATACATCTACAAAAATTAAAACCTCCTGCACAAAAAAAAAAAAAAAATCTTCATTTTGCCAATAACTAATAACTTTTTTAATGTACGGAGCTGCATGTGGTGTCATTTTTCGCAACTTTTGATGGGGTTTTCAATGCTACCATTTTTAGCACTGTATAGTCTTTTGATCACTTTATAGTGAATTTTTTTATATTTTGCAAAATGGCAAAAAAGTGACCTTTTTGACTTCGGCTGTTATTTTCGGTTACAGGGTTAAACGTTTGGAATAACTATTACATTTTGATAGATGGGACATTTTAGAACGTGGCGAAACCCAACATGTTTATGATTTTTACTGTTTATTTATATCAGTTTTAGGGGGAGGGGGTGATTTGAATGTTGTTTTTTTTAATGTAATTTTTATCTTTTATTTCTTTTTTTACCATTTTGAAAAAAATCTTTAATCCTAGGTTGTCTGATCCTTCCATATACTGCCATACTACGGTATGGCAGTATATCATGATTTTCCATATCATATATTACTGTGTGATTTGCACATTCTTTAATACATTTTGCTGGCGGCGATTGAAGGGTTAAAATGTGCAACTGGTGCTACACTGGCAATGGAGAGGGCTCCTCCGTGAGCTCTCTCCAAACACCCGCAGTCGACGCCTGACATAATAATACGTCACACGTCGTTAAGGAGCTATCAGTTTTGTTGATAATAAACTATAGACAGTGCTAGTTATAGGACCTGGAGATCTGTGTAATCATACCTTTGTGTCTGTAGTAAATAGCAAAAATAAATGAGCTTAATAATCCAAGCTTACATCTCCTGCAAGTGCCCTGAGCAAATCTCCTAGCCTGCTCTTTGCTATAAACTGTTCCCCAGCCTTCCCCTCTATTGAGTGACTGAAGGGAGTATCCAACCGAAACCTTGATACAGCATATACAGGGGAGAGGCTGTGGAGCAGCACAGTGCCGAGAGCAGAAAGCTCTTCAGGTTGATAGAGCCCTTGCAAGAGCTGCAGAGCTAAATTAGAACTTCCACAATCCCGAAGTTCCTAGAAACATATATTAAGGCAGGACTACACGGTTCTCCGGGACTGCCTCCTAACACTGTCTACAGTCTTGTCTGGTGACATATTTCCTTTAAACACTGTAGTGTGAAAAGGTCTCAGAAGTGTCCACCTTACTCTTTCATGAGTTAAACTATAATGTGATGTGGTTAACTCAGATAACAAGATATTATCTGCTTCCTGTCATCTCAAGGAATTGAATACTCACATAGAAGAGCCAGAAATACACATTATTTCAGGTCAGTCACTTAGCTTTATAAGTTACCAAAGGATCAGCAACCAACAGGGGGTCATTTCTGTTAAAACTGCACACCCATTGCGCATGTATCGCATTGATGTACATCATTGCAAAGCTGTTTGAGGATATATTACTACTAAATTACATTTTCGTAAGTAAAAAAAGTAAATGACTATACCCTGCCTTTTATACCCAAGGCACCCTGTATTTCAACTGGAAAATTTAAGAGAAGAAAAAGGTATAATCGTTTAAAGGGGTTGGCTACTGTTCAATAAATCTGTTCCATTAGACCAGTCTCTGCATGCATATGTATCTTTGCCTAATTTGAGAGATTCAGCCTTTCCCTGCTCTCACCATGATGCCCTTTACATATATACACACAATTTCCTATTTCTGGCACCTTCAGTCCTTCCTAATAGCGACACCAACTGTGTCTCAGAGTTTGCAGACAGCACTAAAGTAAGTAGCAGGAATGCTGAATCACTTGATGAACATTCAGGGATTATTATTAAGGCACACAGGCAAATGTGGAATTTACCATATGTAAAAGAGTGACCAACACCTTTAAGTGTCACCCCCTCCAAAAAAATCCCCAAATCACAACAGCAGCAAACAATAATGGTTGGTGCTTATTACAGAAACATATTCCCAAATCAAGTCCTCAAGTGCATGTATGGTGGTGTGCATGCTTGACATTGTTCTATTCTAGGAGATTGTTTAGGAACAGTCTAATTTCAGCAGTGCCACAGAAGTGAAAAAGAAGGCAGTGCTTGTGCACTTCTGCTCTATTTGCATGGGGAATATAGGGCCTCTTCCAGACCCTACTGGTGCGGTTCCAAGTGGCTGGACCCCCAATGTTCAGACATTTATCTCCAATCCCAGGATAGGGGCTAAATGTCACGATTGTTATATGTAAACCCAAAATGATACCATCAGGAGACTTACACATACCTCCGACCGGTCTTGGGTCGTGTTTTTCCTTTAGATGTTCTGGGCCTCTCTAGCTTCATTAAAGATTGACGAAGACTCTCCTCGGTGTATGCCAAGTATACATGGGACAAGTCCACTTCAAAGGGCTGAGGGAACATTAAGAGATAGAAGTCATCAAACCATGGCTGAAAGTTTAGGATAAAGTAACCGAGCTATACAGAAGACTTTTATAGATATGGTTCTTATATTATATATATAAAAGCAGGTTATCTACAGTTAAAGAATGAAACACAAAAAAATAAATGCACTACCATCATGTAAAAACCGGAAGCAGAGAAAAAGAATTTTCTGGTTTGCACCCAACATCTGAGCTTGAAATTGGCAAATGAATAGCCTAAAGCTACATTCACCCTTCATTTTTGGATACATTCAGCATATACAGAAAGCTCCCGGCGTACATGCTAGACGTTACCATTTAATAACACATCATATCATAAGGCTTCTTGTAGGCGATGCTTCATGTCAAAGGGGCTGCCTTACAAGGAAGCTAAAAGAGGGGTGGTTTGCCTTGTCCCATCCATGGCTATAAGACTCCACACGCCTACATGGTGGCCTTAACTGGCAGTCTCCGTAAGGAGAACTATTACTTCCCAAAACATTACCATAGGCATATACTGACAGCCTCTTTTCTTGCCTCCATCTGTGCAGCATATTTCACATCAAGCAGGAAATACTGGATTAAAAAGTGAAGCAGTCTGCACTTTTTCATCGGGTTTGAGTAAATCACAATAGAGGCTATTGGGAAATGAATGCAACTGTATGGCATCCATCTCCAGCCTTCGCTAACCATACACTCTGGAAGAATCCCGAGTGATGCAACTGTCCACTTGGGAGACACTCATAATATCAGCAGCAGCAAATCACTGGCTGCCGACGATGTTCTCTACTAATCCCGCTTTAGGGAGGGAAGAGCCAAATTGGAGGACTTATCCCACTTTATGAGCATACACTGGGAGACCCTGTAGCCTTTCCTTAGAAGGACATATCGGGAAAACTCCTAGTGTATCCTTACAACAGACGGCTAAAGCATAGTCTAATTCATATTCCAAAAATAGATAGAAAATAGCGTGCTATATACAAAAAATAAGTCAATAAATAGTAAAACTGTGGCACACAAAAACATTATTATTTTATGGTAACAAAATTATAAAAGATCTGCAGAAAGCTTAGTAATACACATGAAAATGACACGAGATAAAGGAAAAGTGTAAATGATAAAAGTGCAAATCATCAGATTATTCAGACAAGATGTTATTCTATATCAGAAATGGAAATATATAGTAAATGGTATTGTGAGGCCACTGTGGTATATATTTTAGGAGATAAAGTCGAAACAAGTTTATTTCACTATCTTCTACATCAGAACAATAGCAACAGATGATCCCACAACGACAGTGATGCTTTTGACTCTGCTTTCTCTCATATCTCTCACTATGGCGGCACGTATCATGCCTTGCAGGCCAGTGTTCTGCCATACAAGGCAGTAGCAAATCCTGGCATATGGCCAAGAAATTTCGACTTTCAATTCCCCCTGCCATTGCTTTTTAAAAGCGGGAAAAGAGCAGCTAAATTTACTAAAACTATTAGAGTTGGTGCAAGTTATAGCAGAAATCTATGTCATACAGTAGTTCCCGCATGCAAATCAAATCCACGCCAGGTCCTAAGAGGCAGGGGCCTATCAGTAATTCTAGAGGTTTTTTTTGCGATAGTTTCAGAAGTATTAAGACTGGAGAACGATGTGGCATTCTTGAAGGGAACCGGTCATCAGAAATTGGACCAATAAACCCCTGCCAGAATATTATCAAGCAGCAGAACATTAGTTTTGGTTTCTTTCATGATCCAGTGTGGTAGCAACATCCAAAAAAACCAAAACTTTGTACCACATAGCTATGATTAAGATTTTATCAAAACGCGTAAGCTAGCAGGTTCTTGCGTCATTGTTCCCTTGTTTTCTCTGTCCTGTGCTTCTGCCTACCATGTGCATGCTTTTTAAAACTGAAAAAATAAAGCTGGAACATTGGTATTTTTATCTGGTGCGGGAGCTGGAGTTTCCTTCTTTTTCATGTTATTTACCCGAGTTGTCCGTGCAAACCGCTGATGAGACTTGAAACAAACCCGATGTCCAGGTGAGCTGACTCTGTAACTTTATTTGTACCTTTATTTACTGGTATATATATTTTTTTCATATAGTATGTAATATTTATTTTCTTTCATTTACACTACTACCATACGGGATCAAGTCTGCAGGGAACAAGCTATGTATCTGTTTCCTGCGGATCTAATGGTATAAGCCTATTACGTTCAAGTTACCAGTCTGCAGTCCAGTTACCAGTCACTAAATGCAGTTCGCCTGTGTAGTGTGCAAGGTGCGGCAGATTCAGGATTTTTGTGCCCGTTCTTCATGAATCTGGCGGTACCCAACATTGGGCATGCAACACACTTCTCTCGGACTTTGCATGTTAAATCTGGCGCACAGTCCGACTGAGCACTGGAATGCCCCCACGTGTGGTGCATGATGTGTAGTGCAGCTGCGCTACAAAACGGTTGTGTGCGACACAATTGTGGTGCAGAGACTTCTTAAATACCTATGCGAGCAGTTTGCACCTAAAAGAGCGTGCACAGTCTGACAGAGAACTGGCGCAAAAACCTTGTGAAATGTAAATGTGCCCCACTGTCCTCTCGACAGATACACAGTCCCACACATCCCTCCCTAATCTCCAGGGTTTGTTAGATAGTTATGGTATGCGGCCAGGGTATAAGGCCTTGCATAGTACACTATATGACACCCTGATTGACTGCTCTGCTCTGTTCCCCTTATATAGATTACCTGGCTGCCAAAAGTCCTTGTCAAGCCCTGGGGGGATGCCGCATTTCAAATGTCAACGCTCGCCTCCTCATTAGCACACATCTTCGCTCTGCATGCGTGGAGTCTCTGCGCCGTAGTTTGCGTACCTGAGCGCTACCTAGTTGAAGTGCGCAGAAACTGTGCACATGGGCAGTTCGCTGCGGGTGCATGGAGCCTCAGAGCAGCGAACTGCGCAGGTGCAAGGGTTTATGGCTCACCGCGGAGGCAGAACTGGCATAAACTTTATGGGGGGGGGGGGGGGGAAAAAATTGAATAATTAGCTACGGGGGCTGAGTGAAGACTTATGCTAAGGAGGAGGAGAGCGTTGACATTTGAAATGCGGCATCACCCCAGGACTTGACAAGGACTTTTGGTAGAGAGCCAGGTAATCTATATAAGGGGATATTATGGGAACAGAGGAGAGCAGAGCCCTCCTGTCAATCAGGGTGTCATATAGTGTACTATGCAAGGCCTATTCAGACCTGTTGCCAGTAAAATTCTGACTTCTGGTGACAGGTTCCCTCTAAAGTAGGAAAAACGGAGGCCCACCTCCATAACATTCCCCAGCACCTATTAGTCTTCTCACCAATTTCATCTATAAACGATGTACACTTTATCTAGATATATAGATATAACTTACCATTTATCATCTTGTTTAAAACGGTAAGTACAACTCACATGTGACTAACATCTATAAACACTTATCTAAAGGGAGCAGTTCAAAGGGGTTTTCCCATTAAAGAAAATTCTCAAATTTCAATCCTGCACAATTTTTAACAGGATACTGATACAGACAGTACGAATACAGGATCAGCTATGGGACATGAAAGACAAAGAGGTCAGAGTTCTAGGGGCAGAAGAAGCAGGGGAGCAGGAAATCAAAGGGCTTCTAATTTTTTAGTCTTATCTGGGGTCCGTGGAACGATTTTTGGAGACACAAAATCAAATGCTATGAAAATGCTATGAAACGCAGTAAACCTACTGTATCTACTCTTACAGTGGTGCCCCTCCCCTGCCTTTTCAGTCTTCCACATGTCTGATATGTTATGTCCTGAATTTGGTAGGTTTTTGGTGCTAATATTTTTTTGCACCTTTTATTTGTGTATTGAGTGTTATCACAAGAGAATTGCACATATTTGATAACTCTGAAAAGTTTTAAAATTTTTAATAAAAATATATTTGTTCAGAAAAAAAATAAAAAAAATCTTACGTCCTTTTCTTTCTTATCAGGCACTGGAGTCTGCTTTCTCATGTTGTTCCCAGTGTATGCAACACATTTCTTACATAAAAGACAAAAACATATATGTTAGACTTCCTTGTAATGTGAAAGCACATATACAAACGAAGGACACTGCTCACCAGCTGCCACTCTCCAATATCTTCGTTCCAGTGGACGTAGTTTTCAATCATGTCCTGAACAGAGAAAATGAAGTTATTCAAATACCACATCATTTCGTACACAAATGATGCCTTAGACAAAATATTTTCAGGTTAGCATTGTTTTTATTTATTAAAAAAAGACACTGTTCAGAGAAGCTTGCCAAGCAAATTATTGCTCAGGAGGCCGCCATCAGTCAGTGCTTCCCGCCCGGGGCGAACCGCCATTAGTCACGATCAATGATTTCGCGACGGGGTACTGACCCCTCGTCAGTCAGCTCTCCGCCCGGGATGACCCCGTCAGTCAGGCCTTCCCGCCCGGGCTGACCCCCGTCAGTCAATGCTTCCCGCCCGGGCTGACCCCCGTCAGTCAATGCTTCCCGCCCGGGCTGACCCCCGTCAGTCAGGCCTTCCCACCCGGGCTGACCCCCGTCAGTCAATGCTTCCCGCCCGGGCTGACCCCCGTTAGTCAGTCCTTCCCACCCGGGCTTTTTGATTTTATGATTTTTTTCAATCATAAAAAAAAATATTTTCTTATCAATAAATATCTGTGTATACGGGTGGAAGATTCTATCACAGCAGTGACTAAACAGAAGCATCACCACTGGTTTGTAAATCCCCTGGGGATTTCAATAAGAACTATAAACCCATCATAAGATGTAAAAAGAGCCAAATAGCAATTTTCCACTCCCAGCGATCCTTCACCCCATCAACATGATAGAATTCCTTAATGTATGCCAATGGTGAATGAATAAATAGCCTACCGATACACTGTATACACGCCAAATGCAATGTGACAAATTGTGATACCTGATATTCCTGTGGAATAAAATTATCGATGATGATCATCTGAAGTCGAAGCTCACGACTCAGCTGCCGGATGTTCTCCAATAAGCCCTCAATTTCTCTTTGGTGTTCTTGCTGCAGGTCAGCCATCTACAAGAAATATCAGACAGTTCATCAAGGCTAGCAGGTAAAGTGTAATGAGGAATAGTGCATACATGGCCCAGCATTTGTTTAGTTTCCCTCCATCTAATATGATCAAATCTGTGCTAAAGCCCATGATGCAACCAGATGGTCCCATTATAGGGCAATGGCAGCATCTATCTTCACCAATGTGTGTTGGAGCTAAATTACTAAAACAGATGACATGAACACTCAACAGCTGTGGCCCCACCATAGTTCACAGAATACAGGATCCACGGTCCCCCTGGTTGGCTCCATACTAGTGGGATTTCTGAGTATGGAAGTCCCATAGAAGCCAATAGAGCCCAGCATGCCACTCCGTCCTGCGATACATTGACTTCCACATGGGCTTACATGTTAGCTAAAATCTGGAAGCCATAATGGTATGAAACATTTATCCTTTATCCACATGGTGCCATACATTTTTGGAATTTCCATAACACGCAGAGGTGTTTTTTCATATGTATTTTTCACATAGGGACATGTGATCACACGGGGCTTTTACATTGCATTTTGAAACGCAATACAACAACTGAGGAGAGGAGATCTGCCTAACTACATTTCGGTTACATTGCATTTTCATTGTGAAGGCTTTGTAACATCACTTTGTAAATGCAAATGTTAACAGCAAGTAATTACACAAATCTTTCCCAAAACGTTGTATTGCATTTCAAAACACTGGGGCACATTTACTAAGGTTCCGCAGACCGCATTTTTGTCGGGTTTACAGACTTTTTCCGTTTTGCGGCGCATTTAATTGGGGCTTTTGGCACAAGCGATTGGATTTTGGCGCAATCAAGCTGTCTTTCATGCGACACAAATTGGGGGCGTGGCTGTACGACAACCCGACTGATTCGGACTAAGCGCGGGATTTAACATTCAAAATTGTGTCGCAAGCCAAGCACTTACATGCACCGGGAAGAAGATGGTGAACTCCGGCAGACCTGATCGGGGAAGCAACACATGCAGAAAATTGGACGCATGATCTTAGTCAATAGCGGCAGCTCCAAATCCTCGTTGGACAACGCACCTCGGGGATTGCCACCAGACAGGTAAGTAAATGTCCCCCGCTATGTGCAGTTTGTCTGTGTAGTGTGCATTGTTCTTCATGAATCTGACGGCCCCTGCACGGTCCTGACACAGTGCACCACTTTAACATGGGGCATGCAACACTTCTGTCGGACTTTGCATGATAAATGTGACACACGGCCCGACGAAGCACCAGAATGCCTATTTCAGTGCAGTAATTTGTGTCGCATGGAAAATAGAGCAGCTGCGACACAAAGTCTCTCGGACACTTCTTAATTACAAGTGCGAGCAGTTTTCACATAAAAGAACAGGCAAAGTCTGCCAGCAAACTGGAGCACATCCCTTAGTAAATGTGGGCCCATGTGTATACGCAGCCTTAGGCTGGTTTCACATTAGTTCATGATCATGGACATGAGAAGTGTCGCGCCATGGACTGATCAATCTGCTGTACAGTACAGTGTCGGCTCTGCTGTATATCGGAGAAACAAGAACTCTGTGCATCATATATCAATATTATGTGAGGAGTTTAGTCCCCAGCAGAGTGATCAGTCCGTGGCACAGCACTTCTCACATCTGTGATTATGAACTAATGTGAAACCCACCTTATACAACAAGCTGCAGCATGCAAAGACAACCTCTTGGTACCTGCCATTCTGTCTGTAGAGCGGTGGGTGGCGATCAGGTGTAGAGAGAGTGCCCTTGGGCCCACGCCTAACTTTTGACCATGATCAATGATGTACATGTACATATAAGTGAGGGGTTAAATGACCTGTGAAGTCTTTAAGCTTTCAAATCCCCATTTAATACCTCATTGACACTTTTAGCAAGATTGTGGTTTCTGAGGGGCTGATAGACCCCATTTCCTTTTGTAATTCTGTGAAATGAATGCATGTTAGATTGAAATCAAACTTTTATAGAAAACCAGCAGAAACTTCCCCATGCGGGAGCTGTTATTATCACGGCAAACACTGGTGAATCACTGCATACACTATACTTTGTCTTGTGGAATAAACACCCTATAATTGGTGAAGGCGATGAGCGGTGACCTTTGGGGTTAGCTCTGGTCATATACAGGCGGTCCCCTACTTAAGAACACTCGACTTACATACGACCCATAGTTACAAACGGACCTCTGGATATTGGTAATTTATTGTACTTTAGTCCTAGGCTACAATAAACAGCTATAACAGATATCACAGGTGTCTGTAATGAAGCTTTAGTGTTAATCCTGATTCTTATGACAACCCAACATTTTTAAAATCCAATTGTCACAGAGACCAAAAAAGTTCTGGCTGGGATTACAATGATAAAGTATACAGTTCCGACTTACATACAAATTCAACTTAAGAACAAACCTACAGACCCTATCTTGTATGTAACCCGGGGACTGCCTGTATAACGTGAATGGTTATTACTAAGACAATCCACAAGTCAGCCTGTTTCACCCTATGAAAGAAGCACAATCTGTGATCTCTAAATGCCCTAAAAATACAGCCATGACATCTCATAAAGATCCATGGTTTATAAAACATTATTTATTATCCATTATCACACCTGATGAAAGAATATTAGCCTAGATTTACAATTTTCCGTTCATTTTATTTACTTTTTATTGCATTCTTGAACTGCAATACATACTAGAAAATGCTGTTACTAATTTTGGTTACAAGAACTATCTTTAGCTTGTGTCCAATCTGGTCATCTCTATCACAGTCCACATCTATCGTAATCTTTGCAGCCAAGAAAACCGACATACAGAATTCAACAAACATAGGGTGAACTCAGAGACACCTTGTGGGAGGAATGAATGGCAGTATATGCACTCAATAGTTTTCATTATAACACGTACTATGGATATTTATGGCTTGATTTTTTTTCAGTGTGGATTGGGGGATTTCACGTCTATCTCTCCTTCAGATATTAGATCTACTTAGAAATTTAAAACGAAAATTCCCCAAAAAAGGTTGAAAAAAATTGTGGGGTAGGATACATCAGGCCTAAGCAAGGTACTGTACTTCTAGATTTGGGTGAAAGTCTTAGCTATCGTCTTTAGGCCAGTAAATGGTGACCCTTGTGCTCTAGGAAAAAAGTGGAATTGCTATATATATATTTAGAATGTCTGTATATATGCATGTATATCCTACCATGCCTGGTAGGGGGGGGGGGGGGGGGGGAAAGAAGTTTTATATTTTCTATGTATTTTGGAGTGTGTTTTTTGTCTTGTGCCTATTAGGTCATAAAAGATGGAAAATGTTTTAATAAAAATGTTTGATTTAAGATCTACTTAGAAAATGGGTGACATGTTCAATACCAATTTCTCCTGCTGAAACTGGAAAGTCATAAGTGATTTTATGTATTTTTACAGTGACATCCACCTACCGTAGTATAAATCAGATTTTTTTTTTGTTAAAACATCAATCCGTATGAATGACAAATGCCATTGTGAAATTAGCCAGGATTCTGACATAAAGGTCCTACATAATTAGCAGAATCTATGTGGAATAAATCTTTGTAGATTGTGACCTTCCATTAATTCCAAATGGGAAGTGGATTTTGTTTCAGATTTTCCCAACACTCTGAACTTACCAGCAAACCTTTTCCTACAAATCCGCAGCGACAAATATTAAATATAACTTTTATCTGTTCACCAATTAAGGCAGCGGAAAGCTACATCTTAGTAATAACAACACAGTAATATGTTGAGAGACCCACCTCAGACTTTGCCGCCATTAGCATGGTCCACACCTTCTTCAGCTTTTTGGTTTTACCCTGTGCCTCCTCCTGTAAACTGGTGTATTTCTCCTCAATATCTAATCGCTCTTGCTGTAAAATGGAAAGAATTTGAAATATTGAAGAAGAATGAAAACACTTCCACATAAATAAAGAGAATGGATATATACAGTAATAAACCATATTATTATATGGCCCAATGGGAATTTTTTTGGTGGGACTATAGGCACATTTTCCATTATTCTTTCTTATTTATCCTAATATCAAGATGATGTTAGGGGAAGGCAGGACTGGGCGTTCAGAGTATCAGTATATCTCATTCAGCTCCTACACAGGCAAAGGAATCTATGGGTGTGGGCATGAGCCTGTAGAAAGAAATGGAGATGCTGGATACACCGCTAAAATAGCCTTAAAGTGTAGATGTACTTTTCCTTAGTTCTGTGTTAATGTGGTTTGATTGTTTAATATTCCGGATTTTCCAGTATTTTTTTTTTTCAGCTTTCTGTCCCCCAGAATGGATGACAACAACTTGAAAGAACCATTGGAGATTGATTGTCTACATGACATAATTCTAACGCGCATATTTGATGATTATTTTAAGCCTCTAGTTACAATTTACATCATTCTCAGAGAGATTTCTTTTAGCCATACTTAACAGACATGTGCTGTAGGATATCTATGTACCAACTATCTTATATTGTTTGGCACGTATTGTTCATACCATTTTATGCCTTTTTTCTTTGTGAATTTTTATTGAAAAGGTTTTTTTCCAGTTATAAAAAAAAAGTGTAGATATACTTTTCCAAATTAAAACCAGATACTAATAAATATATATTTTTATCGTTTTTTTATACTCTAAAAGTAGATTATTTTTAGAGTTTAGAATGCATTTTCTGTATAGTGAAGTTATTATTATCTTGCCATAGCTGCAGCTGCTTATAGGATTTTGAGATGTGCTTTACAGCGGGCACATAGTTCAGAACCTACAATCTAGAGATGTTCATTCTACAGAAAAGTGTTGGAAGCATGCTGGTCATCTGTGCAGAAGTTGCTAAGCAGGGAGGTGACAGAAGACATGGCCATCAAATTGAAGTATTGTGATCCTGTGTTATACATAGAAATGATGCCTTTCATTGAACGGCTGGGTTCAGACCTCAGTTTTTTTGTATATGCTCAGCGTATACGTCGGGAAAGCTCCCGGCATGGACGCGGAGTGTAAACATTAACATTTATTAGCAGACATAGGCATAGTTGTTGCCTCGATCTAATACCAGTATACGTTGCATCGGCTGAAAAAGGCATAATGGAAAGACATATCAAACTATGTTCTTCCACCCTTCTCCCTCCTGCTGTGTGAGGTATGCGCTCAGCGGAGGGAATAGTAGCTTTTGGGGAACGGATGCAGCATAGCGCATATGTTACTAAGCCGGACAGGGAGAACTGGTTAGGTCACTCTCCATATAAGGGGAACACCCCGTATACCAGTTGTTCACTACTCCCTCCGCATTATAAGCATACAGTTGGATATGTCTGTGCCATACATTGTAAGGACTCCTCGTTGTGACCTTACAACTTATGGCACGAAATGAGATGTGATTGCAGCCTAGCCCTTTGTGCAGTGATAATGATATGATATGAGTGCTTAAAAGTGATCTCTTCAGAACAGGAAGTGTGAGCCTATGGCGAAGCTGAACAACCAATGGAGAAGACTACAAAATAAGGCTAAGCTTCACAGATTCCATTATACTCTTCTGATATTTATAGTAGAAAAAAATTGCACAGTAGTATGCACATTTTATTACTCTCTAAATGATGGAGCATGATGGAAGCTACCCTACCAAACATGGAACCTGGAGGGTAATGAAGGGTGTATTGAAGATCTTCCATTTAACCTCAGTATTTTCATCGTGCTCTTCTATAAACAGAAACCCTGGATGCAAATGTGAACTGGGCCTTATTATGTAATATGATAACCTAGAAACTGATGCAGATGTGAACTGGGCTTTATTCTGTAATATGATAACCTAGAACAGTGGTGGCGAACCTATGGCACTGGTGCCAGAGGCGGCACTCTGAGCCCTTTCTGTGGGCACCCAGGCCATCACCCCAGCATGATGTTCACCAGACAATACTCAAAGAATCTGCCTGCAGAATCTTTCTACAATGATAGAGGAATTTGCCCTCCTCCTTTCAACTGCGTTGGTGTCTTTAGGAGGCTGAAGGATTGAAAGTTGTCAAAGAACAAGGAGAAATAAATTACTGCTTAAGTTGCTGTGCTGGCACTTTGCAATAAATAAGTGGCTTTTGGTTGAAGTTTGGGCACTCAGGCTCTTAAAGGTTCGCCATCACTGACCTAGAACCTTCTGACATTAAAACCTTATTTAAACATCGTTGAATTCCAGATATCACATTCCCTAGAACCACAAACCTCCTTTTCTTCCAATTCCCTTCGAAGTTTCTCTGCTCGCCTTCTCCGCTCCTCAAGCTCATGATTTGATTCTTCCAAAAGTTTTTCCTGTTCCTCTGCCTTGGCCAGCAAATCCACTCCTCCAACAATGACCTTTTTCTCTAATGCAGACAGTTTCTCAAGGAGCGACTGATGTTCTTGTCTACAAGAAAAGTGGGATAAACATGAATCATAAAATTTATAGATCTTTTTTTTTAATTTTGTTAGTAAAAACCCCCCCTGTAAGCCATTCAGGAATACCACACATTTAGTATGGGCTTTCTTTGTAAAAGAAATAGACGTCACAATTGAACAAACAGAAAAAAAAAATACGAAAATAGAAATATTTAATGACTACAGAGTTTTCAGAATGTTTTTTTCCATAAGTAACAAAAGTATATGTGTAAATATACCGCAAACGGAACAACCTGGTAATACCACACTTCTACTTAGCGGTCACATTGGTAGGGAGTTGCGATACCGATCTACAATTATAATCACAGACAAAAAAAAGAAGAGTTTTTGTCTATTTTTAAATATAAACAGAAGGAAATCATAAAAAAAAGATCTTGCTGATAGACTGAAAATGACGAGTCACTGAAGTGACACAGAAGAGCCGTTTATTGGTATACTGTGGAGGTGTAGAATATAGTGACCCTTGCTCTGGATTCTGATACAAACCAACACAACAAATATTATAAATTACCATATATACCATTAATACTAACAAGATGAAAAATATCTCAATTCTAGTATGAGTATGCCATCATAAAAAGGGAATTTCAGGCTAAAAAAATGAGCACCCAATGTCTTCTCAATAATATATTGGTAGAGACACCACCAAGCTTGAATATAGGACTTATCTTTAGGTTCTACCAATATTTTTAGTGCTGAAATTCCCTTTAAGTGTCCATCCAGTATAGGTCTCAACACATACTTCAGAAGTACAGTATTATATATTTATACAGAAAAAGATAGGGATATACTTTCCACTTGGTCGAAATTTCAAGAACCTAAAATGCCCTCTAACCTTTACAGATAAGCCTGAGGTGACCTGCTATAAACGTTTTAATGCAAATGTCCAACTGTTCAATGTTTCATTCCTTTTTGCAAAACCACAACGCCAGACTCAAAAGTCATTGGGGGTCATTTTTTCTTTAGTCAGGACATTTGTGAGTGTCTTTCTTTGCGTTTTCTTGGTTTTGGACTTATTTCATTTATCTTAGTGGTTGATAAATAAGGTAGCTGAGTCTGGGGGGGGGGGGGGAGGTTTTTGCAATGTTTTATTAAGAAGTTGCAAACAGTTTTTCAGCCCCTTCTAAAGTTTTTCCTACACCTGACTGGAACTGGAGTTTATTTGCGACTTCTGAACCCCGATTTGCGCCAAAATTGCAACGTCCACAGTTATTTATACGTACACAGTTATTTTTAAAGATATGTCAGGCGCAGCACAGAAACATTCTTGCGTGGCTAATTTAGTGTGTAAAATTCATAAATTTAGGAACAAATTGTGCCAAAAGAGTGGCAAACATAAGAGAAATCCTAACATAAGAGAAATCCTAACATAAGAAAAATCCTAACAAAAGAAAATCCCAAGATAAATGACCCCACATTGTTTTACAACGGCCAGAGAACATTTATCCTGAACAATGGGACTCTGAGTCACTGGTGTTCAAAAATAAAAGCAAATCCGGAATTAAGGTGGCCAATGATGTTCGAGATGCCGAGGAGAGCGACATGCATTGGTGGTGGTGTAACAGTGTGGACAGAAGTGTCTAGTCAATACCAAACTGCCCTACATTTTGCTGATGGTAGTGACAATCCCATACAACTTCTAACATCATTAACCCAGTCATTGTGCCTATATATACAACAACACAGAACAATTTTATCTTCACAACCAACACTGTGCCAGATCATTGCGGTTGCATTATAATGGCTGCTGGAGAATAAGGTTCCTCAAATGGAGTGGCCTGCACTTTCTCCAGACTTGAATCCCATTGAAAACCTATAGGATCAGCTAAATAGCTGACTTTGTACTCCAGAACCTCAATGACCAGAGAGTCACCCTTCAAAAACTGTGGGATGCCATGTCTTGTGACCAGAAGAAGAAGATGTCATTGTCAAGGTCTGATTGACGATCATGAGACAAGTTATTGAGACTTTTTTTGTAGGAGTATACCCACCACTGCTGTTGGCTTTTCAATAGAATCCCCATTCCATGTTGCCCTCCATTCATGATTAAATATCACTGTAGCCAGTACTTGTTCCATTAATTTTATGCAAAAGCCAAATATGCCAAACTTTTTCTGAGTAGTGTAAAAACATATGATTGTGGCCGTGTGCGATATATAACCACAAAATGTTAATTCACATGCATTGTTGGTAAGCTGAGGCTTTGCATTTACTAAAATGAAATGCAGCGCATTGTAGGGTATTCTGGTCATATTAAAGGGGTATTCCCACTAAGACAAGATTCTTAAATATACTGTAATCAGGATAACAAAATAACACATTCTCTAATTCAATGTTATTTTAAAAAAAAATACAGCATTTCACAGTTTTTCAGTTGTATCCAGGCAGTTTGAAATTATGACTATGGTCGTAGACGGCAATAGCTGCACGGAACTGCAAACAGATAGAGCATACTCTATCTTCAGCCTTATTACATTATTTTGAATGGAGAGAGGAGAGGTCATCCCTCCTCCTCTCCAGCGCAGCTTATGTATGGCTACAGCCAGGCAGCATATATTCGTGTAAATGTAGCCTTACTCTACTAGCTACAAACAAGATAAGGTCTTGATAGTAAAGCTGGCTGTTTTATTGATTAAATGACGGAGCAGAATCTAAGAGTGTAATTGTGTTTTATAACTAGTTAATGAATCTCATCATCTATGATCTGTCTTGTGTCTCTTTTTATATGTGTCAGATACTAGTAGAATGTTCAGAAGGTAAATAAAAGTGTAGATGAACCTTGCACCCTGATAATCTAAGCACATTGTCAGCTCACAGCATCTTTTCTTTAATAATAAGTAGAGTAGCACAACCGAATGGTACAACTGAGCTGGTGCATAAGCAATAATCAGCAAACCAACAAAGAGACAAGATGCTCCAATGAAGCTCATCTAACATAATACAATATCAATTGATATTGTATTATGTTAGATGAGCTTCATTGGTGCATCTTGTCTCTTTGTTGGTTAGCTCACAGCATCTCATAGCGCAGAGGAATCATGAAGTTTCTGTTTAGGGAGTCCCCGCCCACACTCTGGAATCTTACACTGACAATCACTGATTGATAGGAGCTAAAAACAGCAATAAAACAAGTAAAATTGTAAAGTAAGGGGGTTAAAAATGATCTTTATTGTGAATGGATTATGGATAGGGGATTAAAATTGGAGAACTTTCTTTCATGGGCAATCCCCTTTAAAGGGAATTTACCACCAGAATGAAGGATTGTATGCAAATTAGCCTGAGAGGCTCCAGGCTCCATAGGTATTAATAAAGCCTGAAGTCCCCTAGCCTCATTTGCATACAATCCTTCATCCTGGTGGTAGCTGTCCTGTAAGTAATGATTTATTAGTCTGCTACAGGTACAAGCACTGGGCCCTGCAATGATCATCAAAAGAGGGAGCAGTATTTCCTCACCTAAATGAATTGATGACTTAGCATGTACAGTTCAGCTTTCTTCACTGAGGTAGACATTACACTGCACTGCCTGATGTACTTACCGGGCCTTTAGGAGATCTTTCTCCCTCCTCTCTAGCTCCGCTCTAGCTTTATTCCGTTCTTCTTCTTCCATGTCAAGCTTTGCTTCAAGTGCCTTCCTTTCCTCATCGATCCGTGCTTGCATCTCTGCCATTTTATCTGGGGAGACCTTCTTCTTACCTATGGGAAATATATTAATATGATAGATGGATTCATGCAGATTGAAAAGTACTTAAAAAAAAAAAAAGGCACTCTTCTAATGGAAACATATAACACACAAGAGATCACCTATCATAGTGTTGCCCATTTGGCTCTAAATAATTACATTGTGTTTTAACAGGACACCAGAGTTTAATATCTTTACCTTTAACATTATTTCAATGAGACAAAAGGACCAGACAGAATCAATCATTTTCAAGATAACAAGGTAAAATTATCTTGTTTTACGGAAGTCACAGCAAAACCAGTACATAAAGCTCAAATAGTAGCTGCTCAGTGTCTGGTTGATGTTATAAAGCTCCTAAGAGAACTATTTTGAGAAACGGAGCACAAACCCATTACACCAACCTGCTTGTTCTTGAAATTTTATCGCAGGTAGGCGGCAGCGGGGCAGAGAGAAAAAAAAAACAGCTGGTTACAATACCCAAAGATTAGCTATATGGTATATAGTGCCTATAGGGATTGATCATCTGTGACCTCTGCTTCCGGGAGGGAAAGCAAATGTGAGAAAGTAAAAAAAAAACCCTTCTGTTAGTTAAAGAATTAAACCTCATTCATTCACATGCTTCATACCGGTGCAATGATCACCTTTGGAGGAAAGTAAACAGGAAAGCTCAAATATGCATGCAAGTGAGGGGAGATGGCTGTCCATCCAGCTACCTCATGTGTATGACCAGGATTTGGCGATGTGACAACTGTTGACCGGACACTTAAGTGATTAAAAAACAGCGCTAGGCTGCATTCACACCACCGTTGGGGAAAGTATATACGGCCCAAGCTTGCGGACGTACATACGTCCCCCATAGGCCGGCAATGAGCACACGGTGTAGCACGGAGCAGTATGGTGCAGCACACGTGCCGCACCGTGTCGCTCCATACACTGGGAAAAGATAGGATATGTGATATCATCCATGTTACAGCGTGGTGCTTCACAATGGAGACGGAAAGGGTCACCCCTCCTCCTTTCCATCGTGGCGAATGTATATGCCTGCTGTGCTACGACCCGGCTATATGTTAGTGTGAATGTAGCCAAACACTTGTGTCTGGTAACTAGCAACATGTAAGTGAGGGCATAAGAGACTGATGGGCCCATCCTTCGTGTTTACACCCAAGATGCTCGAACTCTCAACCCGCTTGGCAACTGATCTGTATCTGAACTGGTCTGCCCCCCGCCCCCCGGTTTCTAAAAGTGATGTTTTTACCTGATGTTATTAGAACATAAAATTTGCATCAAACTACCTTGAAGTGCCGGAGGTTTTCTTCATTTTATTGCATTTTGCCAGTGATGTCTGGATGGATTTGGGCAATCTCCTGATAAGATCCGCAGGTTTAGAGAAGTGCTACCTAATATTTGTGCACCATGGTTAGTGTTGTGAACAAACTATACAGCCTGAAAAAATCTACCCATGCTATACTTTCTCTCAGTTCATGTCATTTTTGAAATATAAAAGGCAGAGAATGAAGTATTTCATTTGATCCAAGTGACTGTAGCCCCCATAAAAAGGGAAATCGTCTCACTGACAAAATGCAGATAAGAAGCAATATCCATGTATCGCTTCCTGGTGACAAGAATGTAAACCAAAAACCTCTTCATTTAGTAATTTTAAGTACAGTAAGGCCTCATGCATATGTGTTAGAACAACTAACCTTCCTGCGCCACAAAAAAATAGGGCAAGTCCTTATCCTGCCCGTCTTTACGGCACCAGCTGTCCTTCCTATGAACATCGGCAGATGGGCAGCAAGCAACGCCCGCAAAGATTTTTTTGTGCATGACCACCATTATGCCCTTTTTGTGACCCAAACCTTGAACTGCATACAAAAGGAATGTGGAAACACACCAAAAACTGGGTTCTCTGTGCAGACAGTCTATGGCGCTTTAGCAGTGAATGTGTAATGTAACCTGCAAAAAAGCAGTGCTGCAGATTTATACCGTCATCTACAGCTTAGATTTTATGCTTGACAAAGCAAAAAGTGCAACACTCCTGCAAATGTTAACAAATAGTTAACAATGCAGAAATGGAGCCCTGAGGCCGCGTTCACACTTTGTACTTGGAATATTTTTTGGAATGCTTTCCAGGGGCATTGGATGAAATACTACTTTGGATGCATAAATGCAGTGAGACCAAAACACTTGCATTCAGTAAGTGGCAACACATATTTTGCCTTTATAAACTGAAATAGAGTGTGTTACTGATGTCTAACCTCACTTGTACATTTTCATATTTATTCTTAACTTAAAGGAAATCTACCATCACGGATCTAGCTATTAAGGTAGATCCGGTGGCAGGTTCACCTAATGTATGCTAGGATGGCCCTTTTTAGGGGTAATCTTTTAGACCCCCGTAACTTTTATAATCTTTTATTATCCCAATACGCTATGCAGAGCTGGCGGCTGCGCGGTCTCGGCTATGAAGCCAGAGCTACTGTGCATGAGCAGAACTCCAGCTTCACGGACGAGTGCGCGCAGCTATGAGGAGCTATGAGTATCAAAAAAGGCAACCGGGGCATGGAGTAGCGAGACCGTGTAGCTTTAGCTCTGGCTACTCCACTCCCCAGTTGCCTCTTTCAGAAATTTACATATTAGGGTAATGAAAGATTATAAAAGTTACGGGGGTCTAAAGGATTAACTCTAAAAAAAGGCTACCCTATTAAACATAAGGTAGATCTGGTATAATATCTAAATATGTAGATATGTTATGGTAGTTTTCCTTTAACATTACAATATTCTAAAACGATGGCTGATATTGCATAAATATTAAAGGACACCTGTCATCAGGTCTCTGTCACTAGTCCTGTCACCTCTACCTGTTGGAGCAGCTCACAAGGAACCATCCCAGCCTTTATCTAGTTATTTCATACATTAATCATTATAAAATTATCTTTTCTTTATTATGTAAATGAGACTGGTCACATGGTCAGAGGCAGTGATGTCACCACCGTTCCCCCTCCCCTCTCCCCCCCCCGCTCATGCCTGTATGTAATGTATAGTAAAGCATTGCTGGTGTGTGTGCTGCATCTGCTGACATGCTACATCCTCCTAATACACTTGTGTGATACACAGGCATCAGCTACACAAGTACCTGACATGTTCTGCTATAACATGGCTGCAGCCTGGAGCTGTTGTATCTCTCACACACAGGCTGCAGGGGGCGCCAGCACCAGGAAGCACATCATTATACAGCCTCACATCATTACACAGGCTGAATAAGCTGGACGGCTTGAATATGCTAATGACTCATTGGACATTTCACAGGTCATTTGCATACAGCTTTTGGACCTCATTGCTTAGGTTCACCAGCATGTAGAGGGAGAATGAAGGGATAGAGGCAATGCTTTCTAATGGCAGTTTAAAAAAATATATTTAGTTTAAGGGGTTATTTTGCCTGAAAGATTCTCTTTAAATCATTTTTTTATTACAACTGATTTCCAATTGAACTATGCAATATGCAATCTTTATTATGTACGGGTTCTCTCTGCTGTCTTAGCAGCACATTTACAATCCACTCTGATCTGCTGGGCACAGACTTAGATGCTGTAACTCACTGGGGCTTATTTACTAACGGTCCGCAGACCGCACTATCGTCGGATATTCTGTTGATTTCTGTTACGCGCCACATTTAGCTTTTGGCGCACGTGACTGGATTTTGGCGCATCGACGCTGGCTTTCATGCGACACAAATTGGGGGGGGGATCGTTCCGTCGGATTCTGACTAAATGCGGGATTTAACATTTAAATTGTTCTGCGAGCCATGGACTTACATGAACCGGGAAGAAGATGGTGAACTCCGGCGGATCGGAGAGGGGAGCGTCACATGCAGGTTATCCGGCGCATGCTCGTAGTGAATCGCGCCACAATCCATGACCGCCGGACATTCCGGATCGGGGATCGCGATGTGGACAGGTAAGTAAATGTGCCCCACTGCTCTGCAAGCACCGACCGCGAGTGATAGCAATGGGTCTTTGCTGCAATATGCAGCAAAGCCCATCTCTGTATGAAGAGAGCTCAGCCCGTGAGCCCTCTTCATACACCCTTCATAGCTCTGTGGCGGATATATCCATTGCAGAGCGTGAAGGGGTTAATGGGCAATTAAAACTTCTGATAAATCTAACCAAATAGCTTTGTGAGGCATTCGTGAAAGCCACTAAAACGTGGATGTGAAAAACAACGCCAATGTGGTAGAGCCCTAATATAACGGCTCATGCACATGATCCTGGGACGTAAGAACAATGACGCTTCCTATTGCAGGACAGCAAGCAGAGATCTAGAAATGCAGAAAATATATTGGAAAATTGTGTAACTTTCATTACACAAACAATACCAATTATTTACTGAAAATGGACAACCCCTTTGAATATTTTTTCCAACTATCTTCCACGGCATTGGCCTCACTGCTGGGACCACAAGCAAGACTTTTGGATATAGCAGTAGTTATTCACTTCTATAAAACGAGTTATAAGTAACAATGTGGATACTGGTACAGACAGAACCATTCATTATACATGTGAATGTCATTCGGGATAGATGTGTACTTGGAATAAAGCAGCTTTTAAAGATACACATTTATAATCCATTACGTAAATATTGTAATTTATTAAAATGGTTAATATTATAGAGGAACAGCCACAACATATATAGGACAGCAATAACCAGAACAACGCACTGCCTTGAGTTTTTCCCTTTATAGTGTGTGTCCACCTTTTGAGCATCATATTCTACATACATTTTAGTGACCCAGAGTAACATCCTATAGTCAGGGTTCAGTTCATAACTTACTTAGTTGCCGCTGGTAAAACAGACAACAGGCTCAGTTACTGCCGGTCTAAGGCAACGGAGGGGTAACTACCAGGATTGGGCAGGGTTTTTTCCTTAGCACCCCTTTTATCTGGGTCTGAGAAAGGATTCCTAGGACAGTGAAGAATCTGTAACCCTACAGATTATAGCATGGAAGGGTTAACTGTAGCAGAATTTTTGGTGTTCTAGGGGAAAGAAAGGGGTTATCAGAAGAGGATGCCCTTAAACTGTGTGGCCATCTCAGAGAGAACAGTGTCACTGGGGTTATTATACTGATCCTCTAATTTATACCCCAATCATTAACGTTCTAATTCCAGAGGGATTTAACTCTTCCGGGGTAATATGACAGAACTCTATATACAATTCTATAGCTTGTAACTCCAGAAACATCAGCCAGAAGTTTATTCTTATTATAACTCTACATGTAAGATGCTCAAGGGTTAACACAAGCTTTTAAGGGAAAAGCCACGTGGACATAGGATGTTTGTTAGGAAAAGGAAGCGGTAGCGGCATAAATTCTGGATGTGAAGGTAGGTGGTTGCGGTAAGACAGCATGCATGAAGATTTCCACTGATCTGTAAGGCAGCAGTGCAGCAACTCAATGGGATGCACGGGGCATGGGAAAGCAATAGCTCCAAAGCTGCCACTCACTAGGTAAGTACTTATCCACTGGTCTCTCTATCACTGTGGAGTCTGAGCTGCTGCTGCTGCTACTGCCTGCAAAGAGAGAGATGGCCCCAGAGAGAGATGCATGGATCACACACGTCATGAAGAGACACACAAGAACAAGCTACCGGAGATGGAAGGTAACTACATCCTGACCACAATCGCAGGAGAAGCCGGCCAGGCTGGATTGGAGTTTCATGTTCAACAATACAAATACTGTACGTCCATCCATTCTACTATAGAACCGGACAGAACCATAAGTCTTCAAATACATAAATCGATTATAAACACAAGAAACAATGGGACGGACATATCAAAACTATCTCACAAAGTCTGTGACTGTGACAGATCTATCAATGAAGCTGGATGAGAAATCTGGCATCATTGTGACTGTCTGGTCTAGTTGCATCAACTATTACCCAGTACAGAATAATCAGTATTTTTATCTAGATTAAGCCACTCCCCCTTTACAATGAGGCCACACCCACTTTGAACAAATGCCGCGTCCCTTCTGGTGCACCAGTCGCAAAAGTGTCTGAAACCTTTTAAGGAGTTTTTGGTTCAAGCTGTGATTGTCACAAACAGTTTGTTAAATCTGATCTCTCGCTCACTCTCTCAATGTTACTGTAATATCAGATCGGAGCTAAAGAGTCTATAAATGATGGTTAACCATGAATAGACCAGGAGTATCACATCAATGATGGTCCGACCCAACACCTCCACCATTTGATTGAAGGGCTTGGGGGAAAGCAGTGATGGGGCATCACCACTGGGCACAGGTGCACGCAACATATAGTGGCTGTACCGGGTACTACACATAGCCTAAATAGGGGTGTGACCTGTAGTAATAAACCCCTCGACTCTGAAGCCAGTTTTCTACTTCCTGCCAAGGGGATTCTTCTTTTTAAATCTGCCACACGTCACTATATTTGGTTATAAAACTTTGGAGCTTTAACATATCCAGGTGATGTTGAGATTGTACTTCATGCAAGTTTAAAAATATATTCCCCCCCTCTGATGAAATGGCAGTGAATGAGAGAACACGTCAGGTTCTGCCCTCACTCCCAGCGGCCTGCTCCGTGGCTCTTGTGACTTGCCCCTGTTGGGTCCATATGGCACTTCCTCAGCATTGGTTTACTTTGTCTTATTCCCCTTGGATTGCACTTGCACTATATCTGACTATAGCAATATTGGGTTCAGACAGGAGCTGGGTCTTCGTACTGACACCTATGTGATATTGTGTAATATATGTATATATATATATATATAGGTCTTGTTTACCATGGACCACCACTGACGGTTTTGGGGGAATGAAAGTGTTGGAGGGTGATAATACCAGTTTTTACTCTCCAGTGGTATTGTACATTATTATATACGGTTTTAAGGATTTTAGATGTCTGATATCTTCTGCTCATATGTTTATAAAGATTTACATTTTGTATTCTCCTTGGATCTCCTAGGAGCATATCTCTGTTCTTTGTGTCAATTGGAGTTTACAAATTCGAGTGACATGTTTTGCGTTTCATTATGAAAAAAAATGAAAATTTGGATTACATTTTTTAAAATTCTCAATTTTCAAAGTTCAAAATTTACCACTTTCTAGACTTATAGTCATTCCAGCCAAATAAGATAACAATCATTTACCGAATGTCTGCACCAGAAACAAAAGATGTTTCTGACTATCCCAAGCCTTTAATTAAAAAAAAAAATAACACTGTACCCTTTCCGACGCCCCTTGCAGTTCCTCTTCTTGCATTGGATGCTCCGGTGCCTCTTTGGGTGGTTCCAGGTCGTTCCGCTTGCCAACGTCATTGTTTGCGAGCCGCCTGCATCGCAAGAGGACCCGAATGACCCAAAGATGGATTTAATTTAGCATGAAATCCATTTATGTTTTCCACAAGTAAATCCAGCGTATTTGCACAGTGCAAATACAGTATGTACCCTATTTTTTGAACTATAAGGTGCACTGGACTATATAGTCCGAAAAATACGGTATATGGTGACAGCCTGGCAGCTTCCATCACATGGAGGAGCCGTGAACATGTAATAAGTGGAAGAACTTATAAGAAAACCATCAGGTGAGTATGCAAATTTATTTTTTTATGTGCTGGGCAAACAGGGGGCTGCCTGGCCATTTACTACAGGGGGCTGCCTGGCCATGTACTACAGGGGGCTAGCTAGCTATATACTACTGGGGGCTAGCTAGCTATATACTACTGGGGGCTAGCTAGCTATATACTGGGATGCTGTGACCAATGCATTTGCCACCCTCAGCTTATACTAGAGTCAATAGGTTTTCCCAGTTTTTGGTGGCAAAATTAGGGGCCTCGGCTTATACTCGAGTATATACAGTATAATATCTATCTCATTAGAAAGCGGAATCGAAGATAAAGAGGTTCTAAGCAAGGAAATAGTTGGTCATTAGTCTCCTCATCTGTCTGAAGTGGGTAGACCTCAGAAAACTACACTACAGGAGAAAGAAGTAGAACAAGGGTACAAAGAATCAGCCTTAAATAATGAAGTATATAAAAAGGTTACTGTTATGAACAACACTATTCATTTCTGAAATAAAAAAAAAATGCTTCAAAAGGTTTAGTTACACTTTAAAACCATCAAATTGTGGCAAATTGTTCTCTCGTATAGGGGATCTAAGTTTTGTAAGCTTTGTCGTATAAACTATGGAAACTAGAAGGGGATTTCTACTTTGAAAATAACAGCCCTTACTTATTTTAAATTTAAGATGGAACTTTCCTGCATGCAAAACAAAGCAGATGTACCATATGATAACCATTCACCTACATCACACAGCTATAATTCACAATAGGAAATAGCCACTAAAAGAATACTGACAAAAACCAGAAAAATGATGGTAAATCGTGTGGACATGTCCTCAATATACTTTTCCCCGACAAAATATGTTTATACTGTGCCAAGTGCATAGCTTTTCTAGAGGATCTGTATCTGGTTAGTCCTAAAGCATTACACAGCAACCACGAAAAATTAGGTGGCTGTGTCTGCAGCCGCTCCCTGAGGCCTTAAGGGTAGAGGGGTGAGGTGGAGGGGGAACCTATTCATAACCAGCATCAGTATAAAAGGCCCATTTTTTGTGCCAGCTTAAAGACACCAGACTTACAGAGGATCCCTAGTTACAGATGGGCCTATATGCCCACTGTGGCCCCTGGTGAAGCCCTTTGGTTGCAGATAATTTACAAAACTTTAGCCCCAGACTGCAATGGTCAACTGTACGTGTCTGCAATGAAGCTTTATTGTTAATTTCTGTTCCTTAATTTTTTCAAATTTAACAAAACATTTGGAACAAAAAAATAATAGGGCACATTTACTAAGAATGTGGGAAATTGCACTAAAAGTGCCCTGCCTGGGTATAATGCTCGGTGCGCCAGAGATCATGAATCTGTTGCTTCCCTGCACTGGTCCTACAGAGTTCACCAACTTTTTTTTGTGGTGCACCTTTAACATAGGGCGTGCGACAGACTTTGCGCACGGTAACTGGGCACCGGAATGCACCCTAATTTGTGTCGCATGGAGGCTAGTGCAGCTGCACCACAAAACGGTTGTGGGCGACACGTTTGTGGTGCAGACACTTCTTAAATATTGGCGCAAGCAGTTTACAATTAAAATAACATGCAAAGTCCATCAGAAAGCTGGTGCCCTTAGTAAATGTGCCCCAGTTTATCTGGAGTTACACTAAATATACAGATTTCGAAATTCAACTTAAGAACAAACCTAAAGAGCCCATCTTGTACGTAACCCGGGGACTGCCTTTAAGCAGGATGGCAGATAAGCACTGGATTCAGGGCAGTTCCAAGATAGAGATCCAGAGGCCGGACTGCAAGCTGCTGCTACAAGCAGCTCTATGGGACTGCCAGACATGGTAATCGCCATACTTGACTTCTAGAACATACTTCCATAAAGATGACATGGCAGCGAGCATGTTATGGGTTGTTTTTCACAGGGGTGCCCTTTTAGACAGGTTGGCCCAGGTTTTTACGTTATCTCCTATCCACAAGTCCGGGGACCACTGATCATGAAAACAGGACCCACAGCGCTACAGACAACAGGGGTCCAGTTCTCACTAAAGCTTGTCCTGCCCTTCCGCATTCGTGAGAATGAAACCCCTATTCTTTAGATCACTGGGGGTTCCCAGCAGTCAGACCCTCCCTGTAGCTCCTAGGGCAATATCCATTTTAAAGGACTATAATGTATATCCCCATTAAAATCCTAAGTGCTTTTCTGGAAAAAACATGACATAAAATCAAATTTGGTTAAAAAAAAAAAAACTCTATTGTGTCTCGATTATACAGCCCCCTCCTTCCTAGCTCTGATGTCTTGACAAAAGCCCCCAGCATTATATTGTATAATGTACTGGTGTGGATCCTTCTCCATATAATAACAATATAAAAACAATGGGGGGGATCCAATTAGTCAGCACAGAAATTGAAAATAAATTATAGATAATTATATAGTATTTCCTCTGCCCATGGGTGACCCTTTTTGTGAGTAAAGGAGATTTGGATGTTTTCCCATCCAGTAAATAACAGGTATATTTGCTGCCAAGCAAGTCAAACCTCATGGAGGGCTGCATGTGGTTATATGTCTGGGACCTTACCTCGTCTTCTCTTCTTCTTTTCTCCATCTTCCCCAATCTCTCCATCTTCATCATCATCTTCATCTGAACCACTTTCATCCGAGCCAGAGATTTCCTCTCCTAAACAAGCACATTTCATTATATCTCTGCTATGCGTGGAGTGGGACTACCAACAAATCTCAAAACCACTTTGAGATATCAACTTTCTTCTTACCTTCTTCAAGTTTCTTTTTGAGTTCTTCGATTTCTTTCTGAAATTGGCGCAAAAGTGCATCCTTAGGATCTTCATTAATTCTGGCTTTATTCTTGATATTTTTGGCTCTATTTGCATAACGGAGAGTGCTTATCGTTTCATCATAATTATAATCTGCTGGCCCAATGTTGGCACACTGAAAGAGATATAAAAAAATATTTAAACTTAGAAAATGATTTAAAAAGATATCAGCATTATTGTGTTCAACCTTGTAGCTAAAATATAAGCCATTACATACATTGCTTATGCTAGAAAGCAGCGACATCTAGTGGTCACTTATGTAGCTACATCTTCTCAACAGAGATCTACAGCATGAGCCTTTTCTTGATAGGTACAGTTTATGGATTTCGGTTACTTAATAATGTATGTTACAATCTGAGACGAGATCTTGGAGGATAGAAGGTGTATGCAGATGGGGTTTTTTTTTGTTTTCTTTTAATGGCATCCAAAAAAGATTTATGTTGGAAACTGTCTTGAATGGTCAAGTAAATTTCTAATAAAATTTAGGACAAAATGGATCATTCAGAAAATGTTGCCATGAATCTTAAAAGAAAATCTACCATCAAAATCCATCATGATAAACCAGGAGCACTTACTCATAGACCAAGGCACTGTGACTGTAGTAATCTTATATTTGTTATCCATGGACTCCATCCTTCAAAAATCAACTTGCATAATTATGCAAATGAGCCTCATAGGGATCCTGGGGTATGTTACTAGAGCCTGCTGCACAGTGTGCATGGAGCACATCCCCTTCCCACTGTGTGATGAAACACTTTGTGGCCATGAGATTACATCAGGCAGAGAGAGGGGGAAGTGATGAGGGAGCAGAGCCAAAATTCCCACTTTGATCTATATGTAAAGGCTGGTCTTTGGAGAAGAGTTCTCTACACTGGAAATATCTGAATGCAGTCGCTAGGCTCATTTATCTTTGTGTTCTACATTACCCCTGATCGCACTTCAACAAAGTCATCTCCAAGACTTTTCTCAAGTTCTCTGGAATGCGCTAACCAGGTTAATTCCCAACATCCACAATTTAAAGCATGCACACCACATTTCAGGATTGTCTAATCTAACGTCTCTCCAGAATTCTTTACAACCACAAGCCTTTACCCTACACTCCATACCCTTAAAGGATATCTACCATCTGTTTCATGGATGGTAGATGTGTAGCACTTACGTGCACATTTCTTTATGCATTAAGTGGAACCATTCTTAGTGATAAAGAAACGGCACACTTACAAAGATAGAGTTTGTAAAAATATGTAAAATTAGCCAAAGGCGCTCAGACTGACGCCACATGAGAGCCTCTCGACATCGCCATGCTTTAATTTTTTCACGCCCGCACTGTACCACCTGCTCCCACCCGATCAGTTAGGAGAGAGTTCCTGCCCCGCTCTCTCCAAGCTCTGGCTCTACCGACGTCACCGGCCGGCTCCTAGCTCCTCGGGTAGGAGAAGGAGGTACTATTACAGTGTGGGGCGTGAATAAATTAAAAGCAGGCAATGTGGAGAGTGACCTCAGCCTGAGCGCCTCCAGGTAACTTACATTACATTTAAAAGCCTTTTTATTTGTTAATGTGCCGTTTCTTTTTCCAGTAATAACAGTTCCACTTAGTGCATAAAGAAAGCTCACGTAAGTGCTACACATCTACCATCATTTAAAGGCACTTCATACACATAAAAACATAGGGACTGGATTAATGCAGATGTAATATTCATATATTTAACGTTGTTAAATAAAAAAGGTTGCATTATTGCATAAAAGAATAATTTTATCCTTTTGTTTGATTCCCATTTGATCATAGATTGAAAGTTCTAATGAAATGGGCCATCTCCTATTGTGCTGTAAAGCTGTTGTGGGCACAGATACGTTTATATAAATTAATTTGTAAAGTGCTGTGGAATATGTTGGCCATATAGAAGGCTCCTAATAGTAAAGTCTTGTAAATAAGAGAAAGCCTCCTACCATCATGGTCTTGGAATTCCCCCCTAAGGAATCCTGCAGCAGTCGGGTGAGCTTGGAGTTCCTGTATGGCACATGAGTGCTTTTTCCATCAACCAGAGCGGAGATGACATTCCCCAACGTGGAAAGGGACAGGTTAATTTTTGTAGCTTCTTTCAGTCTTTGTCCAGTTGCTCCTGTCTTCGCTTGCCTTTCTGAACCCTGTGAACAACATATTCACCAATCTATAGATAGAAGTATTAAAGTGGAAGGGCCTAGGAGTAAAGTATGCATACACATTTTTAAAAGGCAAAAAAGATTTAAAGGCAAAAGATTTAAATTTTCCAATATAAAAGGTACCAAACAATCAGGGTATCAGTACAAAGTTGAGATGAGCTGAAACTACGTGATCTCACCATGCACAAAGAGCTGCTTAACACACCCAAGTATAGAATAGTTTGATTATGGCGATACCAAGACCTTTTCTTTAACCCCCTAAATGACATGGCCCTTTTTGATTTTGCATTTCTAATTTTCTCTCCCCACCTAGAAAAATCTATTACATTTTTTTATCTTTTATTCCATGTACAGCTGTGCGAGGGGTTGCTTTTTCTATGCATAACAAATTGTACTTTGTAGTTATGGTATTTATTATTCCATGCCCTGCACTCGGAAGTGGGAAAACATTTCCAAATGCAGTGAAGTTGGGGAAACAAACGCATTTGCGTTATTTTCTTGTGGTTTTGCTATTAACAGTTTTTTAACAGTTTTTATTATGCGTTCAAAATTAGAAGATTTCTTTATTCTGTGGTTCGGTATGATCACACGGATACCAAATTTATACACATTTTATTGTGTTTTAATAAATGTAAAAAAAATTAAAACATTCTGTACTAAAATACATTTCTTAATATCTGATGCCTATAACTTTTTCATACTTATGTGAACAGAGCTGTGTAATTGGTCATTTTTTTCAGGACATGATGAAGTTTTCATTGGTACCTTTTTGAGGACTATGACCTTTTGATCACTTTTTAGAAAATTTTTTATGTGTTGCACAATAGCGAAAAAGTGGCGATTCAAAAATTTGAGTGCAATTTTTGGTTGTGGGGTTCAATCCCGGTATTAACTGTTTGTATTCTGATCTTCAGTAATGATAGGTCCCGGAGACTTATAAAGACTCCAGGCTGTCATTGCAACTGATTGTTTCTCCCTGATGACATCACGGGTAGCAACGATCAAAGCCAATAATGGTGGTGCCCACCTGTCGGCGGCAGTCAAAGGGTTAGCACCCACGATCGGTGCCAGAATTCATCACAGGTGTTACCGTAGGAAGTCTGCTACTATATGCAGTAAACAAGCTGCTTGTATGGAGAGAGCTTAATCCATGAGCCCACTCAATACTCCCTTAATAACTTTAACGTATCTTTACATCACAAGTCTGTTAAGACATGACAAAAATATATAAACTTTATTGCATAGACCCAAAGAATAAAAGAAAAAAAAAACTAGAAATAAGCCTTTCTAAATGCAGCTTCCTAGTACACTGTATGGAATTAGTTTTTTAACTCTCCAAAAGTCATTACTTCAAAAATACTTTAAAAAGTATCTATTACCTGAGACCACATTGGAACAGAGTCATAAACTTGATATCAAAACTGACAGGTGTCAAATTACACAATGATCCTTCCACCCTTTTGCTGAACATTGTCCCAATCCCAACGCATAAGGCTAAAAAATCACTCTTGGGTTTTATATTGATAGCTGCTAGAATGTTGATTCCGCGTTTGTGGAAATCCACTAGAGTACCATCAGGTTCTGATCTCCTCTCAGAAATTTCGACAATACACAGAATGGAAGAACTCACGGCAGATTCCCATCATACTACTGAACAACACATAAAGACATGGGGTCCATGGCTTGAATTCAGGAACTCCCCAGACTTTCTCTCGTTCTAACGAACCTGGGGTATAGGCCAACACTCAACCTCGGAACAGAGGCGCTTCTGCAAACCCCAAATTCCTCTCTTCCCTCCCCATAACTTTCCTCCCTCCCTCCTTAGACTGAACCTGTTACACATAGTTTTGGGAGATACCTCCCACTGGTTGAAGGGGAACTTTGAATACATAAGCTTATCCAGGTACTAGAAGTAAGCTTGGTATAGTTTCAGTTGCACGAAAAGTGACTACAAGTCATTGAGTACCGGATTACATTATCCTTAATCGCATCCCCTAGAATATCTTTGAAATAAAGATGTTCCTGATTGTACAATTCTAACAATGTATCTGTCTCGGAACAAACTTACGTCATACAAGTGTATTTAATATGTCTTTTCATGTCTCCCCGCCTGCGTGCGTGAGAAGTTATTTGTATGATATATTGTGCTTTACATGACTAGATTTTGTATATCTGTGTTATATTTTCTTCAATAAACCAGAATGATAAAAAAAAAAAAAAAAAAGTATCTATTACAAGCTGATACACTATGAAAGTATAGTGCCTTGGTTGGGGGGGCTTCAGGCCCAGCATTAGGTATAACAAAGTGTATCGTTGTTTCCTGCTATGGTTAATAACACTGGTGTACACATTTTATGAATTATGAAAAATGTTAGTAAAACAGATTCCCCAAATGTGAAAATATACTTACTGCCAGGTCTACAAGATGCAACTTCCCCATTCGCACATGGATATTGCCATCTGCACCTTTCTCACTGCACTCTATTGTGATGGTGAATATGGCGTGTGAGCGAGAGCTGTGCTCATTCATGTTTGTGGCTCCAACTGAACCTACACAATGAAAAAAGTAAAATTTTAGCATTTTTACCCAGTCACTAATGGTAATTATAAATTCTAAGTAAGGCTATATTCAAACGAACGTGTACCTGCCGTACCGTAGCACGGCGGGCACACGTCAGCGCCCGGGAGAGGAGGAGGTGAGCGCTGCATCAATTTTTTGATAGACTTTTCTTTCACCTGAGATACACAGGTCAGTGCTAGCGCATGAATGTAGTCATTTGAATTCCCCATCTGTGCACCCCCTACACCCCTTTCCTTCCACGTTCAACACACTGTTATGGATACGCTGTCGGACAACTTTAAACCCCCAGACAATTTACATATCATAAAGATTCATAAAATACTGCAATAAGAAGATACAAATGCCCACATCAACCAATTAGGTCTCTTTTTTACCTAATGTTAATGGTTGTAAGTGGCTCCTATGGATTGTCATCACAGGCATAACTTACGATTCTTATGTCCCAGAGTCATGATCCGATCCATGTCATCAGCATTGTTTACAACATATCCAGAAAGGTCCTTAATGTAAACTCCGACATCAGGTCGCTCTTTAACCTAGGGAAGAGTTGTTCTCATTAAGAAGTCATGTATGCTTTACATTACAGACACAAAACTTGTACTACCAAGTGCTCACATGGCCATTCTGAGATGTCATCTCAAGAGCAAGAAGCACAGAGACCAGCAATGGCCAGTTGGAGGAGTAGGGGGGGGGGTCCACTTTCAGGATACATTGTCTCACATCAATTGTAACAAATTTATAAAAATAAGTTTACTTGCTATGGCTCAGGCTACATTCACACTACCATATTGGGCGTCTAGTGTATTTGGGGGTGGGGGTGTGTGCAATTTGTGCAGCAAGATCAAAGCCTCCATAGTGGTCTATTACAACCTGTGACGTTGCGGTGAGCACACCGTGTCTCACCACAACCTGACTAAGTTGGGCATACCATGGAGAGGGGGAGGATGAGGAGTGCTCAACCCCTTCTCCACCTGGCCGCCTGCTACACCCGGGTTACAGCCCCTGTGATCACACTGTTGTGTGCATGTAGCCTTAGTGATTTTCCAGCCACCTAAAGTTTTCTGACTTAGGGAAGGTCTGTTTCACCTCTGAATAGACAGAGCAGCTGGTGGATAGACAACCCCTTTAACAATTTTTTGTCAAATATTAAATAGAAACAGATGTCACCTTTCCTGGATATCATGCAATCCGTACCTCCAGTCTTTGCGTTTGGTCTTTCCCGAGTAAATCCCGTACTTCCTCATTATAGATTTCCAAGTAAGATACTCTTACCAGAAACCTAAAAAGACAAGTTCCCAGTTAAAGACCAATGATAAAATGTATAAGAGTATATATAGTATATGTGGTGTGGGGATTGTGAATTCTATATGGGGCTGCCATAAGTCACTGCTATTTTAACAAAGGTTCAAATGAATTCCAAACATAGAAGTTCAGATGATCGAGGAATACAAGTACTTAAAGTGAACCCATCACCAAACTAACCCTCCCAAGCCCACAACCAGTACCTCCTTCTGTAATATGTCCATCCCCTGGAGGTGATTTTAGCATATTTCTAGGTTGCAGCATGAATTATTCTTTTGTAGGAAGCAGTCGGTCAGGCAGGCGAGTGATTTGAAAGTGATTTGATCATATTTCTAGATTGCAGCAAGAATGAAAAATCATTTTTTATTCTTTTGTAGGATGCCATCAGGCAACCCCGCCTCCCGCCGTCAGGCAACCCCGCCTCCCGCCGTCAGGCAACCCCGCCTCCCGCCGCCAAGAGGCGGGGTTGCCCGACAGCATCCTACAAAAGAATAAGATATTATTTTTTATTCTTGCTTTAAGGAGGGAGCCACAGCACCAAGGGTTAAATGTGCTGTGGCTTCCTCCTTGAAGATTGTCGATTCCCGGTTTCCTGCATCAGAAACTCTGGCTGCGAGAACCACCATAACATCACCTAAAACAAAAAGATTGCTGTCCTACCCTTCTACTCCATTTTTATTCTTTCTGCAACCTAGAAATATGATCAAATCACTTCCAGGGGACGTACATATTAAAGAAGAAGGTAATGTTTGGGCTTCGGGATGTTAATGTCGTGACAGGTTTGCTTTAAATTGGTGAGATTCTTCAAATTTTAGAATTATGGCACTGCAGACTTTTGGTTTACAGGGCACCTGTACACAAGTGGCAGTTTGTGAGTAGGTCACTTAATCATCCTATTTAAAAGAGGCTTCAAGGGGATTAAAGGAAATCTACCATGAAAATCAAGCATGATAAACCAGGGACACTTACTCATAGATACAGGAGCCGTGACTGTGGTAATCTTCTTTGTTATTTGAGGGCATTACCAGAGCCCCTCCAAGCTGCAGATTCACAGGCTGTTAAACAGTTCAGTGCTCCCACTGTGTGAGATTACAGCCGGCAGAGGGAGTGCCAAAGGGGGGGTTTGAGACATGCACCTGCTCAGTGTTACAGCCTGTGAAGCTAATACTGGGAGGAGCTTTTCTGGCTCATTAGCAAATTTTAAAAGTTCATTTTAGGAGGATGGAGGCCATGCACAATAAAAATAATAAGATTACCACAGTCACGGTGCCTGTATCTATGAGCAGGTGTCACTGGTTTACAATGCTTGATTTTTGAGTGTAGTTTTCCATTAATAATAAATATAGGGGTATAAAAATATCAAACTAGCTATGGTCAACTCACTGCAGCCCTCCTGTGCAGCATACGGCCTCCTGTAACTGCCTGCCTCGGTTTGTATACAGTGGCTCAATAGTGGCGACATGTTGACAGCCACATGCCCACTATAGACCGATGCAGACCGCAGGCATAGGCTTTAGTGGGTGCCACACTGGACTAGAGAACAGGGATAAGATAGATATAGTGAATGTATTCATTTTACACTCCTTGGGGCCCATATTTAAAAAGAACTTGATAAGACAACCACTTTCAAGGAAAAAAAACCTTCACCAAGCAACCTTACCGTGTATCTCCTTCCGCTTTCGCAATATGTCCAAATACGTGAGCAAAAGAATTGGGAATGATCCCTCTAAGTTCAGGAACCGCTCGCACTCCTTCCATTGTAAATGTTTTGCCTGTCCCAGTCTGTCCATAGGCAAATATAGTACCTGTAAATTTAAGAATAGATTGAGAACTAAGAGAGCAAAGCAATAAACTATCTGCTACTAAAAGAAGCTACCGGCAGTTCTAGAGCGCAAAAGCCGACATTTCTATAGAAATAAGTGACACAAAATAAAAGTGCAAATAAATATTCTATTCCGTGTCATTCTTCTGGCAGGACAACAAATACAAAGGGAACAATTGTGTGTCACATCCGCAATCTGATCTCAGCAATTGCCACACATGGTGCGCAGATGTATAATAAAGTATACAGTTACAATGATTGACATTGATATCCAGATGTCCTAGAAAAGATGGATGCAGTAATAGTGTATGATGAAATCCCAACCCCTCTGGAGTCATCCAGCCTCTTGGTGTATCTACCGGACAGGTAATCAATGATATCAATGATATTACAGAAGAAGACAACAAACAGAAAGCCGATGTGGATTTAAAATGTCATAGAATGTGAATTCTGTTGCGAAATCACCAAAAGATATCTCCTCTATCAACAAGAATGGAAAAATCATCTTCATGATTGAAAAATTCACTTCAAAATTGAAATGTGTTTATGTATTGCATTCAGATGCACTGGAAATTTGCACCCAGATTTAGGCTACAAATATACGATTGTGGTGGGTCAATGGCCGGATTTCACAGACCGCCCCCAGTGCAGAACATCATAGTCATATGATGCAAGGAGTCCCTGCTTCCCCACAAAACAGCTGCGTTGACAATCAGTGATTCCAAAAATCAAATATAACTGAAGCACAGAGTCCCATCCTCTGCAGTGTAGTTGATCCATTAACCAGCAATCATATGCTGGACGGATTTCATGCACTGACCACAAAGCAGAGGACAGTGACAGCTCTGCGTCTCCGATGCACGGACCATCCTCACCCATATAAAGTTACCAATAATGTCCTTGCCCTTGACCCACAGACAGTTAGGTAAGTGTCATATCCAACAACCTCCATCAGTCTCAGACTAAACATAGCAGCTGAGCCTTACAGGTTTCACCACCGCTACATTTAGACACCTCAGAAACCAGGGCTCAGGACCCCCATCTGATCAGGTGCAATCAGTGTCACACAGTGTATACATACCGTTGTAACCCTCCAGCACGGAGTCTATAATAGGTCTGGCTGTTAAGTTATATACATCTAACTGTTTACTGTCAGTCCCGAACACCGTGTCAAAGGTAAACGTCTTTGGGGGCTCGTTCATTGAATCCACTTTATGGACAGCGATAGTCCCACGGATTTCATCCACGTGGACGGCCATCTTGTTACCCATGGCCTTTTCGCGCTCGTTTAGAGGGCGACATCGCACCACAACCTTCACATTGTCACAGGACTCTGGTTTCTCGGCTTTGTTGATCTGTGGATAAAAGAGAATTATCATTAGGGAACTTTAGGAGAAAATTACTGAAACCATCATATAGTGACATAAGGTGCTATAGGATACTGCAAAACTTCTGGTACTTACCCTGTTTCCACGAAAATAAGACAGTGTCTTATATTAATTTTTGCTCCTATATAGGCGCTAGGTCTGAATTTCAGGGGATGTCTTATTTTTTGCATGAACAAGAATTCAGATTTATTGCTGAACAAAAAAATCTACTTCTCTAACATCATTATAACTCTCCAAACTCGGAGTTTCATGTGACTCCATTTCTATTGGAATCTTTGGCCCCAATCTCTTATGTTTAGAAATAAAACTTTTCTTAAATGAGTTCTTCATGTCCGGGTAGATGATTGCAGCGCAACATTCAGCAATTTTTTTTTTTTCTCAAGAATTCTTCGCCCGTGTCCCAACCTTTTCGGCATCTAGATGCTCTACTATCACTAATGTACGGCGTGGGGGTAGATGCAGCAATGACTGCCGCTAGGTCTTATTTTAAGGGGAGGCCTTATATCTCTAAGCTTGAACACAATTGTACTAGGTCTTATTTTCGGGGATGTCCTATTTGAGGGGAAACAGAGTAAATAACCATTTATAATGAAATGATTACATGCTGTGATGCCAGTGTGCGGTGCCCACCTTCCTGGCACTTTGTAGTGAGCCCAGTCCCTGCTGTATACCATATTGCTGTCATGGGCAGCACATCCCCTGCTGTGTACAGTATGAGATGTGTCATGCAGGGATGTTCTGGGAGGGGGAGGCCTTGTATATGAATGGATGAATTGTCCTCTCTGCTCCACCATGCAGGCACAGCCAGCCCTCGCCCCTGCCCCTCATTACCGGCATCTTTGTGATGATTCCGGGACAATCCCGAGCAGCGGACGCGACACCGGCCCCAGACACCTCGGCCGGGACCTGCCAATTCCTTGGACCAGCACTTTAGCCTCTCGCTATACGCATGCGCTGAGTTCAGTGAGATGTTTTGAGTGACATGAATTTCAACCAATGCCTGAAAAGGATGAACATCGGCTGCGTATGCGATCGTCCAATCACTGAGTTTTGTTTCACTGCTGCAAACAGATGGGAGGATTGTGTTCCAGTCCGTGATTGATGGAAGCGATCCAGCCAATAGGAAGACGTTTCGGAGCGCTTGTCCCTAGGACGGCTGTGTTGTGCTGCTGTAGGGTGTAGCAGTTGTCATAGTAACGGTTGTGAAGGCCCGAACTGCCTCCTATGAGAGCTGTGACCCAGATGATCAGAGTCTGTGGGTGAGGCCTATAGATTCTGTGGGTGAGGCCTATAAATTCTGCGGGTGAGACCTATAGATTCTGTGGACATGTTATGGACACTGATGTGATCAACAATACCATAGGCATAGACATTTCCTAATTTTTTCTATATACAGAAAATAGAACATATTTCAGGCACCGACTAAAAATTTGAGCATTAAAAATGTTCTTCCGTGGCTGCACTTTCCTATTGTCCCTTCTTCTGCTTCCACCAATACTGTAATAGAGCTTTATAGAGCCCCCTGAAATATTAGTACCACACAAATAGTGCCCCATAATGTAACATACTGTAATACTAAGGATATTTTATTTCTTCTTTCTCTCCTACCCCAGCCTACCCCAGACATAGAATTTATGCCCCCAACCTAGCCCAGACATAGAATTTATGCCCCCAGCCTACCCCAGACATATAATAAATGCCCCCTGCCTACCCCAGACATAGAATGAATGGCCCCAGCCTACCCCAGACATATAATAAATGCCCCCTGCCCGCCCCAGACATAGAATTAAGTGCCCCATCCTACCCCAGACATATAATAAATGCCAGATTCTCAATCAAAGTGGACGCGGCACTTCCTTAAAATCTTGCTCCTTTATTAGTTCAAAAATTTAAAACATGAAAGGTAGGACAAAGTTACAGCTGACGCGTTTCGAGCTATTGCAGCTCTTAGTCATAGCATGTAAGTGTACAATAAGTTTAAAAATATAAAGGAAATTTTTAACTTATTGTACACTTACATGCAATAGCTCGAAACGCATCAGCTGTAACTTTGTCCTACCTTTCATGTTTTAAATTTTTGAACTAATAAAGAAGCAAGATTTTAAGGAAGTGCCGCGTCCACTTTGATTGAGAATCTACCATTACACCTGCAGTCCTAGCAGGCCACGCAGGCACACCATTAGACGTGTTGGATTCACACGCCACCGCACTCCTCGAATGGTTGATCACTGGAAACTACTGGAGAGGTGAGCTGCACGACAATTGTTTATCTACATTGTGATGTTATAAATGCCCCCTGCCTGCCCCAGACATAGAATAATGTGTCCAGCCGCCCCAGACATATAATTAATGCCCCCCCTGCCTGAGACATATAATTAATGCCCCCTGCCAGCCCCAGATATACAATAATGCCCCCCCAGACACATAAATAATGCCCCCTGCCAGCCCCAGATATAGAATAATGCCTCCTGCCATATAATGAATGCCCCCTGCCAGCCCCAGATATACAATAATGCCCCCCCACCCCAGACACATAAATAATGCCCCCTGCCAGCCCCAGATATAGAATAATGCCTCCCGCCATATAATTAATGCCCCCTGCCAGCCCCAGATATACAATAATGCCCCCGCCATATAATAATGCCCCCGCCATATCATTAATGCCACCTGCCAGCCCCAGATATAGAATAATGCCTCCCGCCATATAATTAATGCCCCCGCCATATAATTAATGCCACCTGCCATATAATTAATGCCCCCTGCCAGCCCCAGATATACAATAATGCCCCCCCACCCCAGACACATAAATAATGCCCCCTGTCAGCCCCAGATATAGAATAATGCCCCCCGCCATATAATTAATGCCCCCTGCCAGCCCCAGATATAGAATAATGCCCCCTGCCATATAATTAATGCCCCCTGCCAGCCCCAGATATAGAATAATGCC